>CM055956.1:113081995-113536102 GCA_029490685.1 Schizonepeta tenuifolia
TTCCAACATTAACCATGCTTGAAATTAAAACAAGCTCGATACAAGCATCCCTTAAACTCAACCACTTCACTAACATTCAATCAAAGCAAGCTCACATTCAACTACAATCAAAAACTGAAACCAAATAAGCACAAAATTCACCATCACTAATTCACTTAACATATAATCATGCACAGATTCAAGCCATAAAATTCCAAATAATATGCTAGAATCACTTAAGGGCTCCAATTTAGCAACAAAATCAAGAAATAACCCTAAGAAACCAACTAACATGCTCAATTCATCACCAATTCACAATAAAGCATGATTAATTAGACAATTAAGCACAAAACCCCCAAAAATTTCGAAATTGAAACCCTAGAAAAATTACCCAAGTATAAAAACAAAATTAAACATCAAATTAACTACAAAACTAAGCATAATAAACCATAAAAACAAAAATAAAAGAGAAAATTACCTTAAGAATTCGAAAATTAAGGGGAGAAAAGGCAAAAACTCCAAAACTTGAGTTTGAGGAATTAGGTGGATGAAAACTCAAATTACTTGGATGAAAGTGTAGATTAGGTGATGGGTATGGGATGTATGGAAGGATTTAAGGAGTTATGGAAAGATGAGGGAGAAATTTAGAGAGAAAAGAGTGTATTTTTCGTGTGGTTTGGGAAGAGAAGAGAGGGAATGAGAGAAAGAAAAGAAAAAAGGAAGAGAAAAAGGAGGAAAAACGTACGAACTGGCTGTCTGGGAGGGAAAAATCAGCGCCCCAACTGCCGAAATCGCGGGTCCAGACGTGAGGCATCGAAATGACCGCCGGTTTTCGGGTTTTAACGTGGAATGCACTCCAGCTACTTCCGGCGGCCGAGTCGGCGGTCTGGACCCCAAATCGGCGGTCCAACCGCAAATAGCCGATCCGGACCGCCGATTTGGCTTTTTCACGCGATTTCAATTTTTTTTTTAATTGAAAAGCTAGAGGCTAGAAAACAAAATAAAAACCAAGACGACACTAAAAACACAAAGCTAGACGAGCAAAACAACATAATTACCAACCAACATGACAAACTACCAAAACAACGAGAAGAGAAACAAAATCACAAGCTCAACCAACAAAACCACAACCAAACCGACAACAAAATCCAACACATCCGAACCAAAGTAAACACATATTCACACTACCACCAAACAGGCCACCACAAGCTAAACGAAAGCTAAGAACAGAAAGGAAATAAAAACGAAACAAAAGCAAGTAAAAGTGTTGGGGTGCCTCCCAACAAGCACTTTATTTAACGTCTAAAGCTAGATGATACCTCACTCTTCAAGGATCGTTGAGAAGTGTGACCGTCACATTCCGATCCGCTCACAATTGATGTAATGCTTGAGACAATGTCCATGTTACCACAAAGCTCTCTTCATTAGATTTGAGAAGCTCATAAGTCCCTTTGCCATTGCACTTATAAACCACATATGAACCCGTCCATCTTGACTTCAACTTTGCCCAGAAATAAATGGAGACGAGAATTGTAAAGAAGTACCTCATTTTCGGGAGCAAAATCTTTGGAACGAATGGCTCGATCATGAAACTTCATTGCCTTTTTTTGTAAATCCGATAACTCTCAAAAGCTTCGTTCCTCCATTCATCAAGCTCAAGTAGTTTCTCGAGCCTTGTATATCTGACTTCCTTAAACTCAGATTAATCCGTCTTGTGGCCCAATACGCCTTATGCTCAAGCTCGACGGATAAATGACACGACTTTCTAAAAATAAGTTGAAACTGAGACATACCAATCGGAGTTTTGTATGCGTGCGATAGGCCCAAAGTGCATTATCCAAATGATTTGCCCAATCCTTCCTATGCGCCACCGACTTCTCAAGAATTTGTTTGATCTCTCGATTTGCTAACTCAACTTGGCCATTCCCTTGAGGATGATAAGGAGTGGCGATCTTATGTTTCACCTCATATCGAGAAAGTAGACTCCCCAACCACTTGTTGTTGAAGTGGGATCCCCCGTCACTAATCAAGGCCCTTGGTGTCCCAAAACGAGTAAGGATATTCTTATGCAAGAATTTGAGGACCACTTTTGAATCACTTTTCACCGTGGGAATCGCCTCAACCCATCAAGACACATACTCAACCGTAAGAAGGATGTAAATATACCCTTGAGACTTGGCAAAGGGTCCCATGAAATCAATTCCCCACACATCGAAAAGCTCAACTTCCACCATGATATTTTGTGGCATCTCGTCTCTCTTGGAGATGTTTCCCATTCTTGACATCTATCACAAGACTTGACAAAAGCAATGCAATCCTTGAAGACGGTTGGCCAATAAAAACCGGAATGAAATACCTTGATAGCGGTCCGATGGCCACCGAAATGACCTCCACTTGGAGAGCTATGACATTCCTCCATGATTCTCAACCAATGGGTTTGCTTTACACACTTTCGAATGATGCCATCAGCGCATCGACGATAAAGATTAGGATCCTTCCAATAATAAAACTTCACATCGTGCAAGAATTTCTTCTTTTAATAATGAGTAAGATCACCCGACACTTCACCAATGACTAGATAATCCACATAATCCACAAACCAAGGAGTATAATCCACCAACTTCAAAATGTGTTCATACGGGAAAGCACTCATTAATACGTACCCGAGAATCTTCTCCTTCAACCGGATGCTCAAGAAGGGATAGGTGATCGCAACGATATTTTCACATCCCTTTCTATCTCGGATTTCCATGTTGAATTCTTGGAGCAATAATATCCAACGAATCAAACAGGGCTTTGCATCCTTCTTGGCAAAAAGGTAACGGATTGCGGCATGGTCCGTATAGACTATAGAATGCGTCCCCACTGGATATGGACGGAACTTGTCAAAGGCGTACACCACGGCAAGTAATTCTTTGTCGGTGGTGGTATAATTCAATTAAGCCGAATCCAATGTCTTGCTAGCATAATATATAACTCGAAAGAACTTATCTCGTTTTTGCCCCAACACGGCCCAATCGCTAGCATCGCACATCAATACAAATGGCTCTGTCCAATCCAGAGTAATCAACACGGGAGTAGACACGAGTGCATTCTTCAACTTCTCAAACGAATCAAGACAAGCACTAGAAAACTCAAACCTTGCATCCTTCTCCAATAGTGAGCAAAGAGGCTTGGAAATTTTTGAAAAGTCTTTAAATAAACCGTCTATAGAACCCCGCATGCCCAAGAAAACTTCGAATAGATTTCACATTTGTCGGTGGAGGTAACTTCTCAATTGCCACTATTTTGGCTCTATCAACCTCTAATCCATCTTTAGACACCTTATGTCCCAAATAATGTCCTCTCTTACCATAAAATGACATTTCTCCCAATTAAGATATAAAGAAGTTTCCTCACATCTTTGCAAAACTTGAGAAAGATTTTCCAATATCAAAGGAAGAACCAAAGACGAAAAAATCATCCATGAATACCTCCATAATCTTTTCGATGAGTCCATGGAAGATCGCCATCATACATCTTTGGAAAGTGGCTGGTGCATTGCAAAGACCAAACAATATCCGTCGACAAGCAAATATTCCATAAGGACAAGTGAAGGCCGTCTTGTGTTGATCCTCCAGAGCTATGGCAATTTGGTTGTAGCCGGAGTACCCGTCCAAGAAGTAATAATACTCTTAACCGGCTAGCCTATCGAGCATTTGATCGATGAAAGGAAGAGGAAAGTAATCCTTTCTTGTAGCCGTATTCAAGGCTCTATAGTCAATGCACACTCTCCACCCCGTTTGCAAATGAGTGGCTATTTGTTCACCTTTCTCATCTTCTACAACGGTGATTCCCCATTTCTTTGCAACCACTTGAGTCAGGCTAACCCACTCACTATCGGATATGACATAGATGATTCCAGTATCAAATAACTTCAAGACATCCTTCCTCACGATCTCTTGCATCACCAGATTTAAACGACGTTGAGGTTGGACCTTTGGCTTTGCATCATCCTCCAATAAAATTTGGTGCATGCAAATAGAAGGGCTAATTCCCTTAATATCAGCTATAGACCATTCAATGGAAGACTTATACTTCCTCAATACCCTCAACAACTTATCCAACTCCTCATCATTTAAAAATGAAGACACAATAACCGGAAAAGTTTTATCCTTACACAAAAAAGCATACTTGAGGTGGTCGGGCAAGGGCTTCAATTCCAAAGTCGGTGGAGAGCTTGACTTTGGTATTCCTTCCGGCACTCCTCCTTCAATAGGTGTATAAAGATCTAAATATCCCAAATCCTCCAATGGAATGCCTTGGTTTGCATCCATAAAAGCAATAGGCTCCAACAACTCATCACACACTCCATCCAATTCCGAATAAGAATGAATAGAATCCACAATACAATGCTCCAAGAAATCTTGAGAAGAAGATGAATAAGAGTCAATGAAATTACACTCTTCAAGCTCCAATTCTTGTGGCTTCTTGACGAGCCCATATTTTGTACTCTTGTCATGTGTGTTTTAGGTCTAGATTGAGTCTGTTTTAGTGTCTTTTGTGTTTGTTTTGTGTCTGGGAGGACACTTGAGTTGGCAGGTATTGGGCAAGACTGGAGTTAAAACATGCAAAAAGAGAAGGAACTGGCGATACGAGACAATGACCATAGTAGCCGTGCTCGTGGCTCAAGCTACCGAGGGCATAAGTCCAAATCAAGATGAAGAGCTGCTCTACTTTCAGTGGTATGGTCAATCTAGACGTTTGCATGTTTCACTTCAGAAGGCAAGGTGCAGACTACCGTGGGCAAGAGATGGCAGAAAGACTGAGGAAGGCAGAGTGCAGAGCTTGGGCAACGGTGCTGGCGCGTGCAGATTGCAGCTGATAGAGTCCTACAAGGAAACAAATTCCTTGCGATACAAGATTACGATCAGAGTTTCCTTCTACAGCTACAACACTATCTTAGCGATAAGGAAGGAGATCTTTCCAACCTTATCCATCGAGCTTTACATGGAAGTAGCCGGCCTGTTCTTTAGAAGGCCCGTTTGTGGGTTTGCCCTAGTTTTTTGTACTCTATATATACATGCATGCATGCGAGGTGCAAGAACAACTTTTTACCATATTCTACTTTCGAAACACTTTTACTTTCTGCAGTTTATGCTCATAGATACAATTTACGTTTATGCTTAAGTCCCAATAGGGAGAACACCTTTTATTATCGTTATTAATTCAAGTATGATTTTCTTTATCTCTTTTGCTTTCGATATTTACTTTATGCCTAGCTAAGCCTTTAAATCCAGGTTTAGGATAGATGATATGATGTATAACTTGCAAATCTCGTGAGGTCTAAGTGTTCTTGATAGTTTCATAAGTGTGTTCCCGACGCATTGGGCAACGATTCCAAAGAAGTTCGGTGGTCACAGGTAACTCGGAAGGCCAACGTGCCCTGGGGACATACGGATTCCTACATCGCAGAAGGGTTATCAAGTGCACGTCGTAATTGCCTTACATTCCTTGAGAGCGGCAAGAGCGGTTTGTAGTCTTGGCCTAGACCTGCAAAGACGTGTCAATGCTGGAGAAAGCCGAAAGAGAGGTCCTCGTATCTCACATGTTGCCGAAGTGGGCCCATCTAGAACCAAATGCTGCTTGACCAACATGCGCCTTATAAAGGTGGAATGCCTGAGGACTTTTGGGCAAGCAAGAGGATTGGCTAGGGTATGCCTGTCAAGACCTAAACGTAAGGATGGAGCTGGGCGGACTATGTAGCGTACGTGGCGACGTGACAGTGGGGACCCTGCATAGTTTTATCCTATAACCACTGACATACATGTGCAACAAATATCTTTGAACCGATGATCGAGATGAAGTTATACTCATTGATTCGAAACCTAAATCTGGATTGTTTTATTACTGACCTTTTTGCTTGTCAAGTTACAGTTATTTACTTTCAGCAGTTTGCCAAAGGTGATAGTGACAGTTGCCCAAGGCCATAGTAGATAGATACTCAACACAACCTTTTTGTGATTCAACCAGAGATTATCGCGAGCAACTCCCTGTGGGATCAACCTTGTACTTGCCAACTAGCTGTTCCTAGGGGTAGGCATAGGAGTGAAATACAAATTGTATTTTGTCGCAGCTTAAACGACGGCTGCGTCACTTCTTCATGGCTTCATAAATTAAGATAGTCATCTTTTCATCATTGTAATGGAAGGTCAACTCACCATCTTGAACATCGATCGATGCCCTTCTGGTTGCTAAGAACGGACGGCCAAGAATAAGTGGAGTATTGTCATCTTCGGGCATGTCAAGTACCACAAAATCTGCAGGAAATATGAACTCCTCCACCTTAATAAACACGTCTTCCACAATTCCTCTCGGATAAGAGATAGAACGATCGGCCATTTGCAAGGCAATAGAAGTAGGCTTCAACTCTCCAATCTCCAACCTTTTAAATATCGAAAAGGGCATGAGATTAATACTAGCACCCAAATCACACAAGACTCTTCCAAAAGTTTGGCCTCCAATAACACAAGCAATCACAAAACTCCCGGGGTCATTTTGCTTCAAAGGTAATTTCCGTTGCAAGACGGCACTACATTCTTCCGACAAGTTGATGGTTTCAAATTTACCAAGCTTCCTCTTCCTTGACACGGCTTCTTTCAAGAACTTAGCATAACTCGGCATGTCTCTCAAAGCATCAAGCAATGGTATGTTAATTTCAACCTTTTTGAACATTTCAATGAACTTGGCAAGCTTTTCATCACCTCTTGCCTTAGCAAGCCTTTGAGGGTAAGGAGCTTTGGCAACCACATCTTTACTTGGCAAAGAAGAAGAAGGACTGGAAGGAATAACTTTAGAAGGTACCTCCTTTGGAACTTGAGGCTTCTCCAATTGAGGAACGGGCTCCTCCACTTCCTACTCTTCATTAACCACTTCATCTTGATCTTCCAACTCCGGATAATTTTTGTAAGTAGTTTCACTTCTCAAATGAATAGCATTGCATTAATTCTTCGGGTTAACCTCCGTGTTGCTTGAAAATTGCCCCGGCTTATGTTGAGAAGCCGCTTGATTAGCCATTTGACTCGCTTGCCCTTCCAACATCTTCATTTGCTTAGTCAAAGTCATGACGGTTCCTTGTAACCTTTTGCCCCGTTGCACCCATGAAAGCATTTTGGTTTTGGAGAAGTTGTTGCATCATTTCTTCCATGGTCGGCATAGGCTTCTTAGGCTCATTGATCATCCCTTGAGACACCGAGAATCCGAGTGATAGATGGATAGCATTGTTCGAGTTAGAGTACGATAAATTTGGATTCCTATAATTAGAATTATAGAATTGATTCCCTAAGGATAACTCGAGCGGTTGTAGTTGCTATACCCCCGTTGATTCACATAATTAGCATCCTCGAATTGTGAATACTCTTCACCTCCTTGTTGCATCGGTTGAGACACCATCTTCACATCCAACTTTCCCTTTCTTTCGGCCTCATAGTCCCTCTTGAGCATAGTGAATTGCTCAAGAAGATCATCATACCTCTCGTCCGTAATGGAGGCCACCCTCTTGGAAGAACTCCTCTCTTGAGGCCAATGACAACTATTGGTCGCCATTTCCTCCAAAATCCAGACCGCTTCTTCATAAGGACGGTTAGTCAAACCACCACCGGCAGTGGCATTCACGACCTCCCGTGTATGATTAGTAAGCTCTCGATAAAAGTTTAAGATTTGTTACTCCTTTGAAAAATCCATATTGAGGACATCGCTTCAACATATCCTTGTATCTCTCCCAAGCTTCATAGATTGATTCATCCCCCGATTAAGAGAAATGGAAGATGTCCGAAATAAGCGTTTGAGCACGCAAGGGAGGGAAATACTTGGCTAGGAAAAGTCGTCACAATTGCTCTCAAGTGGTTATCTCCGAACGGTTGAGGGTTTTGTACAAAGCTTTGGCCTTGTCCCGTAGAGAAAATCCGAAGAGTCTCAATCGAATGACGTCATTTGAGACCCCTTGGATCTTGATAGTTTCACACACGTCCAAAAAGACACTCAAATGTGCATTTGCATCTTCATTGAAACCTCCTCCAAATGACTCCGCTTGAACCATATTAATCAACCCCGGCTTTAGCTCAAAGTTATTGGCATTGCACCGATTGCCCCAACCTCCATTTTGAAACATATTCACTTGAGGCTTAAACATTTGGTTGATTGGAGGCGGTGGTGCTCTATCCCTTTGAACTTGTTGCTCATTCATTTGACGACGGAGTTCTTGCATTTGACGCTCCAAGTCAGCCATATTATTAGGCCTTTGGTTCTCCATTGCCTTTCTTCTTCGTTCTCGGCTAGCTCGCTTATGGGTGACTTCAATCTCCAAGTCTAAAGGAATGATTTCTCCTCCCTTTCTCCTTGTGATCATGCACCAATTTACCTACACAAACCAACCAAGAACACACTAAGATTCACAAGAAAATTTAAAACAAGAAATGCTTGAACTAGTACTCTCAATGCAAAGATCATTAACACTATAAATTCTTAATAGTTCCCGGCAACGGCGCCAAAAAGTGATCACTAAAAATACTTAGCAAATTAAACCGCACTTTGAACGGGCAATTGTAATACTAGAGATTGGATATCGTATCCACAAGGACCTTGGCTCGAATTTATATTGAAAACAAAATTCATGCATGTTCCTACTATTCAAGCTCTTCAAACAACATGATTGGTCATTCACTCAAACATTTAAACACAAGATCAAAGCAAATAAGCAAATAAACAAGCAAATTCAACAAAACAATCGATTAAAGAGACGAACAAAGAACAAATTGGAACAAAGGTTGGTTCTAGGGATTCAATCCGATTCTAAATAGTTTGATCAAGACTTCCTAATTCATGCAAACCAATTTAATCTTCTAATCAAGAAGCAATCACCAAAATATTCACTAATCTCTCTCGACAATTAGCAAAAGGGGATCATTCTATTAACTCTCTCAGTTAAGACTCGAGACAATAAAATAACTCCAAAAAGCACAAGGATCACAAGCTTCCATGCATTAGATCATCACCTATTAAGTCTCAAATCAATACATGGTGTGCAATTTGATTTCCATGCATGTAAAAACCTATTAAGAATTTCTACAAGCACTTGGCATGCAAGAAAGGTGATCAACAATTTCCACATGAAAATAAGCACCAAATCCACAATTAATTAGAAGAAGGTAATGAGAATCAACAAGCTATGATCATTCCATCATCAAATCATCATAAATCCCCAAAACCAACAAGAAAATTTAGCTAGACATGAATAATTCAAAGCAAGATAAAGAGGAAATGATTGCATAATTGAAAAACTAGGAACTCAATGATGAAATCTTCAAATATTCTTCAAATCCAACTTTAGTCCACTAATACAATGATAGAAATATGTTTAGAACCCTAATTGAAACTTTTTGAACAAGAATCTAAGCTAAGGGTGAATGATACACGTTTTGGGGCTGAGCCCAAATATATATAGGGAGAAAAAAGTGCTAGAAGGGATTAAAAATGCGAAAAGGGCAAAATCGTCCAATTTTGGACGAAAATAAGGAAATCGGCGGTCCAGCGCCATGAATCGGCGGTCCAGACCCTAAAATCGGCGGTCTGGACCCCGAGCGCCGAGTGACCCGCCGATTTGTGGTTTCTTCTTGACTTCCATTCTAGAGATGTCCGGCGGTTTGGCCGGCGTCTCACCCCTGAACCGCCGGTTTTCAAGCTTGGACCGCCGATTTTTGTCTTTTGAGCGCCGATTTTATGTTTTCACTTCTTTCCGTCCCGATTCTTCGACTCCGCTCTTCTAAGGCCCTTTCATTCCATCTTAACGTCCCTTGCTTATCCTACACACATGCACAAACTCCATCAAACGTGAACCCAAACCAAAATATTGAAAACATTCAAAAACGAATCACATTTAGAGGATAAAGTAAGACAATTAGTGATAAAAAAAATACGTTTAGTTGATGCAAAATGGATGTTTATCAACAACATTCCCTCTTATCAAGGCACTCGTGTAGATAACACACACTACAACAAGTAAATAAATAAATAAAAATGCAAACAAAACTTAAAATTAAAACAAATCGTTGACATAAACCAAGATGAAGAACACGCGCGATAAATGAGTTATATTATTAACCACTATTAAAATTAGAAAACTAAAAAGATTATAAAAAATTATATGTCGAATTTAATTTCCACAAGACTCCCAAATCCGAAAAAGATGTGATTGTAGTCCCCAATCCCCCCCATCAATTAAGGATATTCAGTTACAAATGAGATTAAAATGTCTTAAAACTCCCTAAACATATAACCGGCAACAAAAATAAGCAAAATGAGATAATTAGATCGCAACCAATAATTAGATTAAATCAAAGATTAATAATAGTTTCTATTTTTATTTTTTTTATTTTTATTTTTATTTTATTTTTGTACCCTTGGAAATGACCTAGTGGTAAAAGTGAGCGTGTGAGACTGAGACATCTCACATTCGAACCTCATGAAGCACATCTATAAGCCGAGTCTGTCACACCTGTACTTGGAAAAAATGGTTTATGTACCTTTTGTAGTTTGCAGGCTACTGCACAAGGAACGAGAGTTTACCCAGTGCGCACCGAAGGTAGCGGCTACAGGTTCTCACGACATAAAAAAATTAATAATGATTTCTAATTTCTACATAAGTATAATTTTTATTTGATCCATCTCTCCCTTTATATATACTATATTAATACTTAATTTCTAATACAATAATTCTATTCGAACATATTATGGTTGGACATACGTGTTTGAAATAGGAAGAAAATCGTTCGATTGCCTTCAAAATTTCTTTCCTACTCAGGTTCCCTTTCGAAAATCAATCTCATGCACACCCGCTCCCAAATTTTACTCTCATCCACACCCAACTGCTAAACTTGTGAATTTAAATAGGGATAAAACTTTATAACTACTCCCTCCGTCCCGCGAAAGATGTCCCTCTTTCATTTTCGGGACGTCCCACGAAAGATGTCCTATTTCTACTTCAGGAAATAATTATTTCTTTTAGACTGTTTTTACATTTGCATTCACACTGCTTTTACATTCTTTATTATTTATTCACACTACTTTTACATTCTTTATTAATAAAATATTCAACTAAATACACTCACTTGTCACTGCCTTTATTCTTAATTTGCATGCTGAAAATAAAAGGGCCATCTTTTATGGGACGGAGGGAGTAAAATTTTAAAAGTTTATGTTTATTAATAATCAAACTATCGAAACTATAAAATTAAATTATTAGTTAAAAATTCCGTTAAATTCCTATTTGTACTATCGTATGTGTGGACATAGTGTGTCCAAATAGCACTATCCTTTGTGATAATACATTTTATATATTAAAGTAATGCATTAGTAATGCATTATTGAATATAGATATATCCAATTCGAACCCGCCAACAAAGTGCTACTCAGTCGGTATTCACAAAGGTCTACATACTCCAACAACGAATTGCTAAACAACAAAATTTGGAAAGCTACAAAATGCAATGTCGAAATTCGATCATTTTGAAGCTACACATACATCCAAAAAAAACCATAACCTATATAAATTATATCTTACACGATATCAATACACACAAAAATCACATTATCATATCAATTTCGCCATCAAAAGATTCGACCATAGTGGGAATGTCACAAAAAATATGAGGATTATAACGAGCAACACGGCGTAGTAATACCACTTTCGGGACTCTTTCTGGTACTCCCGTGCATCCTGAAGTTGCTCCGTCCCCCGCCGCACGAACGAGCTTGCGTGCGCCACGTGGCTCTCGATGTCGTTCAACTGTTGCCCCTGCGCCTCCACCAACGCCGCCATGTCCAAGAATATTTGGTGCAGCTCGATCAGATTCTTCTCGATCTCCTTCACTGCGTCGTGTCGCTCCTGTATCTCGGATATTGCATCTAGTATCTGGCCCTTCCCCTGTTCCTGGATCGCCTTCTGCATGAACAACTCGCTCTCCCCGCTCGAGATCAAGTTCTCGATAAGATCGTCATCGGCCTTCTGGCCGGTGACAGTGAAATACCGCCGGCCGACGGTCTCCTTGTACTCCTCGTTCATCCGGGCCCGTAGGCCCTGGAAGTCGTCCATCATTGTCTTCAGCTTCTTTCCCAGGCCGCTGACCACAGAGGTCCTCGTCCTATCAGCAGAGGACCCTGGGCCACAGCCTGGGACCCGCCGGTTGGTGGCATTGGACTTTTCCAACGCCTCCAACTTGCCTTTAATGAGTTTGACTCTTTTGAGAACTTGTGACACGTCACCGTCCATGCGGGCCCTGAGCTCCTTCATGGTTTTAGCATTATGGACGGTTTTGCTCTCCTCATTGGAATCTTGCAACCGTTTGTAGAGCTTCTCGACGTCGGCCATGTCCTTTTTGACATTCTCGACGTCGTCGAAGAATTTATCAAGGTTGACGCCCTCGGTCCGGTTGCCATCGTCACCGGCCTCGAGGTCGTTGCCTTGGATGTTTTTGAAAGAATTTGAGAAAAGGTCGTTCATCTTGGGAAAGCCTAGCACCCGGTGGTGGTGGTGATTGTTGGTTTGGGAATGTTGTCGCGGTGGCTTTCGCGGCGGCAGACGGCAACAGTGTGGGAAATGTGTGTGTTTAGAGGTGGCCTAATCAGCAACTTTTCTTGCTCTCTCCGGGCTGGAGTCGCATGGTAGGATGGAGGGAGAAGAAAAGATGAGACAAGCCAAGACTTCATGTGGAAATTAAAAATGTGGATATTGACTTTTTTTTAGTATGATTTGGAGGGGGGCTAATATTAGAGGTGTTTGGATATGATGGACAGCCTAAATTATAGATCTTTATTTTAGGAGGAAATTTTGGTTGGTTTTATTTTTCTTTTTCCTTTTTATACCGTATATATGGATGATTTGTATTTATCAGTATGTGGTATGTGTTATAGATGTGTAATTTTGCTATTGCTTGTTTGACATTATGTATGTGTGAATAAAAAAATAAAAAAAATTAATACGGTTGTGAAATTTATGTATGAATGTTATCTTAATTCTTTCTTTTGGAGGGCGAACAACGCAAATATAATAGTGATCGTATAATCGAGTTGAATAAGTTAAGTGGTTAACCACAAAATTTGGTGATTCACCTTATTAATAATAAAGTCCAGAAATTTTTGAAGCCAACAGTCGGAGCTAAACAATGTGTTACTGTAAACATAAATATTGTATTTATTCAATAAATACAAAATTGTACATATATAAGAATATCAAATATATGTAGGCTTGATCTCTATTTAATCTAGGGCTGGGGAAATAATCGTGGTAAATTAATTAAATCGATGGTTAACCATTAACTGTTGTAAATGGTTAATCATTAACCGTATAAAATGGTTAATACATGGTAAATGGTTAGTGACTCTAAAAAATTGACGGTTAATGGTTAATCGAATAACCGTGTCGGTTAACCAAAATAACCGAATAAAATTAAAACATAATATAAAATTTATATTAAATAAATATAATATAGAACAATTAAAGAAAATACAAAATGTCAAAATAAGTTAAAGTTAAGCCGTCACCCCCTCATTCCCGTAGCCCTAATTAAAGTTACTTGATATGATATGTGTGTTTGTTTAAATATTATTGAACTTGGCATGTATTAGTTACTTTGTTGTTAATTTTAGTTTTCTATTTGCATTAGACTGTTCGATAACTCTAGTTTTTGGTTTGAGACTTGATCTTGGACTTGTGATGATTTTATATATATATATATATATATATATATGTTGAATTTTGGTTATTTTATTGGTTATTGGTTAACCGAAAAATAAGCGATATGGTTATTGGTTAACCGAAAACCGACCATGGTTAGGTCATGGTTAATAATTTTCGTATTTTTTAGGTTAGGTTAACCGAAATTTAGGTTAAGGTTAACCGTGGTTAACCGAATTCCCAGCCCTAATTTAATCCTCTGATTCTTCTTTTCACTTTGATCCTTGAACAGTCTTCAAGCAGTCTTTGAAATTTGTTGTAGAAGTATCACAGTCTTTGAGATTTGTTGTAGAAGTATGCCTCTTAGATCTCCTAGATTTCCTTGGACTTGATCTTCAAGCTTTGTAACGTTAACGCGGATGACTTTCGCCTTACTTCCGAGGTAAACATTGAGCTTTGACTTGATCTTTGGGATTGATAGCATTTGCTTGAGCTTTGAGGCTGGTGTTGATGCGGAGGACGTTCGCCTTGTTTCCGAAGTAACGTTTAGCATCGAGCTTTATAACGTTGACTTGGAGGAAATCTACCTTATTTCTGAATCAAACGCCACTCGAGATATTTCCACCGAAAATGTGTTGCTTTCCACCAAAAACACCTTGAATATTATCGGGACACCTTAAATATTGAAAGAGAAATCTTGGAGAAATTATCTCTTCACATTTGAAGTTGTGTAGAGGTCCCTATTTATAATTGTAGGAAGAGAGAAATTAAGTGAGCTTTGGACTCCATCATGGGCTCTAAGGGCTTAGGTGACGCAATTTGATTGGTTCTTGAATATTTATGCATATCTTTAATCTTTTACTTGTTTCCAAAATTATAGATATTTATCACCATATAAAGATATATTTATCAATTAAATAACTTAATTTAATATGAATATCATAAGATTTCATAATACAATAAAATATTAAAATTAATAAAAATATTCATAAAATTTCGATATCTACAGTCACAATATTGACAAAACAAGACAAAACGACGATGGTCATAAGAAAAATCGTTTTATAGTGTATCTTAAACACATAAAATTGTTTGGAACGATGAACTCTAAAAAAAGGGGCTTGTAACGAATTTATTTATTACTCCCTTCATTCATTAGTAGTAAAATTATCTTTTCTTTTTCAACGGTCTTCAATAATATGATTATTCTATTTCGTAGATGATCTCATCACTATTTTTTTTTTATTCATTTTATTCACTTAAAAAATAATCATTTTCTCCACTATTTTATTCATTTCTCCCCTTACAACTACCTAACTTTGTTAACATCCGTACAATCTCAAAATAATTTTATTATTCAGGGAGGAAGGAGTAATTTGATATGTATGAAGATTATTTTTTAGGAACGGAAGATGATATTTTATTAATAATTTAAAATGTATTGTAGGCAAATTCATCCAAAACCAACTAACAAAACCACCTACTCTATGAATCTCCCATATCATAGGAAATTGGTCAAATATAGCCATTTGATAAAATAAAAGCGCAAATATAGCTACTTTTTTTAAAAAAACGATTAAATATGGTCATGCATACACGACCAGCATGCATGGTCGATGCTGACCATGCATATTGGTCGTGTATGCAGGTCGTGTATGATGATATGGTCGTGTATGTTACTCATGTATGCATGTCGTATATGCTGATATAGTCATGTATGCTAGACGTGTGAGCATTATTGTGTATATTACTATGGTCGTGTATGCATGGTCGGCATACACGACCAATGCTGACCAACATTGGTCATATATGTTGGTCGTGTAGCATGGTCATATTTGATCGTTTTTTATAAAGTGGTCATATTTGCACTTTTCTTTTGCCAAGTAGCTACATTTACACTTCTCCCAATATTTATATCACAACGCTACTCAGTCATACTTTCAATATTCGGTCAACCGTCGATGTGGCGTCACGTCGATTAAATAAAATTATCCAAATAATCCCAAATTGTCTCTTTTTCTTTTTATAGGGCATCCCAAACTATCTCTTGTATTCTAAAATATCATATACTATCAAGAATATCCCAATAATATATAAAAGAAATCAGACTATGCGTAACCCGTCTTGAGTGGGGGTACTCGAGCGGGCATCGAGCACGGGGTGGCTCGAGCACCCCGCGTGGCAGGAGACGAGAGCTCGAGCCGTGCCCGAGCGCTCGAGCGGTGCTCGAGCTCGGCGCGTGCTCGTCACGCGCTACCCATTCGGCCAAAAAAAAAATTAAAGGTGCGTGTGACACACGCGCCTAACATTTAAAAATTTAAAATTTCGACCGTTTTCAAACGGCTAATGCCGATTAATTTTTATTTTTATTTTTTTTATTTCATCCACTATAAATACATCCTCAAATCCTCATTCATCTCACACAAAAAAATACATCTTCTTTCTCCCTCAAATTCAACTACAAAAAAATGTCTTCATCTTCGTTGAGTTTTTCATCTTCGTCGGTGGAATATGTCGAGGGCGGCACCGACGACGAGGTAATGGAGATGCTGGCGGACGCGGATCGCTACATACGTGCACACATAGCCGAGCAGAAAAAGAAGAAGAAGAGGGCGCGGGGGTTCGTCGACCGCGACCGAGAAGCGGCGTGTGCGGTCCTACACGCCGACTACTTCGCCGACAACCCCACCTACGGCGAGCACTTTTTCCGACGCCGTTTCCGGATGCATAAGCATCTGTTCTTGCGCATATGCAGCACGTTGGAGGAAAACGTCCACTTCTTCACGCATCGACAAGATGCACTCGGGCTGACATCGGTGCAAAAATGCATTATGACGGTGCGTCAACTAGCCACCGGTGGTGCTGCGGACGCCTTCGACGAGTACCTGAAGATTGGCGATAGCACGGGCCGACAGTGCCTCAAAAAATTTTGCCGGGCAATCATCGACCTCTTCGGCGAACGGTACTTGACGAAGCCTAACGCTGCCGACACTGCACGTCTGCTCCAAATGCACGAGGAGCGGCATGGGTTTCCGGGGATGCTAGGGAGCCTGGATTGTATGCACTGGGCTTGGAGGAACTGCCCAAAAGGGTGGGCGGGTGTCCACACTCGCGGCGATCAAGGCGTGCCTACCTTGATCTTGGAGGCGGTGGTCGCAGGATTTGTGGATCTGGCATGCCTTTTTTGGGTGTGCCAACTCCAACAACGACATCAACGTCCTCAATCAATCGCCCTTGTTCACCGACGTGCTTGAGGATAGAGCTCCGTCGTGCAAGTTTACTGTCAACGGAAACCACTACGACAAGGGGTACTACTTGACCGACGGGATCTACCCTTCTTGGGCAACACTGATCAAAGCGCCGAAGGTTGAATCTGACGAAAAGACGGCGAGATTCAAGAGGATGCAGGAGGAGGCGAGAAAGGACATAGAGCGGGCCTTTGGAGTGCTCCAAGCCCGATGGGGAATAATACGCGCTCCGGGTCGGTGCTGGTACAAGAAGCATCTCCGAGACATCATGTTCGCGTGCATTATTTTGCACAACATGATCATCGAAGACGAGCGGAAAAATGTGGAGAATTGGAGAGACGACTCCGATTCTCCGTCCACTAGCGGGATATCCCGGAGGCACTGTCCGATTGCCTTAGGACCTATCTCGCTCGGGAAGCCGACTTGAGAGATCAACGAAAGCACACCCGACTTACCAATGATCTCATCGAGCACGTTTACCAGAAATTTGAACCTCTACGCGAGTAGTCGAGCATTTTTAATTAGTGTAATTTTTTTTAAGTAATGTAATATTTTTTTATTTTAATTAATGTAAAATTTTATTTTATTTAAATTAATGTAATGTTTAATGTTATTTTCTCATAAATGGAATTTTATGAATTAATTAAATAAATGAAAATGGGGAATTGTTTAATATTAAAGATAGAGCACCCTTAGAACACCCTTGGGATGCAAGGGTAGAGGTCTCTAAGGGTGCTCTAGTGCTAGAGCACCCCTTAGAGCACCCTAAGAGTGCTCTAAGGGTTGCAGATAGCCTCACAACATATCACTGTTTAGTTTATGAAAAAACTTAATTTTAATTTGTAACTCTCTTCTCAAATGAAATACTATCATTCGTTTTTTACAAGTTTAACTAAATTTTCTAATGAGAGAGAAGAGTAACAAGATGTTACACCAAGATCCCTATAGCAGCTGCTGCTGCTCCAAAAACCTTAACTGCATCATGCTACTCCTCAAACTCCTCTCTTCTATCTGTAAATTCAAAAAACATGTCAAGCACTTTTACGAGGAGTCGAGGACCAATATAATTTAATTTTAACTATAATAATAATAACGTAATTGGTCCAAAAATAATAATGTACTAACTCAACTGATTAGTATAATTAGTCTATAATTTCTGACCTCCAATGCAGAAATGAATTTGAAAAGGTCCAAGCATTCTTCTAGCAGCTGCTTCTCTTGTATAACTACCATTGCTAATTCAGCCACTACTCCCACAGTCGTCTCAACCTAAAACAATTAAATTTTAAATTTTATAGATACAAAAGTTCACAGACACGCTCACAATTAACAGCAAATTAATTACCGTTGGTTGAAAAGTAGTTATCATCATGTTGATTTTCGTTGCAAGTTCTGATGCATCAAAGACGACACCAACTGAAGACAACACCTGCACCAATATGCTCGATTTTCATTCTCGTATTTCATCGAATTTTATTAATTTTTTCGAGTCTGCTATTACTAGCCATTGCATGCATTTTTTCTAGAAAGGAATTTCAACTCAAAATTTTAAAGAATGATGTGTGTGTGTGTTTATCTGTTACCTTGGCTCCATTGACAAGGGGTATTTTGCAAACAGCAGAATGCAAGTAGTCTGTAGTTTTTGAAACTGCTGATAAATGTTGTCCTTCCATATTTCCCCATGCTTCCAACGCCTTAATCTGTGGGATACCAACATTATACATATATAGTTTCAATTTCACAATATTTTGTTTCATTTGTAAGAAAACTGGAGGATATCCGAAATCCATATATTACGTACTAGTATTAGTTACTACTTTAATAAATACTTGTGATGAAGGTCCATGTTCCTAGTACTAAGTGAATAATTAATATATATATATATATATATATATATATATATATATATATAACTAATTTAATTAATTCTATATCAACCTGCAGTATACAAATTATATATAATAGATGAATAATACATCTATTAATTTTACTTACCTGAGAATGAAGAATAGAATCTAATTTCATCTTCAATTTCTCCTTCTGTAGCTGAAATTTCTTTTGTAAGATGGACTGTTGAAGCTTGATAAGGGCAGTCTGAACATGTTGGGATTTCTCCTACAAAAATAATCATAAGGAAATATATTTAAAAAGACCAAACATAAAGATTGTTTCACATTAATTTTCACTATTTTTTCCATATATACTATAGTAAAATGTTTACTATATCAATCCTTAATCTGTTCCGACCATATTTTAAGTAATAACACTCTAATATATTGTACATGGAGAAACAGTCATATTATGAAAGAACAACATATAAAATACGAGATTGAAATACAAAATGGACCGTTACATACCTCAGCCTGTTTGATAACATTCTCATTAGCAGCCTCACCTCTTGCATTGCTAAACCTCCACTGCGCCAACCTATTATGCATCAGCCTCAACTGATGAACATTCTCCGCCGAGCCCGGCCCGAGCGGTGACGTCAACGAACTTGAAGAAGATTTCTTCCCCTTAAGCAATTCAATCCCTAAACTCAAAATATTCCCCACCCCTTTCACCCTTGAAGGACTCGTCGGCGGCTTCGAATTCATCATCGCTGTCATCTTCCCCTTATTTTCGCCTAACGGAGCTCTCGGAGAGCCCGCTCGGGCCGGCGACCAGGCCCACTCTCCACTACCCTTCTTCTTCGAAGTGAAAATCTTCGGAGAAGTATTACTACTATTATTCTCCGATGAATCGCCGCTCCACCGCCGCGACCGCGACGATAAATCTTGCATGAATCTGGAGGGCACGTCGATTCGGTGTTTTCTTGAACTGACGGTCGGCGCCATGTATGACGCCGGGAAATCGAAAATCGGGCAGCCGTCGCTGTACTCAGAGCCCGAATCTTGCGTTTCGGGCTCTGATGGCTGTTTTGAAAATGTGTTTTTTCTCACTGCATCAATGGAAAATCTTCCTGGCAATATATTTTCATCGTCCTCCAACAAATTCGAATCCTCCGGTTTCCCGGGAAATTTGAATTTCCCGGAATATCGCATCGATCCTCCCAAAATAGGATTTCGATTTTCTTTGGAAGAGATACTTCGATCATTCTCAAATCTGCTGAATTCGGTGCAGCTCCGCTGCCGGTTGAGACTCGAAAGATTCCGATCACTTTTGCCTTTGATTTTCCGCTCTTGCAGTTCCTGGCGCCGCTCGTTGCCGATGAAATCGCCGAGCGTGTCGGGCTTCTTCGGCCTCGACGACGGTACGGCCGAGGAGGGCCAAAGCCCGCGAAGAAAGCCCGAATTCTTGAGGGTTTTGGGCTTTCTCGAATCGGTGGATGATCTGGCCTTGGGCTTTATAGGAGAGAGAATACTGTTTGGAGATTCATGGCTGCCGCAATCGGTTGATGAAGAAGCTGTGCTTGATGCAGGCGAGAGGAATCTTGGGCTGACTTCTCTCGATTTCGGCTTCCGGTGGTGGGAGGCTGAGGTGGTGCTGCCGTTACCTTGCATCGGAGATGCGCAGAGAGCACGCAGTGAGGGTGAGAGTGAGGTTTGTTTGAAAGTTAGGAAGAGGAGTTTTTGTTGTTGGAGAAGAAATATGGATGAGGAGGAGTAAAACAAAATGTTGCTAGAAAAGTGGCGGCAAAATAGATACGGAAGCCGGCGAGTTTATAGTTGAGGATCTGGAAATGACGTGAATGCCCTTGCATGACAAATGGTAACTATTTTTTGAATTTTAAATTTCAAATAATTTTGGCACTAGGAGGTAACAAAGACTGCATGGGATTAAAATTTTTAACGTTTTGTAATGCTTATCATTTATTTACAATATAAAATCTTGGATTTGGTGTATTGTATGTGATATTTAGAGAATACTATATTTGATGCATGTAATTTGGAGTTTGGGTTGCTTGCTTCGAAGGGTAGTTTTGGGGATTTATGATTGTTCTGACTGATCGATTTTAAGAGATGTGTGGAACTGATGGAGACAATTTGGACTTAGGAGTATGGCATAGCCAATGAATTTTTTTAATATGTGGATCGCGGGGAGAAGAAGAGTGTTGTTTCAGGATTTATTTGTTTAGCTTAGCCGGCATATTTGAGTGGGGTTTTTTTATTTTATTTATTTATTTATATTACTTAAGTGGGATTTAATCTGGCGTTAATGGGGATTTGCCACGAGTCAATCTTAATTAGAGAGAAGTAGTTATATAAAGGTTTTGGGTTTTACTCTATTGACATTTCAATTGGTGTCATATTTAAGTTCAAAGCTCTCATTTTATGGCAACTGGCAAATTGAAGGAGATTCAGTGTTTTCAATTCTCGTCAAGTACAGATATAATTATATACAGAGAATATGATACTAGTTCATATAAAGTATGTGCTATTAAAATAATATTTTAAATATTATATCTATGATTTCAAATAAATTATATATGCTATATAGTTTTATAAATAAAATTGGTAAATGCCCTTGAATGACCATCTTTGAAAAAATCTTATATATTGACTAGAGAGTCACTTGACAGTTGACACATCTCTGGATTAATATGAAATGGAATGCAAACAACAACTTTGTGTTTTATTAATAATCATTGAGATGATCTTATTACCTATTTTATTATGTTTATGTTGTAACATTAATTTACATTTATGAGATTCACGATATCGAATACATTGAACTGCATCTCAATTTATATTATAATAGTATTTCTATTTTAGAAAATTCAAATTTCGTAATCCATCAGAAATGGAAATCATTAAATATCTACAGAGACAAATGCTTATTAGTTAGAGTAATACTTCAAGATTCTCAAGATTGTAGTTTGAAATATATTTTCCGTTTCATTCCAGTCCATGCTTGATGAGAGAGAGAGAGAGAGAGAGAGAGAGAGAGAGAGAGAGAGAGAGAGAGAATTTTAGTCTATAAGGGCAAAAAAGTCTTATATTGCACCATCTAATTGTATCTATATTCGAATCCAAATACAATTAAATTCTTACTCCTCGTCCTTGAGTAGTATCTCAAGGAATGTATTGAGTAACTTTTGGAGGTATGAAAAGTATAAGAACTTGCAAATCCTTGAGTTGATTAGAATACAGATTTTGTGGCGTGTTACGATCAAATTTACAGGTAGAAAAGGAATTTCCTCGAGAAATAAAATCCTATTTACTTCACCGATAATTATTTCTACTTATTGTACAAGGACATCAAAATCTTCTTCATGAAACAACGGTTTCTGTACCAAGCATTATCATGATTAGAGACATGACAGACAAATTGAGTGTTTTTTTTTTTTTTTAATCTATACATTAATTTCAACGAAAAATCATCTTCAACATCAACAATCTCGAATCCCTTCCTCTGATCATCAAGCAGCAGATACAGAATCCATGGTCTCAGCCACCGGAACCACTGTGGTGGTGATGGTATACATCGTGACTCACTGGATAATCAATCGTCTCCGTCTCGACTAATCTTTGACAAGCCATCGACGGCCTTGAATCTGGTAACCACCAAACGCCGTGTCAATGGTGCTTTCATTACCACTTTCTGCACTGGTATAGCCAGATTTACGACGGTGCTTCTTCCTCTTTGAACTACTACTGTCACTGAAGCTCCCGTTTAACAGGGGATCATCGATTCCCCGGATCACTGGGTTCGTCAATGAAGAGGCAATACAACTGTCATCCTTAGTTCTCCTTTCCTTCTTTATATTCTGAGAGATCTTATGCAGCTTTTCGTTGAACTTCGTGATTCCCTTCTCTACTGGTTCTACTGCTTGAGTGACTGTGAACTTCACATCATTCACAATCTGCATAGCAAGGTATAGAGAAACTGATTATAGGAAAATCGGGTTCTTTTTCAAGAGGCAAAATGATACATAGACGCCAAGGATAGTAGTAGACAAATAACACCCACCATCTTAACACATAAATCGTTCGCTTATTTACAACAAAATAGCAGATGATGAAGAGTGTGTGTCGAATTTGAAGATGCAACAGTTCTACTGATAATATGTATCTTTTCCCTTTAAAAATTAAGTTTTACTTTTTTGGCTAACAAATTGAATGAAGGGCAAATTGGTCCATTCATCCCGGCTGCATGATAAATCAAGCCCCTTATTCGATCAGAATTCAATTATATCAGTAAAAGTCATTGGAGAAAAATGCAAATTAACTTCAAAAAAGATATTATCAAATGAAAATGAACACCAAAACTGTCACAAGTAAACAATAACAGTGGAAGTTTTCTTCTAAAGGAAAATGAACACCAAAACTGTCATAAAGGAAACGCTTAGCATAATTTGTACAACTAGAAAAATATACGTCACAATCGATCTACTTTTTGAAATGAGTTGACCTCTAAGGAGGGGAATTAGCCAAGTAAACTTTGAACTAAATTTTATATTGCATAAGAGTTGTATGTAACATAAGAGGGAAGAACTTACAAATTCGCCACCACCGAGAAAAACATCCTTAACACTCTCTCTGATGGTCATTCCACTCCTAGCTTCATAGTCAGGCTGAGGAAGACGCAACTTTGTGGGACGTTCACTATCCCTAACTTCGTCAGGATCGAGCGGACAGTCCACAGATGCATAATCTCCGAGGACTGCAACACTTCCAGAAAAGCGATCTCCCATTAACTCATAAGGCGTTGCCGGGAAAACATAAAGGTGAACCACAGAAGCAACACCCATCTGTCCTGGATGGATACACAAACTTTTATAACATAAATATAAATATTAACACTATAAAGGAAAAAAAAAAAAAAAAAAAAAAAAAAAAAACCCTTAAATACAAGAAGAAAGCAACTGCTGAGCCATTTATATCAATCCAAATCTAGAAGTTACTTACTCCCTCCGTCTCGTTCAACTTGTCCCATTTTGCCATTTTGGGTGTTCCGTTCAACTTGTCCCATTTCCTTTTAAGGAAATAATTAAGAAATCACTTTATATCACTTCAAAACCACTTTATATCACTTTATCAATTAAAAAATACTTTATATCACTTTATTCACTACACTAAACACACCCTTTATCATATAATACTCTTGTTCTTAATCTCCGTGCCAATCCCAAATGGGACAAGTTCAACGGGACGGAGGGAGTAGTAATTATCCAATGGAAGCCCATCAAGATTTTGTTTTGCTGTCAAACTTTTTAATATGAAAGACGACTTAATTACAAGATCAAGATCAGCTCAAGATTCTAAACAATACATTTTCATTTTAGTGGAACATCAGTTGTTCTATCTGCTGTCATACCAACTTCTTAGACGCCATTCTGAAAATTAACTCTAATGGGTTGCCAATCCT
Organism: Schizonepeta tenuifolia; assembly: GCA_029490685.1. NCBI lineage: Eukaryota > Viridiplantae > Streptophyta > Magnoliopsida > Lamiales > Lamiaceae > Schizonepeta > Schizonepeta tenuifolia. Next base: position 113,106,242 of record CM055956.1, read on the forward strand.
GCATCTGTTTCCCAAACCCATTGAGACAAACTTTTGCACATAAATGCCAGCTTTCTGTTCCAAAATTATAATGAATTCGAACTAGCAACCACCCAAAATAGAGTTACTCTACTTAATTTTCTCTAACTTATTTAGGACCTTTGCCTATATACTCTATGTAGTTAATTTTCCTTTACAACAGAATTGGACTGTGGCCCCTTCATTTGGTCTTCAATTATCCACCTTCAAATAAGTTATCACTTATCACTGTTTGACTCTGTAACTAATGAAACTATGAAAGTGTTATTCCCACAGAAAATCCAACAGGACCGGGTTAAAAGAGCATAGAGTAAAGTTCAGCTGTGGTTACGTTCAAAGTGTGATCCTATCAAGATGCTGTAGTTGCGGATTTGCATGAAGAGAACATTAAAAAAAACTCCACCCACTTCCACATATGAAAGACATGGTAAAATAGTACTAATATGTAACATAGCAAAGATCAAGCTAGCACATGAACTGCCATTTATAGAGAAAAATATACATAAAAAATAACAAAGATCGTTGAAGAGCAACAGCCAGAAAAATGCAACTTAAAACAATTACCTCAATACAAATGATGAAGTCCTGAACACTTGATTTAAATTGCAGTGACTCGGCTAGCGGGCTTTTAACTAAGCCAACAGCATAAATAAGAGCTATTGCAACACCTTGCCACCAAGTTAAGAACACAATTGACTTGAATGTCAAAAACTTGTATAGTGGTTTAATGTGCGCCAATTCATTTTTGGTGATGGCATAAAAATGAACTAAGCAATACAAAGCCCATGACTGACTGAAATTTAAAATCACAGCCACATATGGGTACCTACAAAACAAAGAAAAGAGAAATTGTCACACCAATCAAGATTATCATCCATCATTTGAAGCTACTCAAATAGTAGTAAAAGTTTCACATTGAGTAACAGTAAGATGATTCTAACAAATCGAGACTAACTGAAGCAGCACATTAATATGCAGGTTATAAATTAAAGGAATTTTTTTCATTAAATATGACACAAGTTGAAGTATAAATTGATCAAAACAAGTTACATCACAATAGTAAGTCAGTATTCTGTGGATGGTGCATCAAAAGGTAGCATGGGCTCTTCACTATAGCTTTCTATCATTTGACTATTAATTTTCCAGAGAGTATATATAAGACAAACATGATTGTCAGCTTCATTCCAAATATTTTATGGCTTCCAACCTTTCTGTTTCAAATCTCTGCTACATGTGTACCACAATCGAATTACAGCTAATTCAAAATTAGTTCTAATATCAAGTCAATTAGAAATATTCATAGGATGCAACATACCCACAGTTCCATTTGAAGTCTCCTTCACAATACACATCAAAAGCTTCGAGAATTACGGCTGAAACAGCTGTAAATAATTTGATTATCATCTGCCATGAAAATTTACCAAACTTGTCATGCATGCAAAATAATATGGTAGAAATAGTTGACAACAGAACATACTGAAAGATATTCCACGAAGACGGAACTTACATACTGAACAATCCCAAACTTGATAACCTGATAGACCCACTGACCAAGTTTCCAAGGCTTCAAGAAATAATTCATTGGAAAAGGGTGCTTAACAATTCCCCTTTCATGACCATGATGATCTAATAGGGGTGCTTTCAGACCTGTGCGTCCTTCCCTCCTCATAAATTCAATTGTCCTATCTTCTCCACCTAATTCACCATGTGAAAATAATGCAAATGTTCGGCCAAACTAGTTAGTTATTCTAGTTTAATAAGAAATTTGATGACTGGGGACAAAGTTAATAAGCATAATGTTGTACATGTTCTTCAGAAGCCTTGATTAATTTGCTAACTTAAGTAAGAAAAGGAATAGAGAGTGCAATAATAAACTCTAATAAAAGAACTTCAACATTAGGAAGAAAGCTCGATGATTATACCTAAACAAGCAACTAGATACCTCCCAAAGCAATACATGGCAAAGGACTCGTAGCAATCACGAAGGATCCCGACATCAACACTAATTGCTGGGTGTATCATTGAGACAAACTGCAAACAGAAAACATAAGAAACCTTCATCACAAAATTATGTACGGAATGAAGCCAAGCAGGTTTATAATTTGAAGCTATTCAATGTATCAATCAGTCATGTAAATGTACTATATAATACTGTATAAATAGTAAACAAAAAAAAAATCATAGTACCAGTCACTAATTTGTATACGTGATTCACTATTGAGAAGTAATCCCATGAAAAAATATTGGCTTAGGAAAAGCAAATTAATAGAATTGGCATCAGAACAAGTTGAAAAAAAACTTCACAAGTTGAAACTAATACGCATAGCAAGACAGTCATTATGGAGATCTACAGAATATTTGAATTTTGTCAAAAACAACATGGCTTATATAAGTTTATAGATGGATTTTTTAAATAGTTCACCGAGTAACTTTAGAGCTGCAAAGCAATAAAGGACCCTACGGTTCCCATATTACTTCCACTTCTGAGACGTAATAACAAATCCAAAACCAGCAACTGGACGGTGCGACATACGCGCAGGTTTTAACTCCAGGGTGGATACATTCTCAATACTATTAGGGTGTGCTCACTGGGAAGTATAAATTTATACCTCCATTTAGAGGTAAATGGAGGGATAAACTAAAATCTCACGCTTTAAATCATTCCTTCTTTTTTAAATCTCTCATTTCCACCACCACAAGGAGGGATAATATTATCACTCTAAAATCTCACGCTTTAAATCATCCCTTCTTTTTTAAATCTCTCATTTCCACCACCACAATGGAGTGATAATATTATCCCTCATTGTGGTGGTAGAAATGAGAGATGTGATAATATTATCCTTCATTGTGGCAGTGGAAAGGGGAGATTTAAAAAAGAAGGAATGATTTAAAGGGTGAGTTTTTTGTGTATCCTTCCATTTACCTCTAAATGGAGGTATAAATTTATACTTCTAAGTGAACACACCCTTATTGACAAAATTGCCAATACATCATAAGTAGTTTCAACATAGAACTAGGATCATTTAGTAATCTTAGCTAATTTATCGTATATAGCAACCATAATATGGGTAACCTAACTTCTTAAAGCCATAGAGCTGGCATTTTTATTCTCAACACTAATACGTGATAAAACACGAGCATAGCATCTTTTCTTTCGCCATAAAAGCTTCCTTAGCTTTTCGACGCAACAACAAATACTGCTAAATACAAACTCAAAAAAAAGCAAACATCTTCCAAGCTACTAAACAAAATCCACAAAACATTTCATGATCAGTCATAATAACTATCTTCCAAATACAGCTGAAGCAAAACAAAAGACGGAACATATGAAAGCTTACTGATTCAACACCATAGCATGGCACCATAAGTATCACTCCTATGAGGAATTTTTGCTCCTGCAATTAGCAATTATCATAAGAAAAGTGGATTCAAGAAAAGAAAGGTTAATCAGGAAAGGCGTAAATTGGACCTCGGGATTCTTGTAGGCGGACAAATGCTCGAAAAGAAGGTAGACGGAGAGGGTGAGAGTGATGACGACGAACGATCCGGCGATCAAAACGGCCCATATAGGCGTGGAATAACCGCCGTCGGCAAGCCAATTAATGAGATGATAATAGCCTGAGTGAACGATTTTCAGCAGCATCAATTCGGTTTCAGCTGATTCCGATTTGGATTTTGGTGGATTTTGATCGGCGGAATTGGAAGCTCATGTAGATTCGGTTTCGTCTTGGTATCGCACTGGGGTTTGAATTGGAGAGGGTACGACTAGTAGAGGATGATTATTGGTGAGAGCAATACAGCGACAAAATTATTATTCCATTCCATTTCCATTGTCAAAATTTTAAATTGCAAAATATCATCATTATTATTAATTTATTTTCTTCTCGTATGGTCAGTCTCTCTCTCCTATATTAACGACTTGGATCGATGATCTTCTGTCCACGAGAAGGGATGTGAATCCAACCGAAATAGCTCGAACCGGTTGTCACCAAATCAATGGAATTGGAATTGATCTTATAAAATATATTCAACTTCAAACCAACAGATGAACCACTTAAATCCAAAAATGTAGCTCTAAAGGACAATTATTTGTAGTTTAGAAAATAATTCGCATACAATTGACATACATGGAACTCTATTAATTTGTCGGACCTACTATTATATACTCCGTCTATTTTTCTATAATAGTCTCTCACTCTCAAATCACACGTACTAAAGAAATGAAGAAATTTATGTACAAATAAATGCATACAACTAATCACCAAAATACGAGAAGCATTAAAAAAAGGGTAAAATAGGAAGAATTACATTAATTTACTATCCATTTTTGAAATGAAATACTTATTAAACAATAAGAAAAAAAATCAAAATAGGACATTTAAAAAAGTGAAAAGAATATAGTACTATATTGTGATATTAATTCAACACATGATCAATTTGAATAGCAATATTTTTAAACTCGGACCGGAAAAATTGCAAATCAGTCATGTGGTTAGTCCGATTTTGCTAGATAGAGAAATTTGACCCAATTTGAAGTGAACCGCTAAAAGTCGCTTAAAACAGCAATCCGATGACCCATTGCCCCGTACAAACCCGTGAAAATCGGCCAAAAAAAAGTTGAGAAATTAGCATTATCCAAATTCCATGACTTTTTAGCTTGAGTTAATATTGTAAAATATCTCTTTTTCTAACAAAAAATGCTAACATGTCACCTACAAAATAAAAGTGTCCAAATAACACTTTAGTTTGTTAAAAATCTATTATACCCTTAATGAGAATACAAGAAGGTTGACTTTAATTTGAATCATACACAAAGACTAACTTCATGTATGAATTTCCGACGATAAAATGTTTCGACACCGACAATGGCGCGGTGGTGCGATCGTCGGCGAAAATTTGAATCATACACAAAGCCTAGCTTCAATTATGCATCATACATGAAAACTAATCTTCGTGTATGATACAAATTTGAAATGTTTGGCAGCGAAAATTTTCGTGTATGATGCATACATGAATGTTAATCTTCGTGTATGATGCATACTTGAAGTTAGGCTTCGTGTATGATTCAAATTTTTGCCGGAAATTTTTGCTGGAAATTTTCGTGTATGATGCATACATGAAGTTAGGCTTCGTATATGATTCAAATTTTGGCCAGTAAATTTTTGCCGGAAAGTTTTGCCGAAAATTCATACATAAAGTTAGTCTTCGTGTATGATTCAAATTAAAGTTAGCTTTCTTTATACCTATAAGTGTCTGTTTGGTAGCCTATACAAACCCATATTATATTAGTTATATTGGCTAATATCATGTTTGGTAGCCTACATTAAAAAGGTTAAGGATCCGCTACTATACTAAAGCCTTATACTAAAACACTCTTTCACCCAACTAAACAATATCATCCCTACCCCCATATTATTTTCCCATGCTCAACAGTAACTCATACTCAAAACTCTATAGACACATTTACCCTCAAATTACTTCAATCTTTAGTTTAATATAGTTGACCAAACATCAAAGCTAGATATATGAAATGTAATATTAAAGTTAATATAATTACCAAACACGCTTCCTATACTAATTTATCACACACATCAATATTGTTTATATTGATATTATTTATATTGTCTATTCAAATAAATATAAATTTGAGTACAAATATAAGAATTTCGAATATATGCGGGTTCAATCTCTATTCGATCTTGTGATTCTTTTCTTCAAGTTGATCCTTGAACGATCTTCAAGCAACCCTTGAGATTTGATTGTAGAAGTATGTCTCTTAGATCTCCTTGGACTTGATCTTCAAGCTTTGTAACGTTAACGCGGATGACTTTCGTCTTACTTCCGAGGTACACGTTGGGATTTGATTTGATATTTGAGTTGATGGCTTTGATTTGAGCTTTGAGGTTGATGGCGTTGACTTGAGCTTTGCAGGTTGATGGTGTTGATGCGGAGGACGTTCGTCTTGTTTACGAAGTAACGTTGAGCGTCAAGCTTTATAACATTGACTTGGAGGACTTTTGTCTTGTTTCCGGATCAAACATCACTTGAGATATTTCCGCCGAAGAACGCGTTGCTTCCCACGAAAAACGCCTTGAATCTTACTGGGACACCTTGAATATTGCGAGAGAAATCTTACAGAATTTCTCTCTTCAATTCTTGAACTCTTGAAAATGATTTTTAGGTGTGATTTGAAGTGTGTAGAGACCCCTATTTATAGTTGTAGGAAGAGAGAAGCTGAGTGTGCTTTGGACTCCATCATGGGCTCTAAGGGCTCAGGTGGCGCAATTTGATTGACTCTTAAATATTGACGTATATCTTTTACTACTTGTTTTCAAAATAATAGATATTTATCACCATATAAAGACATATTTATCAATTAAATAACTTATTTAATATGGATATCATAATCTTTTCATAACAAATAAAGTTATAAAATTAATAGAATGTTTCTCAAAATTTCGGTGCCTACACTTATATGGTCTACCAAACAAGCACTAAGGGTATAAAAGTTACTCCATTCGTTCACGAAATGATGCTCTGTTTCATCTCTTATTTGTATTCACCAAATGATGTCATATTTCGTTATTTTTATCAATATACCCTAATTACTTATTAAAATCACTTGCCCTTGTTATTGATGATCCCACCTCACATCAACTTTATTTATACTTATCCCAACAACTTTATTTTTACTTTTTTGGTCAATACTACATTTTTTTTGTCATTACCACTGTTTTTTTGTCATTATCTCACTACACTACTTTTACTCCATTCAAAACAACTTTATCAGCTTTCTTAATTTCCGTGTCGGACAACAAATAGGGTATCATTTTGTGAAGGGAGGGAGTATAAAAATAACAAAAGGTACATTATAGTAACTCTTTTTTTTTTAACTGACAGAATTTATTTTTCTGTTTTTGAGAAGGGACATTTCGACTTTTCTCTCTTTTAGTTTTCACTTTTCCATTAATCCATCTCCCTCCATCTAGTCACAACAAACCTCTACAACCTACCGTATGCAACTAGAGTTCAAAGAAACTACAGTTCTAGAAAATATTTCTTCAAGCTTTACAAGATAAAACAAAGGTACTCTCTTAATTATCTTGCTATTTATATAGGCCACGATTGAAACTTACATTTTATCTGCAATTTCAACCTATTTTTTTACATAATGTGTTGTAAACTTGGAATATATGATATATGCGATTATGATGATGTTCCAAACTCCCAATGTTGTTGTTCATGTTTTGCCAAATCAATGTATTCAATATCTTTTACATGTTGCGATTGCTTTTTGAAAGTGCAAGGATCCTTCCACTATAATAATAAGATTATGTATATTCCCACGATATAAAAAAAAATTATGTATATTGTTCAATACACTATATTTCATCAGGTATAGTATATATAAATATGTGAAAATATTAAATTATAATCAATTAACGGATCGTTCGGGTGTTTTAAAATGGTTCAACTGGTCGAATCAGTGACCCAATGACCCGATCACCTGACCGGTTCGCTTGTCGGACCAATTTTTAAAACATTGTTGAATAGTCTCACAAAATTTTGACTTATCGTGATTCTCTCATACAAATTTGTGTGAAATAAAAAGGGTTAATTAGTCTCACAAAAATTGTGTCATTTAATGTGCACTTGAATTTATATTCTTGCAATTTGAAACAGCGCATTTTAGTAAGATCACCAATTTCTATTTCCATCAAAACCAAATTAAATGGTATATTGTTGGTATAATCTGCATAAGTGCATGCATGCAGCAGTTTTGGTGAAGAAGGTAAAGTTGGGGTCGATGTGTAATTGAGTTTAGTTGCAGAAGAGTTTAGTTGCAAACCATTTCAGCACGGAGGGACTTAAGTGCAAAGTTGACATGCTTTGTTATGAGTGTTGATCGTAGCCGTTGGTTTGGATGGTTGGGATTGACTCTGGTGATTGGTTGTTATAACCAACTCACAATGGTCTTCTTCTTCAGTGGATTCAATTGCAGTGTGAGCAGAGAGAGAAGGAAGAGAGATGGAGCTTGTATTCTTAGCTCATAGTACAGAGTTCAATTATTCTTTCGTTTCTTATTGTAATCCAAAATCTTTAGAGATGAATGAAGCACAATTCTCCTTGGCCCGTGGACGTAGCTCCATTGTGGAGTGAACCACGTTAAATTGCTGTGTGTGTTTTTCTTTCAATTTGGTTTTCTAATTTTGTATAAATTAGCACAAAAATCCTAACAAGTGGCGCCGTCTGCCGGGAACGAGTCCACGACGGTCTTCTGTGTTCGAATTGTTCGAAGTTGGTGGTGATTTGAAGTAGATTGTGAGGAGTTCTTTACTTGAATTCCTTGTCGGAGTTTGAACGGAGGATTTTGGGCATTTGCGTTGCGATGGCGGCGACGAAGGTGGAAACCGAAAAGTTCACCGGTAAAAACGATTTTGGTCTTTGGCGGATCAAAATGCGAGCTCTGCTAATGTAGCAAGGCCTTGCATCGGCCTTGAAAGAAGATGAGGGATCGTCGTCTTCTACAGTTCAGGCGAAGGAAGGCGAGTCCAAGGAGAAAATTGCTGCGGCATTGGCTGAAGCTAAAGCCAAGAAAGCAGAAGTGAAGGAGAAAGCGCATAGCATCATCATTTTGTGCTTGGGAGACAAGGTTCTCAGGGAAGTGGCTAAAGAGAAGTCAGCTGCGGCGGTTTGGGCTAAACTTGAGTCAATCTATATGACTAAGTTACTGGCAAATAGGTTATTCTTGAAACAACGGTTGTATTCATTCAAGATTCTGAATGAGAAACCATTGGAGGATCAGTTGGAGACATTCAAAAAGATCATTGATGATCTTGAGAATGTAGATGTCAAAGTAGAAGATGAGGATAAAGCTATCATTCTACTTAATGTACTGCCATCTTCATATGATCACCTTAAGGATGCTATGCTTTATGGCCGGGACAGTGATATTTCTATTGATGAGGTTCAATCGGCATTGAAGGCTAAGGAATTGCAGAAATCATCAGTGAGTCAGAAGCACGAAGCTGTAGGTGAAGGATTCTCAATGAAGCAGGAATTTGATAAGAACAAATTCAAGAAATCCAAGAAAGACAACGCCAACAAGAAAAATAAGTACAAGAAGCCTGCAAAGGGATCTGCAGAAGTATTAATGTAAATATTGTGTTTTCATTATTTCAACTCAACCGTGTACCTTACAATATATACAAGAGAATGAAGTCTTCCCTAATCTATACAAGGAAAGAATAATTAAGGGAATAATACAATCCTAAATAATAGGCTGAGAATCTGAAATTGATTATACTCTATCATCCCCCCTCAAGCAAGACGTGGGATGAGGTCCAACGCGTAGCTTGTCACGAAAAAATTCAAAGAGTGGACGATGGAGAGCTTTTGTGAAGATATCTACAACCTGTAACTTAGACGAGATAAACTGTGTATCTAAGTGTCCCTTGGAAACGAGCTCTTGAACAAAGTGGTAGTCAATATCAATGTGCTTAGCTCGCTTATGAGAACTTGAATTTTGACTTAAGAAAACAGCACTCTTGTTGTCCGAATAAAGGATCGGGCAAGAAGGTAGTTTGACTTCCAGCTCACGAAGGAGATGAAGTATACACACAATTTCAGAAGATGCATTTGCGAGAGCTCGATACTCAGATTCACAACTAGAACGAGAGACTGTCGGTTGTTTCTTAGCGCTCCAAGAAACTAGATTGCCGCCAAGATAAATAGAAAAACCAAAGGTAGATCGTCTAGTTTCAACACAACGAGCCCAATCGGCATCCGAATATGCAACCAAAGAAAATGAAGAGCTGCGAGTAAAAGATAAGCCAAATGACGGAGTGCTTTTCACGTATCGTAAGATTCGCTTTACTGCTTGAAAATGAGTAATAGTAGGATGCTGAAGATGTTGACTAACAAGATTCATAGCAAAAGATAAATCGGGGCATGTAACTGTGAGGTATTGTAATGATCCAACCAATGATCGATATAAAGTAGGATCCTTAAATAACTCGCCATCGAAAGGAAGTTGACAACCCGCAACCAAGGGTGTAGAAACAGGTTTTGAATCTTCAAGACCTGCTCGTTGAATAATATCACGAGCATACTTGGACTGATTTAAAAAGATGCCCGAAGAAGTATAAGTGACCTCAAGACCCAAAAAATAATTTAGCTTACCGAGGTCGGTGATGGCAAACTCTTTATGAAGACGACTGATGAAAGATTGCAAGTCATCGGAAGAGTTTCCTATTAGAATTAAGTCATCAACATATACTAAGAGATATAAAATAGATGACCCATGAATGTAGATGAATAAGGAGGGATCACAACGGCTGCAGATAAACCCAAAGCTTAGAAGAAAATCACTGAGCCGTTGATACCATGCAAGAGGAGCCTGCTTTAGACCATATAGCGCTTTGTTAAGGCGCAATACGTGATTTGGGAATTGAGGATCTATAAATCCGGGGGGTTGTTCTATGTACACGGGCTTGGATAAAACACCATTAAGAAGGCGTTTTGGACGTCCAACTGATGAGGAGGCCAATTATTTGAGACAGCAATAGCTAGCACAATTCGAACTGTAGAAGCCCGAACTACAGGGCTAAAAGTATGGAAATAATCAAAACCCGGGAGTTGAGTGAAGCCTTGTGCAACAAGTCGAGCTTTATGGCGATCAATTGAGCCATCCGCCTTGAATTTGATTCGGAAAACCCATTTAGAACCCACGACATTTTCATCCATAGGACGAGGAACAAGTTCCCAACCATTTTTGGAACATATAGCAGCAAGCTCTTTTTTCATAGCTTCAAGCCATTCAGCTCGTTTTAAAGCAGATTTGACTCCACGGGGTGCAGTGACAGTAATGAGAGCATTAAACAAGCGAGTACATGCATAATTTGGCAAATACTTTGGCTTAAAAATACCTGATCTCGAGCGGGTCTGCATCGGATGAGTGAAAGTTGTTCTTGATGGCTGAACAGGTTCTGGACTGAACTCAACTTGTGAGTCGGGCTCGAAAAGCGGCTCATGAGCAAGTTGGTCATGGTTAGTTGGCTCGTCCAGGTTGGCTGAAGCCTGTGATGTCGAGCCATGAGAAAGATGAGAGTTATCGTCACACAATTTGCATGGACTTGGTGGAAAATCCGCAACAGGAGCAACATCACGGTAATTCGATGGACCAACCAATCGTGTCGGTTCAGAAAATTTCGAGACAGGTATCGAGTGAGAATTTGACCTGTTTGGAGATGTAGAGAACAGAAAAAATAACTCATCAAATTTAGCATGACGAGAAACATAAACGCGGGAAGTTATAGGATCGTAGCAACGAAACCCTTTGTGTGAGCTACTATAACCCAAAAAAATACAAGCTTTGCTTCTAGGCTCAAACTTATTTGCAGTGTAGTCTTTGAGACATGGATAGACCCTACATCCAAAAGGATGAAAGTTTTCAAAGTTCGGAGCAGCAGAAAACAATAATTTAAATGGTGATTTTCCATCGAGCACTTTAGAGGGCAAACGATTTATAACATATACAGCACTACTGAATGCTTCAACCCAAAATTTCATAGGAGCGTGAGAATGAAATAGCATTACAAGACCAGTTTCAATAACGTGTCTATGTTTACGTTCCACTCGTCCATTTTGAACATGTGTATATGGACAAGAAAGAATGTGGTGAATGCCTGATTCTTGAAAGAATACCTGCACCTTAGTACTAGTAAACTGTGCCTCCATCACTATGGAAGGTTTTTATACGACTAGAAAACTGATTCTCAACAAAGGCATTAAACTGAAGTAAGACGTCGTAAAAATCATATTTTTGTCGTAAAGGATAAAGCCACGTAAATCTGGAATAATCATCCACAAAAATAGCATAAAACCGAAAGCCAGAAGTAGAAGTAACGGGGACAGGCCCCCATAAATCACAATGAACGATGTCTAAAACAGAAGACGACCGTTTGTCATCCAAAACAAAGGGTAAACGCTTACTTTTAGCTTTCTCACAAGAGTCACAAATCACAGGTTTAGGTAGCAAAGCACTAACAGATATACTCTCATTTTTATGTAAAAAAGAAATTACATCAAAAGAAACATGGCCAAGCCTAGAATGCCATAATTCGAATGATGCTTTAGGCGTACGAGCTGCAACCAAAGCCAACTGAGTATCATCCATTTTGTAAAGACCATGCTAAAGGCTTCCCTGAGCTAGTATTTTCCGATTGACCCGATGCTGAATCGAAAAATATTTATCAGTAAAAACCACATCAACGGGTAAATCTGCTGTCAATTTACTGACTGAAAGCAAGTTCTTAGTGAGTCCGGGAACAATCAATACGTCAATCAATTTAATAGAAGTATTCAAACAAGTAGACCCAGTACGAGAGATAGATAATAAATCACCATTACCGACAACAACTGAATTCGAACCTGTGTAAGGTATGGAGGAATGCAGCTGCGTTGAAGTAGGAGTCATATGTGTCGATGCGCCCGTATCCAAGTACCAATCGGAAGCAGGAGGATCCGAGATATTACAAGCAGCAGAAAACACCTCTGCAATGTTAGCCGTTGGAGTAGCAATACCACGATTAAAACGATCTGGACATGCATTAGCATAGTGGCCATTTGTTCTACAGATTTGACAATGAGGTTGGCGTTTCTGTCCAGTACCACGACTGCCCTTTTTCTGACCTGAACCACGACCACGAGACGACGAGTTAGATTAAAATCGGGAGTTAGTGTGCATGGTGAAAGCAGCTTGAGACGGAGTGTTTGGTTCAAGTGCTTGTTGAAACATGTCCTAGGCTTCAACATTGTTGAGAAGATCAGGAAATGACGGCAATGAAGACATAGCCATTTGAGTTGCTGAGAAACTAGAGAAGGCCGAGCCAAGCCCTTTCATGAATAGATGAATTTTATCTGTTTCATCAACAAAGCATCCAATTGCAGATAACTGATTGCAAACGAGTTTGAAATCACGACCAAATTCAACAACTGATCGATCGCCTTTCTTCATAGACTAAAGTTGACCTTTGAGACGGAGCTCTCGAGCCTTAGATTGATGGCTAAAGGTATGCTCTAGGGCGAGCCAAATGGCACGAGCAGTGGTGCATCTGACCATCACTGACATTGCTTCCTCGGTTAAAGAGGAAAATATGAGACTGACAAGTCTCTGATCATCAACATTTGTATTCTAGATTTGGCGTTGATTTTCCATCCACTTCCACTTCAGGCGATGGCGCTGGACGTGATCCATCAACTAGGCTAACAAGCCCTTAACTAATGAGAAGAGGGTAAATTTGGCTTCGCCACAACAGGTAATTTGTCGATGACAATTTAATAGTGAGCATATGGATTAAGGTAGCATATGGTAAGCTGTCAGAAGAGGCAGTAGATGAGGGGTTTGAAGTGGCCATGGCGTGAGACCGATGAAGGTTGGCTGGAAAAAGGTGAAGAGCAGCCGAAAAAAAAATATTAAGTTAGGGTTTCAGTTGCTTAGGCTGATACCATATTAATGTAAATATTGTGTTTTCATTATTTCAACTCAACGTGTACCTTACAATATATACAAGAGAATGAAGTCTTCCCTAATCTATACAAGGAATTGAAAGAATAAATTAAGGGAATAATACAATCCTAAATAATAGGCTGAGAATCTGAAATTGATTCTACTCTATCAAGAAGATGAGGATGGCTATTTTCACTGCAAGAAGCTTGGGCATTGGAAGAGGGATTGCCCTTTATGGAAGAAAAGCCAGAAACAATAAGGAAAATGAGGTAAACATGAACTATCTACTGCTAATGGGCAGTGTGATATTGCTGAAGCATTGAATGTTTTTGATTATCATGTTAGTAGTCACTCGGTTATAGATTCTGGTTGCTCTTTCCATATATGTCCTCATAAAAGTTGGTTCTATTCTTTAGAAGATGTTCGAAGTGGTTTGGTCTATCTTAGTAGTGATGAGTCATGTCAAGTTGAGGGGATAGGTAGTGTTAAATTCAGAATGTGGGATGGTTCTTTCAAGATTTTAGAAGATGTTAGATACATTCCAGCTCTAAAAAGGAATTTGATATCACTTGGTTGGTTGCAAAAGAGAAAGGGTTGTAAATATTACTCTACTGATGATGGGATTACAATAACCAATGATTCTAGAATTGTCATCAAAGGAAGGGAGAAAAATGAGCTGTATTATTTGGTTGGTGATACAGTCATTGATGAGACAAGGAATGTCAATGCAGCTGTAGTTGATGATGCTATGTTATGGCATAAGCGGCTTGGTCATGCAAGTCAGAAGAGTTTAGTACAGTTGCAGAGGCAAGGAGTTATATCAAATGGTGGAGTTTTTAAGCTGGAGCAGTGTGAGCAATGTATATTGGGCAAGAGCACTGCATTACCATTTGGTGAAGGTAAGCACACTTCTCTTCAACCTCTGGATTATGCCTACTCTGATTTGTGGGGGGCAACTAGAACTGAGAGCATAGGCAAGGGTAGATATTTTATGACTATCATGGATGACTACTCAAGGAAATTATGGATGTTCATTTTAAGGGAGAAAACAAAAGCTGAGACAATGAGTAGTTTACTAGTTGGTTGAATGAGGTTGAAAATGAGAAGAGTTTGAAGCTAAAATGTCTCAGAACAGACAATGGTTTAGAGTTTGTGTCTGGTGAATTTAATGTGCTCTGTGCTGATAGAGGCATTAAAAGACATAGAACAGTGCCAGGAACACCACAGCAAAATGGTGTTATTGAAAGAATGAACAGGACTATTCTGGATAAAGTGAGGTGTATGTTGTTTGATGCTGGTATGACTAAGAAATTTTGGACTGAAGCTGCAGTTACAGCATGTTATTTGATAAATAAGTCACCATCTTCTGCTCTAAAGTTCAAGACACCTGATGAAGTTTGGAATGGAAAAGCATCAAGTTATGCACATTTGAAGGTGTTTGGTTGCAGGGCATATGCTCATGTGAAACAGGATAAACTGGAACCTAGAGCACTTAAATGTGTGATGCTGGGGTATCCTAAGGGTGTTAAAGGTTATAAACTTTGGTGTACAGAACCTGGGATGAACAAGGTGGTTATCAGCAGGAATGTGGTGTTTGATGAATCTCAAATGCCTTATCTTCAAGCTGCAAGTTCTTCAAGAGATGTTGAGATTTCAAGTAATGGAGTTGATATAGTCCAAGTTGGTCATCTGTTGGATTAGAATGTTAATCTTGAATTTGGTGGAGATGAAAACTCAGAACATCAAGAAGACAGAAGAGATGAAGGTGGTGATTTGAGAAATTATCAACTTGCAAGAGACAGGGAAAGAAGAAGAAATGTTCCACCTCCTAGAAGGTATGGACATGCAGAGATGGTGTATTTTGCGCTATGTACAGCTGAAGAAGTTGTAATTCAAGAGTCTAGAACTTATTCAGAGGCAACGAGAAGCTCAGAAAGGATGAAATGGTTGATAGCTATGAAAGAGGAGATGGACTCACTTGTCAAAAATGGCACTTGGATTCTGGTTTCAAGAACTGCAGATATGAAGTTGGTAACTTGTAAATGGATTTACAAGAAGAAGATAGAGAATGTAGGCAGTGAGAAGGTCAGATACAAGGCAAGGTTGGTGGCAAGGGGATTTACTCAGAAAGAGGGCATAGACTACAATGAGGTATTCTCACCTGTTGTCAAGCATACTTCTACTAAAATATTGCTTGCAGTAGCTGCTCAATTTGATTTGGAGTTAGAGCAAATGGATGTAAAGACAGCTTTCTTACATGGTGAGCTCAAGGAGGACATCTACATGGCACAACCAGAAGGTTTTATCAAAGAAGGTGATGAGAACAAAGTTTGTCTGCTGAAGAAAAGTTTATATGGGCTTAAGCAGAGTTCTAGACAATGGTACAAGAAATTTGGAGAGCATATGGTGAAGATTGGGTTTGAAAAATCTGGTCATGATAGTTGTGTGTTTCTCAAGAAAAGGGGAAGCAATACAATTGCTTACTTGCTACTATATGTAGATGATATGCTTATAGCAAGCAAAAGTAAGGCTGAAATCAGGCAGATCAATAAAGATTTGAGTGATTGTTTTGAAATGAAGGATCTTGGTGAGGCAAAGAATATTCTGGAAATTTATATTGTAAGAGACAGGTCTTCAAAGAAATTGTGGCTCGGGCAGAGAGATTACATATTGAAGATGCTTGAAAAGTTCAATATGCAGGAATCAAAGGTTTTAGCTACTCCATTAGCTATTCATTTGAGGCTTTCAGATTCTGATAAGCCTAAGAGGGAAGAAGAAAAGAAGGAGATGAGTGGTATACCATATTCCAGTTTAGTTGGGAGTTTGATGTATACTATGGTCTGTACAAGACCAAACATAGCTCATGCAGTATCAGTAGTGAGCAGGTATATGGTTGATCCGGAGAAGGCACACTGGGAAGCTTTGAAGAAGATATTAAGGTACTTGAAAAGAACTGCAAATGTTGGTATCTTATTTCAGAGATGTGATAGTGTGGAAGGAGGTGCTCTTGTGGGATTCACTGACTCGGATTATGCTACAAACTTAGACAATAGAAGATCACAGTCTGGCTATGTGTTTAAGTTGTTTGGAGCAGCTATTTGTTGGAAATCTTCTCTGCAACATGTTGTTGCATTATCAACAACTGAGGCAGAATACATGGTGGCCACAGAAGCTGTTAAGGAAGCAATTTGGCTTCGAGGTATGATTTCTAATTTTGATGTTCATCAAGACTTTGTGGTGGTGAAATGTGACAGTCAAAGTGCTCTTTTCTTGATGAAGCATCAAACTTTCCATGAGAGGTCCAAACATATAGATGTTAGGATGCATTTTATTCGGGAAGTTGTTGATAAAGGAGATGTGGTGATGGAGAAGGTTTCAACAGATGAAAACGCTGCTGATATGCTGACCAAGGCTTTGCCTCAATCTAAGTTTGAGCATTGCCTTGAGTTAGTGAGTGTTTTGCCTCGTTTTTGAGGTGGAGGTAGCTGTCTCTAGTGTGAGACAGTTTCGGAGATGGGGAGAGTTGTGGTTTGATTCTAAGATGTGTGGCTTTTGCAGATTAGGTGGAGATTTGTTGGTATAATATGCATAAGTGCATGCATGCAGCAGTTTTGGTGAAGAAGGTAAGGTTATGGTCGGTGTGTAATTGAGTTTAGTTGCAGAAGGGTTTAGTTGCAAACCATTTCAGCACGGAGGGACTTAAGTGCAAAGTTGACATGCTTTGTTATGAGGGTTGATCGTAGCCGTTGGTTTGGATGGCTGGGATTGATTCTGGTGATTGGTTGTTATAACCAACTCACAACGGTCTTCTTCTTCAGTGGATTCAATTGCAGTGTGAGCAGAGAGAGAAGGAAGAGAGAGGGAGCCTGTGTTCTTAGCTCGTAGTACAGAGTTCAATTCTTCTTTCGTTTATTTTGTAATCCAAAATCTTGAGAGATGAATGAAGCACAGTTCTCCTTGGCCCGTGGACGTAGCTCCGTTGTGGAGTGAACTACGTTAAATCGTTGTGTGTGTTTTTCTTTCAAGTTGATTTTCTAATTTTGTATACATTCGCACAAAAATCCTAACATACATATGTTGGAACGTGTAAAAAAATATAGAATATTATTTAAATATATTTTTGTAATGTAATATATACCATGCTAACATTTGAAAAGTCACAAAACTTACAAAAGTTTATGAAAAATGGTGCTGGATTTGAAATTTTAGGACTAGACGATGCCATTTGTTCAAACAATACATACTCGGTCGGAGTAAATAATTATTATATTACTAAAATGAATACGATTTTAACTTTTTAAAAATCCCATGTGGCACCCTCCAAATCCCTCTATTCTCATTTATCTAAATTTTCAAATTTTCTTAATTAAAAACCAATATTATCATATTTATATTATTATTAGTATATATTTCTATCTCACATAATATTTATCTAAATTCTCTAATTTTCTGGATTCAAAAATAATATGTATTATATTCGGTATTATATATTTTTATTTCTATGCGTATAAATATTCTAATTCTATGGAATATTTAATCAGTGCATTGGAAACAAAATTTCTAGATTGACGAGTCAATATCACAAAATTCTGGACCGTGTCAACGGGCCGATTCAGAACTGACATTTCAAATTATTTTTTTTAATAATTTTATATTGAACTCATAATGTATAATATTTAACGTCACCTTCATTTTATAGACAATCTTTAATAATAAAAATGAATTAGTCAAATTATACTACAAAAATCAAAACCTTGGTCGACGGGCCAATTCCGACCCTAAACCATGATGTAGACGAGCTGATTCCAAGCTAAATGAATATGAGACAAAGAGATATTTGTTGTCAAAAGGTTCCACCACAATTCTCATATGAAATCCACATGGGACAATCTCTTTGAGAGCTAAATATACTCTTGTCTCTCATCGATTTTGAAAAGAAATAGAGTTTTTAAATTATCTTTAAAAATACATGTTCAAATACATATAAAAGTTTACTTATAAGACTACGTAATGATTTTCCTTCGAAAAACTCTAAAATAATTTGCAAACAATATTTTTCTTATAATTTTATTAAATAATATTTTTCGGTTGAAAATCGACTGCCTACACGTTAGTTTTAATAAATATGTATTAAAAAAAATATTAATATTTTCTCATTTTTTCTTATTCATTATTTTTCAATGAAAATATTTCTATCAAAATAAAGGGAGGGTAAAGAAAAATCCCAATTATTGACAAACCCTAACACCTAATCCTACTAATTCATTTCCGCCGCATTAACCGGGTAAACGGGTGTGGACCGACTAAAATTTCGGACTCTGCATCTCCACCGGCCCATTTGTTGTTTAGGGTTTCTCTATAAAACCCCAACCTTCGTTACTCTTCTCCATCACCCAATTACTGAGAGTGCCTTCACCCTAGATCTCCAATTGAGAAACTCCCCAATTTCATATTCAAAAACTTCATTTTTCCTTCTATTTTGTTGATTCATACATAGCGTTGCGTCTGAGCAGCTTCAATTTTTGCACGTAGCTACCCGGGCTCCTCCGAAATATCAAATGAAGAAAGAAGTCCCAAAGCTCGTGCTAGAGCGACGCCGTTTAGTGTTGCAGATTTGTCTCTGTACCTTTCTCAAGGCTTTTCTGTGTCAAAAAAATGGCTACATCCTATACTTTTACTCTGTTTGTGTATGTTGTCTATGTCTTTTCTGATTTTGTTGCCTCACCACACCTTAAGCTTGTTTTCAGATAATTTGTTAATGGAAAAAGAGCTAGTCATAGAGGCAAATAGTATTGCGGCTTTCACGTGGGGGTTTACACTTTTTCAATTGTTCTACCTCTAAAAATGTTCGCTATATTTCAAAATTTTAAGGTTTTAGATTGTTATTTGTTTTTAATTTATAAACAATTGATTTTGGCTATGATTTAACATTATCCGCGCTTCTGAGATTTTCAATCCATGAAGTATAAAAGATAATAATGGTTGAATTTCTTAATATGAGCCTCAATCTATTATGTTTGATGGATTTATCTTTTTATCTCTAGTTTTTCTAATTGGTTGTGATGATGTTTAATCAGCTTATGCCAGTTCTGCTTCAGAAAATTCTTGATCGATAGAGCTGTATAATTATCTGAACCTTGTCCATTTTTAATTTAAATACTTTCTTTTAATTGTTTCAGTTTTATAATGTTATTATCAATGATGAGAATTCCATTATTGAGGTGTAGTGATCTTGAGACCCTGTTCGCAGGGAGAACCCCTTGAGGTTGCTACATCTTACCATGAAAATCATCCGGAAATTTCTGAGAATATTTACATTATTCAAATTATCTTGATCTGTAAAAGTAGTTACATTTTTGAAGAAATTAAAGTCTGTGATGGTTGTTGGATAGTATATGAGCTGTTGTGAAGCCAAGTCTCTGCGTTTGCAGGGTGAACCTCTTGGTGGATCTACATTGCTAATGATTTAAATCCTTCTTACTGAGGCATCTACTATTATGTTTATTCTGTCAATTGTATTTTTACTGTTTTTATGTAAGTTTTTTAATGAATCATCAATTGAGTTTTACTATACTCTTGACTCTGTATGTAACTACCTTTGGGTTGAGGGTCTGAAACACTCATATATCCATGTGTTGTCATCAGCTTCTTCTCTCGAGTTTTCAACGAGACTGGAGTTAAATAACAGCACTACATTCTAAATTTCTAATTATTATTTTAACTTTCAATCTTGTTATTCCGTGAATTTTGATTTTCTAATATTTGCTGTTTTACTTCACTTTACATGTTTTATGAAAAGATTTGAAATATCAGCTCTGCTCGATAGCATCATCCCAACCATGCTTGAAGATTTAGAGATGCTAGTATCATCGTGTTACTAAATTAATTCTATTTAAGTTGTTTATAATGTAAATTTATTAATAAATTTATGTGGATCGATTCAATGTTTATTAGTTCAATATATGACAATCAAATGCATGTTTTTATTTTGATTTTTTTATATTATTAGAACAATTGAATAGAAATATGGTACTTAATGTTGTAACATAAAATAATGTCGAAAGTTGTATAAGTTAAATATTAAAGAAAAAGACTATCTTCTTGTAATATAAAAATCCATAATCCAACCAACAGCTATCGACCTTACAAACACAAACAATTTCATGATCTCAAATTAAGTAGGTAACGTAATCCAATCCAAAATACACAATTTTGAAAATTTAAGAAATACCGACTTAAAAAATCGTATCAGATATCTTTCACCCAAACAAGAAGTTTATCACAATTTCATTCACCAGAATAAAATTACAAGGGCAGGTTGGTTCTTGCATCCTCGTACCATGCATCAACATGGTTTAATATGCGGGTAATTTTAAATATAGCCTTCAAATCTTTCTATATAGCCACCAATTTAAATTAATAATAAAAAATATATAAGTATACAATTATACCCTTGTATACTTGTATTGGTGATAAAATATTCATACAATCTACATTGTTGCGTTGAATTGTTGAGGATTCAATTTTTAGTGCTTGTATGAATATTTTATCAAGATTGTGATCAAATTTGATATCTTCTGCATAATCATTGATGGTTTTGTTCGTGAGTGCATTGAGCATTAATGTATCGAAGTGATTACGAATTTGCATCATTTTCTCATTTTATTTCATGTTATACCGTCTGATTTTAACATCATGGTTGCTTGTGAATTAATGAAGTATTGATTCGAGTTAAGGTTGGGCGACGAAGCGTGATATCGCTTTCTTGATTAATGGAAAGTTATAGAGAGATTGGTGCGTTGCAGAATTGTAAGGTTTCACGCAGGTAAAGGCTATGGAATTACTTATCATAAAATTTAAATTGGGGGCTGCAAAGATATAGATGGGCATTTATATTTATTGTATTTTATTTTAAATAGGTGACTATAGAGAGAGATTTGGGGGCTATGATTAAAATTACTCTAATCTGCCAATACGTTGTATTGAACAGTAACTATCGAAAAATAAATGTAAAATACATTTGCTGAACCATGGTTCCGCTGGTTTATTTAGAAGCCACGTGGCTTTGTTTTTGTGCAGTGTTTTGCCCAGATTTTTGCACATCCCCACAAATTTTTTTTTTTTAATTGTTAATTGTTGATTTGCTTATATTTAGGGTTAATATCATGAAAATATATGGACTTTGAATCAACTTTTATTTTTCTCACGAACTTTCAATTTTCAATGATGATACATGAACTTTGAGTCAACTTTCAATTTTCCTACGAACTTTCAACTTTTTGTGACAATACACGAACTTTGTGTCAACTTTTGTTTAACTTTGAGTCAGCTTATGTAGCAATCGAGAGTGTGCACTCTTTTCGTCCGCGACTAATTAAATGATCTCTTCTTTTAATCTCGTACGCCATCATTTAATTCATAATTAACTTACCTTTTAATTGTCTTGATAGGATTTGGTGATATAGTTTCTCTTATTTATCCAATCAAGACATTTTGGAAGAAAAAGACATTAGCGTATGAATTTGATTTTGGCAAGAAGATTAATGGCAAAATTAAAATATTAAGAAGAAATATTGAAAATTTTTGAAGTAGATGACACTCTTGTCTTTATAGGAGAGTTATGGAGAAAGTTTGGTCCCAATATGTATCACCAAAACCTCTAGCAAGATAATAAAATAAGTTTGTTAGTTTTAGGATTAAGCAATGGAGTATGAAAATTTAAAAATATGGTAGTTTAATTTAGTCGACTGACGAAAAGACTTACTCTCGATCGTCACCATTTTGGCGAAAAAATGATCGTGCGGAAAATGGAGTTTAAGTTCGTGAGAATAATGAAAGTTGACTCAAAGTTCGTGTATTGTCACAAAAAGTTGAAAGTTAATTCAAAATTCGTGTATTGTCACAAAAAATTAAAAGTTCTTGGGAAAAATGAAAGTTAATCCAAAGTTTGTGTATTTTCATGAAATTAAGCCTTATATTTAAGGGTTAATTATCATTTATGGCCCGACCTTTAACATTGTAGTTATTTTATGGCCTAACATTTCAAAATATACAAATTTGGCCCGACCTTTATATTATTGTGACACTTATGACACAGAAGCAAAAAATCGGTGACGGAATGATGAATGGGATAATCGGAGCTGACGTGGAAAAAAAAAATAAAAAAAAAAATAAGTCAAGTTCAACTCTCTCTCTTCCACCTCATCTCCCCACCTTTGTACCTCTCTCTCACTCACCCGGCCTCGTGCGAGGGTGCTCGACGGGTGCTCAAGCAGGGGGGGGACTCGAGGCCGGTGCGTGGCGGGGCAAGGCGGCTCGAGCACAGCTCGAGTGTTCGAGCATGGCTCGAGCGGAGGTGGTGGTGGTGGGGGGGGGGGGGAGGAAGCCGAGGTGAGAGAAGATTGGGGAGGAGGGGAGGAGGGGAGGAAGGAAATGGGGAGGTGGCGGCGAGAGAGGCAGAGGTAGGGGAGGAAGGGAGGAGGGGAGAAAGGAAATGGGAAGGTGGGAGAGGGGGATGTGGCGGCAGAAGGGGATGGGGAGGTGGGAGAGAAGGAAGGAAATGGTGGTGGGGGGGGGGGAGGAAAGGAGAGGAAGAAGAAGAAGGAGGGGGATGTGGCAGCTTCGTGCTTTTTTTTTGTTTTAAATTTAATAAATTTGATTAAAGGGAGTGAATAAATATGAGCTATGTAAATATTTATAAATATTTGATTTTTTTATTTGTAAATGGGGAATTGTTTAATATTGTCCTGAAGCACTTTGGAAACCGTTGAAATGCAGGGATAAAGATTTCTAGGGTGTTCTGGTCTCCAAGGATGCAGATATTCTAAATCTCACGACAAACCTCAAAGCCCTCTTTCCCTCTTTCTCTCCTGCTACCATCAAAACTGAAATCCAGATAAATTTAGCTATATGGGTTTATGCTGAGATTTTTTTCTTAATTTGATGGGATGAATTAATTGTGCAGAATTTTCGTCAACGTCAACAATATTGGACGATTAAAATACACTAGAAATTATGTGATTGAGAAAAATTCTGCAAATATCTAAGATATATCATATATTCATGTAAATTACAAGCTCAAAAGGAAACGAAGAATATTCTAGAAGTTGATTAATTTGTGTTATTACTTGGAATATGTTGAGGTAATTTCGACTTGTGGATGAGCATTTATTTCATGAATGCTTGATTTTGTTTCAGAGCTTCTGAATTTGAAGGCTAGAAGATGGAAGAATCAAAGAGAAGTAAACCAGCCGCGCCGCCACCCGAGTCCGCCCTCGCTTCGACCGGACCACCGCCGACGGCGGCGTTTCATCCAATTCCCCACCAATTACCGCCGTGACATCTTTCTTCAGCTCAGATTTATCGCCTTCCACAAACTCACCAAAAATCAATGTCGCAGCTTCGATGAGCATACTCAACCTCCTCTCCGCCCGATCACCGTCGTATTCGTGATCGACGTTGCCGGCGCTGCTGGTCGAGCTGAGAGATTCCTTTGCCTCCGGCGAATTCAAGTGAAACCGAGAACATTTACTCACACATCTCGTAGCGTCTCCGGCGTTCGTTATCTCGTCTTCTGGTATGAGGAAAGAGGATTCTGTGGCGGTGTAAGAGAGAAAGAGGGCTGTGACTGTGAGGTTTGTCGTGAGATTTACAGAGGTGGGGAGATCAGGTGGAGAGAGAGAGAGAGTTGAACTTGACTAATTTTTTTTAATTTTTTATTTTCCACATCAGCTCCAATTATTCTATTCATCATTTCGTCACCGATTTTTTGATTTCGTGCGATAAGGCTATCCACAACCTTTAGAGCACTCTTAGAGCATCCACAACAGTGGGCTCCGAAGCCCTAGGGCTAAGGGTATTTTGGTGGGGTTCCAATGATTGATAGCCCGGACTTGAAATTTTCACTATGGTGAAGCCCGACCCCTAGGGCTATACAATGATTGATTTTTATTTAATTTTGCTTTTTAATTTTAATTTTTTATTTTGCAATATATAACAAATTAATTATCTAAATATGATGCGATTAAAACTCGAACAATTTTATTGAATTTGAAAAACAGATACGAAAAATACAATAATATTGAAAATAAAGCTAGAGCTAGTTGAGCGGACCGAAACGCGACCAAATTTCTTCAATCAAATCATCCGCAAGACGCTCGTGGGCCGTTGCATCTTGAACGCGAGCTCGTCTCTCAATATATTTTTCGAATTCACGCGTTCCACCCATGATTACTGGTGCCGTATTAACCTCCTTGTCGCCCCTTGCGCTCGCTTCCGGAACAAATTGACTTGCTTGGTGTCCCTCATCTTCGATGATCATGTTATGCAATATGATGCAAGCGTACATGATGTCGCTTAAGTGTTCTCGAAAATGCAACCGAGCAGGGCCCTTTATAATTGCCCAACGAGCTTGGAGGACACCGAAAGCCCTTTCAACATTCTTTCGTGCAGCTTCTTGCATCTTTGCAAATCGGCATCTCTTTGGATCAGTTGGAGCTCGTACGGTCTTCACGAATGTAGCCCACTTCGGATAGATACCGTCGGCGAGATAGTATCCAATTGAATGCTCGCGGCCATTCGCGACGAAGGTGACTGGCGGGGCTCTCCCATGGAGAATGTCGGCGAAGACATCGGATTGATTGAGCACATTGACGTCGTTGTTGCTGCCGGCGACATCGAAAAAGGCATGCCAAATCCACAAATCTTGTGAGGCGACTGCTTCAAGGATGATAGTAGGATAACCCTTTCGTCCTGTGTACGAACCTCGCCATTTTGTTGGGCAATTCTTCCATGCCCAGTGCATGCAATCGATGCTTCCGATCATACCAGGAAAGCCATGACTTGCCTCGTGCATTGCTACGAGTCTGGCGACGTCAGCGCTGTTTGGCCTCCGTAGATATACGTCACCAAACGCATCTCTGATTGCCTTGCAAAAATACTTGAGGCATAGTGTGCCCGTTGTTGGTCCAACGTGCAGATATTCGTCATACTGATCGGCCGATCCACCGTTGGCGAGTTGCCTCAAAGCAACAGGCATTTGATCCACGGGTGAAGCCCCAGTCTTCCAGTTGCATCTGGACGTTGTTCAAAAAAAGGCTCCCGAGCAACCAAAGTGGCGGCTATCTGCACGAACAACTTCCTGCTCATGCGAAATCGGCGGCGAAATACATTTTCGCCCCAAATCGGATTCTCCGCAAAATAATCACGAATAAGGCGTTGTTCGGCCTCTTCACGATTCCTGTGAATGTACGTTCTGCTCGATGACTCTGCTTCGTCGTCATCTTCAAAGTGCTCGCGGTAGAGATCAATGGCTTGCTGACCCAGCTGGAGTACCTCCTCCACTACCTTCTCATCTTCTTTGAGATCGAAGAATTCTCCATTCCAAGACATGTTTTTTCAATATTATTTGAAAGAATTCAAGAATGTTTTTTTGTTGAAAATTTTTGTGGGAATGTAGAAATGAGAATGAAGAAATAGGGAAGGTGTAGATGTTTAAGGGATGAATGTGATATATTTATAGGAAAAAAAAAGCCGTTGAATTTGAAAACCGTTGCATGTTTTATTTTTTTTTTCATTTCAGAATTAAAAATAAAAATAAAAAATAACAGAAAATGGGAGGAGGCGACGCGTGTCCCTCCTCCCCTCCATTTTCTTCCGCTCGCCCACGGGCTCTGCAGCGCCAAGGCTCCATGCTCGCCGCCCGCCCTCGCCACCTCCAACGGCGAAAGCCCGCACGGCGCCCGGGCTTCAGCTCCTTCGCCCGGGCTACGCCACAGCCGTTGTGGCTGCTCTTAGGGTGCTCTAGCACTAGAGCACCCTTAGAGCACTCTACCTCTGCAACGCAAGGGTGCTCTAAGGGTGCTCTATCTTTAATATTAAAAAATTCCTCATTTTCATTTATTAAATTAATTCATCTATTTGTAAATAAATTAAAATATACTAATAAATAAATAATACGAATTTTCCATTAATATTTGAAAATTGGAAAATTACATGCCGTTGACAATAAAAAAAAAACACTACATAATTAAAAAAAAATAATACATAAAACTAAAAATTACTTAAAAAAACTACGCCCACCCCCGACGTGCCTTCACCTCCTCCACCATCTTCCGGTGAACTTCCTGCTGCTCCGGCGTCATAAATCTCGTGTCCCTAGAGACAATATCCAGGTCCATCTGATCACGTCGCTGCTGAAGATACTCGGACTTGAGGCGTACACTTTCCATCTTCGCCCGAGTTGATTCCCGCATCGCCACCGCGATCTCATGCTTGGCCTCGGCGAACTGGCTAAGTCGGGAGCTAACTCGATCCATGACGGAATCGTACTGGGACGATCCTTCGACCGGCTTCTTTCCTTTGCCCCTTGCCCTGGCCCTTGCCGCATCTCGACCCTCCAGTCGGGATGGCGCGCTTTCTCCTTCGGTGGACTGGGCCTCCTCTGCCGACGGCTGGGATTGAGAGGATGTGTAGTTACCCTCCGCCGTAGTCTTCGTCCTCTTCATGGACTGTACGTCTGGGAAATTGGCTAGGTGGAACTTGGGGTTTTCCCTGAGGATCTCCCACGCCGTGAAATAGCGGAAGGCAGGCGCCTGAGCATTTGCCTGGTAGATCTGTTGGGCCTGGTTTTTTACAAACTCGTCATCGACGCCGCTTGGCCGGCGAGCATTTGCCTGCTGCCAAGCTGACATTCAGTGTTTCACGGCGGTCTGGATGCGGCCGAAGAAGCTCCTCACGGCTTTCTTGTTGAGAGCCAAGTTGAACCTCCGGTTGAAGCGCTCTTGGATAGCGCCCCAATATCTCTCGCCGGACTGGTCGCATCCGACGATGAAGTTGTTGGTCTCCTCCACCCAAATCTGTGCAATGTAGGTGGCTTGTTCGCCCGTGTAGTTGTATCTTGGACCGGACGGGTTCCTCGTCATCTTCGGCGGCAGCGGCGGCATAGGTGTCAACGGCTTTGCCCTTCCCTTTTTTCTTCCTTCCTCTGGCAGCGGGCTGGGACGGCGGCGGGGCCAAAATGATGCGATCCTCGGTGTTTGTCGCCGGACTGTCGGAGTCCGGGGAGAACGACGGGTAGGATTCGGCGGAGGCGGCGGTGTTGAGGTTGATTGAATCAAGCCCCGCCCCCGTGTAGAAATTCGCGTCGTCGGACATGTCGGGATACCACGCCGACGAATATGGGTTGTTGGGATCCATAATTATTTTTTGAGAAGGTTTGCTTGAAGAATTGTGGAAGAGGAAAGATTTTGAGAGATGAAAATAAAATGAGAGGTGTGAAAATGAGAGAGGTGAAGAGAGTATTTATAGGTGGTAAAATGAAAAAAAAAAAAAAAATCGCAAAAATCTAGCCGTTGCCAGCTTCGAATCCAACCGTTGGATTTTAATTTTTTTTAACGTTGGCACGTGCAATGCACGCGCCTGACGTTTTTTATTTTTATTTTTAAAAATCGTAAGGCGCGTGTAATGCACGCGCGTGCTCGAGCTCTGCTCGAGCTCGTCTCCTCCGCCACGCAGCTGTCTCGAGCACCCCCCTGCTCGAAATCGGCTCGAGCGCCCTTGCTCGAGCCGCGATGTGGACAGCCTAAGTGTCACAATAATATAAAGATCGGGCTAAATTTGTATATTTTGAAAGGTTAGGCCATAAAAAAGCTACGAGGTTAAAGGTCGGGCCATAAATGATGATTAACCCTATATTTAATAATATATAATTTTATGTGTCGCTTTGATGACATCGCTGTTTTTATTTGTGTGGCGGTTTTAATTTTTTTAATTGTTCTAATATGATTAATTTTTTTTGAATGAAGATATATATATACTACTATAAAATTTAGTGTGTGAAAATATATTTATTTATTTCTTCGTAATTTGGACTACGACGCTTTGTCTTTCCATTTCTCTATTTTCCTGAAATTTTGTGATTGAAGCCTTTAATCGTTTGCTTCGTACCAATCGGATCCTTTTCTTTGTGTTGCCTCCGTTCGTTTGCTGATTGTGTAATTTTTTTTTGGTATTTCGTTTTGTAGCGCAACCTCATATATAAATCCTTTTCCCTGTTTTTCTTGGCTCCATTTCCCCCCTTTTTCTTAACTTTGTAATATTGTTCGTTTATCTTGGACCCCTGACGCCATTGTGAAAGCCGATCTTTTTCCGATTATGGCGGGCCGATGTCCATCACTTGTTTAACGCGGATTGTGCGCGAGGCATCGTAAGTTTTCTTTGTTGATTAAGGTTTTATTCTCCGCATATCTAACCCTTGTTTTGGTAGCTTATTTTAATAAAGTAATCTCCAACGCATGTGTAGTGTTGTTTTTGATTGTTTATTTTTTTGGTAGAATTGAAGAACATATCTTGTAATGTCTCTTTCCCAATGTGTGAACCGTTGTTTTGTTTTATTAATTTATTTCAGTTCCCCCTATAGGAGAAAACCTATTTATTCTGTAGTGTTGTAGAATCTTGCATTTTTTTTGGCATCCCTTTAATTGTCCTGCTTTGTCCTTTTCTTTTGTGTCATTGTTGTTGGCATCCTTTTGTTGGTTAAATAAAATAGTGTGATCTCGATAGTGACATACTTTTATGAAAAAATAAAGCACCCATTTTGGCAGGCATCATATGTTGTTTGTTTTTTTACTAATTTATTTTGTTCCTTTTATGGTTTTAATAATATTTTTGTCGTCGCCTAACTTAATCTAGGAAATTATATTGAATCTGTGTATATTTTCTTTTTTTTTGTGCACAATTCCCGATTTAGGGTTTTGTGTTTAGTGTTTAGGTTTAGTTGTTTTATCTGTTGATTTACTACTGCATCCCACATCTTTGTGGTTAAATAATTTAGTTTTTGTTTTGAAGTTGCCTTGTTTTGGTTTTAAGTGGGTGTGGGTTGTTGTATGATTTTTCTGCGAAAGTGACGTGTAGCACATAAAATACGTATAATGTCTTAATCTTAATTGAATAGTATTTGGGGTATTGAAATTTTATAGTTTTACGGGTTTTTGTGAGATTTTTTTTTTTAAATTTTAAAATGACCGAAATTTTAATCGGTTGTGTACCTTTGTCAGTTGGTTTTGTATCCATCCGGTGTGGAATCAGTAAAGTTATTGAGTCTATTCAGTATCAATTGGATGATGATAGCTTGGAGCGTTTTCGACAGTCTTGCTTCGGTATGTATACTGACATGGCCAATATCAAGTTTGAAAGTGTGATGCTGAGTTTGGTTGAAGAGAGTATTTCTTAATGAGTGGTCTGAAGTTTGGACCCACAAGTGATTTACCAAGTACGTCACAAATTCATGTTGATGTTTTTGGTGGCAAGGCTAAATTGTTTGTGGGTGATCTTGAGTTTGTTTTTGAGCCCGTATGCGTGGCAAGCAAAGGGTCTGGTGAATTGGCTTTGAAACTTGCGTTAGTGCTTTTTTTGTACTGCATATTATTTCCTGTTGATAGTGGTAGTGGATTTAAAACTCCTCTTAACCTGAAGTATCTTCATTGACGCATGCATAGCTTAAATTAGTAGGCAGTGCAAATGAAGATATGTAGTTGGTACTGCAACCGGGACACAAATGTATAAAAAAACAACTACGAAAAATACAAATTTGTAGGGGATCAAAGCTATCCAATAAAGGTATTGTAATATGTTATCTGATAGTTTAACCGATGGCAAACTACATATTGGTGAAAACTCCAATATGGCTACATACTTTCCGCAATAATGTAGGGGGCGTGACTACATTCCAAAAGCAAAGTTACAATCAAGGTTTCATCAAAATTAACGAAGTACACCATATGACTGTCTTAAATATACACAGATAGTCGTCCCACCGTACACCAAACATGTGGGGTAAACATCTTCGATATATTATAAAAAATAACTTGTTTAAACAAATTAGGGCCATCAAAACAGTACGTGAAACAAACCTGTAAGTGAAGTTACACAAATACAGCCAATGAAGTACATTAGGTAAAGAATGCTATTTCGTACACAACGTCTTTATTATTTGTTGTACACTGAGAAAAAAATAAAAAAGGGAAAACAAATACAGATGAAGCGAGTAAATCCTACGGCGAGGAAGCGTGACCATTTAACGTACTATCACGTAGGTGCAGGCTGTGAAGGGGATGATCATACAGCTTAGAAGGTGCACTACTACGAGGCGTTGAAAAATACTCAAGAGGAACAAAGGGTAGCGGTGGTAAACGTGATCTCTTCAATTTTGGCCGCTTAACGAAACCTAAACACAACCAAAAAGCTACATACAATCAAACATTCACGATGTATAAATTTACAAACAACAAAATTAACGCCCCGTAGACAATTAACTGAAAAAAAAATAGTACCTTTCTCAACGGGAAATTCAGCCTTTGGCAATTTCCCGTTGTTGAACAAACGTTCCAGAACAGGTTTAGGATCTTTCATGGAAACACCATTAACCCCATTAGTACTGGACCTCTCCAATGTTGTCCGCTTCGCTATTCTATTTGTCGCTCTCAAAATTTCAAATACTTCACGCCCTAGGATCTCTAATCGTTTAAGAATGTGCAAGCATGCATCCTCATGGTCCATGGCGGGGCTGGCAAAATCATGTAACTGCCTAAGAACAATGTTAAGAAATAACATGCCAGACAACGTAGAGCAGATCTCAACACACCCAATTTCTACATGAAACCCTTCCTTCGCTCGTTTGGTCCATCGCTTCAAGATTTGTGATTCTGGTATGGAGAATACAAATAAACCTTAATGATGTGCTGGCAAAACATCCTCTCACCTTCCAACATCCGGCAAGAACAACTTGCATGATGACTTTCCTTATTAAAAATGATCTTTTTTGCGCGACCACTATTACGGCTCGTGACGGAAATCTCCACATTTCCATCTCCCACATCAACAAAATCGTGGGAGACTAATGTGTTCAATGCTTTTGTTGCTTTAGTCTCAAACCATTTGTAAACATTGCGAGTGTACACTGACGCTGCCTAGTTAAATAAATCATGATTCTTCACAAACTACCGGGATTCCATATGGCCAGCGTGTCAACCTCTCTTTCCCGACATCGCCAATGCAATTGAATATCCTCGTAATTGCGCACAAACTCATACAATGTGCCGTTGTGCTTATTCAGTTGTTTCAATACACGATTAGTACCTTCACTCCTCGAGGTTGCAAGAAGACCAGCAATAAAGATGCCTCATGTGAAAACAGAAGCCCAACGATGCCTTAGATTGTACAACCATTAAACCAATTCCTACACTTCAAATTTTCGTTGCCTTTCATCTCATTCCAAACTTCATCAAACTCAGCTTCGGTCTCAACATCATTCATACATCTATGCCACAAGCTTTTAAATGAAGAATTGCCATTCAAGGACCCAAATTTCGCAGCTGCATTCCTATTAATATGCCATTGACAAAGGCGATGCTTACTCGTAAGAAAGGTCTTATCTATAGCATTCATCATCGCCCGACATTGATCGGTGAACACAACTTTGGGTTCCATGCCTGACATAAACTCTATTAAACAACAGAAAAGCCACTCAAAGGAACTGCTCGTCTCATCTGACACGAAACCAACACCAAACAACACACTCAAAGTATGGTGGTTAATTCCAACAAAAGGGACACATATCAAATTGTAGCAATTAGTTCTGTGAGTAGTGTCAATTGAGATGACATCGCCAAACGCATAGTAGTCCTCCGAACACCGCGCATCGCGAAAAAAGAAGTTCATTATACGGTGATCATCATCGAGTTGAACTTTTCAATAAAAAAGGCTCAACATTCGATTTCTCAATAAATTATTCCAAAAGAGATGTAGCATCTGCATTTTTAAGCTTACTACTTCGTTCTTGGCCTTGAGATGATAGTAAGCATCTTGACGGGTGAACCCCAGATTTTGAGGACCGCCACATTCTCGCTCCATAAACCCACATGCACCACTTACACCAATACCAGCAGAAGTAAAAGCCTCCAAGATAGATTGCTTCGTGTATGATAGATTCCTAGATGAACGCAGCACATACGCCTGATCACCTGGTACAAGACGATAGTTATGTTCAGATTCAAATATCTTAACACGCCACGGCTCACCAGGTGTACGCTGTACACAGATTTTGGCCTTACAACCATTACGCAACAAATATTTCTTGTAATTTTCCACTTCAGCTATTGGTTTTGAATATGGGTGAGTATCGGTCGGTCGGTCCGACCAACCGACCAAATTATGATGAACCGCGGGACGAACTGATCAAATTTTTTTGAACTGGACCGCACCGATAAGGTTGCTTCAACTGACTTTGAATCGGACCGAAAATATTCGATCGGTTAGGTTGGTTTATTTGAACCGATGTAAAAAAAAAGAAAAAAGAACTGCTGCATGCTTCAATTAAAAAAAAAACCCGCTGCTTCGATACAGTAACACAAAATAACACAAAGCAACTATAATGCAAATAGTTGTCAGACGCTGCCAAAATTCAGAAACTTGAATACAAGTTGACATCATTCATGGCTAGATTAACTGATTAAGCATCTACTACTTGTTATCGCAAATGGAACAATCAAAAAGTCCCAAATTTTTTTTATCAAACCATAAAAAAGGGCAGCCGCATAATTCAAATTTCGAAGATAAGTGAGCTGGAGAATAGTGGGATGAACATGCTAAAGAGGTTAAAAATGAAGTGTAGATTGCAGAGATGAATAATTACCTTGAAGCAGAGAGGTTCTGGAATCTGGAGGGTTGGGGCGAAAAGCAGAAATTGCAGGATTTGAGACGCCATGAAGTGTTTCCGCGCCGGCGAAGAGGACGAGCCGCCGCCCGCCGGAGAGAATGGTAGTGCCGCCGCCGGAGAGGACTAGCCGCTGGAGAGTCTGAGATTGAGAGATTAAGATTGAGTCTGAAATTGAGAGATTGAGAGGACGAGCCGCGGCGCACACCGAATGAATTTTAGGAGAGAGAGCTTTAAGGTTTTAGTTTTTTAACTTGTAAATTATAATTTCTATATAATATATCATGTATTCGGTCGGTTCGGGGCACGACCGAATGATTTTTTGCAAAACCGAATTGACAACCGATAACCGATTTTCACCATTTCAAAAACCGGACCGACAACCGATGCTTATAAAAATTGGGCCGAACTGACCAAAACCTATCGGTTCGATCGGTTTTATCGGTTCGGCCGGTTCTATGCTCACCCCTAGTTTTGAACTCTCGTTTTCCAGCACAACAACACAAATATTCCTTCCACTTAAGTTCATCACTTTTACCAAAATAACGTTGTTCTCCCTTACGAACACCCAAACCTTACAACGACCGTACTCACAATAAATAAGATAAGCCTGTTCCAGGTCAAGTACAGTAGAACCCACCTTCAACCATTCCTCAATTTCTTTAATAAAAAAAATTAGATTCAGGGTCTGTGGGAACCTCATCATCTTTCTCTGAAGAACATAGCAAATCATCGACGATAGAATTATCAGCAACTACTGGATGAACACCCACTTGACCAACTCCACAACCAACTGTGTTGTCACAATCAATTGTCGACGGATTCTTCCTAAAAATTCCAAGGCAAAAAACATCATCCTCACCTGTACCCGATACAAGTTCTGTAGGTACACTGCTAATATCATTTTCATCTTTCTCATCACTCGAAAGTTCAAACAACTCATAACTGCCCCATAATTCTGGATCACACTCCGTATTTATTTCTTCCATTTCACACAAATTGTCTAACCTGACGTCGATGTTTAGGTCCAAATCCATTCTACATCAAAGAAACAAAGTATCACACTACTTCATACACACATAATCAGGCAATTTTTTAAAACAGTCAAACAGAAAATTACACACCAAAGTGGTTGTTGTAGGTTTGGACTAAAATAAAAATTGAAATGCTGGACAACATGGACATTCGCTTGTACGGTTATACCCCACATTAGGGATTACATCATAATATACGGACGACAAATTAAAACCTTAAAAATGACCACGCAACCTATGAATTAGGTGACCAACAAGTAATTAATGCCTAACTGTGATTTAAGCAAAGTAGAACATGGAAAAAGGCATAACATCAAATTGGCACTTCATTCTTACCTGGAAGCCAGTTTCTTTTGCTCCTACAGTGCGACCTCACTTTTGAAGAAAACGCCAACTTCACAAGGTTTGTGAAAACGACAATGCATTAGTATCGTGGCACTAACAAATTAGCAGTTCACTATTTACAACCCAACATTTAAACAAAGAAATCGGAAAAAGGAGAGATTACTGACTCACAAGCTTCACTCAAGCTCGGCGAGATTCCTGCCAACAGTCAAGTTGTAAACGCCCCTCAAAATGATTTATTGTTCACAGTTTAATATACTTTCTTGCAGATAATCTCTGGAGAGATGCAGAGGCGAGCTTGACGAAGGAAGGAAAGGAATCAAATAAAAGAAGTTGGGGGAGAATAAATCAAAATAAACCAAAAAGAAAATAAATAATATAAAATTAATGAAGATAGGGAACTTAAACACGTCGCAAGAATGAAGATGACACATTCAGGTGAACCAATGCCTTCTTTTTGAAATAATATTTTTTGTTTTTATTTCACTTATTTTTTAAGTTTTTTTTTTGACAAATGCTTCAATTCATGTTATTTTAAAAGGAAACCAAAAAAAATTTACGTTACAATACAAATTAATTATGTATCATTTTTATAATAATTTTTTCTAAATTTTAAAGGCCTTTAATAATTTAACTGTCGTTGTATCAGAATTTTTTTTCAGACAACACATACATGTGTACATGTATTACTATAAATTATTTTTTAAAATTTTACAAAACTCTGTTGGTATCTTATGAAGTCTGTTCTCAAGTATGTGTTTAGTGTAATACGAATACAACGGCTACAATATCTTTAAAGTAACTAATTACATTAAGTACCTACTTCTTATTACTAATGTGTGGGAGTAAACCAAACTATAGTTATACAACTATATCTTTAAAGTAAGTAATTCATTGTCATATTTCGTTTTCTTACTAACTTGTTTTTACTAATTAATTAATTATATAATTCAATTATACTCATTAATGATTAGTGTCTGCTTATAATTGTGATCAATTGTAAAAAAAATATCAATTTCTCAATAAAGAAGTTACAATCAACTCCAATTACATTATAGGCCACAAACTTAAAATTTAACATATTTAATAATAATAGATTCAAGATTAATTGCATAACTGAGACTGCTACAATTATATTTATATTTATATTTATATTGTAATAGTAACTTACATGAATGAAACTTCTATTATAGCATAGACACGCCCACATTCATTGTATCAACATCAAAATTTGTTTACATAACTCATTTAGAAGTAGATAAAGCCAAATTGAACATTTCAGTGGTTTCAAACCAAAATATTGATTTTCTAAGTATGACTAGTAAATTATATTGTGCCGTCAATTTTTATATTTAAGTACTTTAAATGAAGCAATGTTATCAAATAATCAAACAAAAAACCATCATCTTCAAAAAATACTAAAGTACAGAGTTACACATTTGTTTTTTCCAAACGCACACTAGTAATTTTCATCATTTTATCAATCATAATAATCAGTATAATCTTGGATTCTTGTACATTTGGTAGTTGTGAGTTTTATGCATACAATTTAAAATACAATTCATTCAAACTATAACTAAAACATTATAGTGGTAACGTGCGAACACAAAAATTTGAGGTGGTAAAGTTTAGTCACCATAAAACACAATAAAAAATTAAAGATTTATTGAATTATTTTACACTATTGATGCAAAATTAAGGTGTTACCAAAGACATCTCTTCAAACATTATAAAGAGCTCTCTTTCACTGCCGAATAACTTCAGATTTGTCATAAAGATTTTAAAGTTTTGTCAATTCATTCTCTACCAAATTTTTGGGGAAAGATCTTCACAACTAAATCTATGAAAATTATGGTTCTACTTTTTTGTTTATACTTATATATTATAATTGCATTTCGTTAGTTTTATCATTTGCTACCCTTTTCTTTTTAGTCACCAGTGATATTTAAAAATCTAAGAAAGACCATTAAACTTTGGTGACAACAACATGCTCACCATCAACAAGTATTAAATTTCTTCAAAAAACCAAATTTTAACACTAAAGAAATCAAATCTACATACATTATCATTATCAACTTTAATTTTTTTTAGTATTTCTAATTGTTTCGTACTCTATACAATATTCACATCTCAATAAATGTTACTCCCTCCATTCGTGAGTAAATATCTAATTTGCTACAGTAGCAGTGTTCACAAGTAAATGTCCAGTTTACCTTTTCGTACAATTATACCCTCTTTACTTTACAAAAATTACTACCTTTTGCCACTCAATACCCCACCATCTTTTAATTAGATAAAATTAACAGAGTTAATTAACCTCCTAATTAAACCACTAATTAAAATCCAAATTTAAACACACACACCCACCTTCCATGTCTGTTTGAAATGTGGACATCTTCTTCCTCCTCATCCACCCCTTCCACCACATCCACCTCCTCCAACTCCTCCTCCTCAAAATTAAAACCCAAAATTAAACCCACTCACACAACAACCTAACCCAACTTATCTCTTCCATCCATCTCTCTCTCTCTCTTAATTTCTGCCCAAACCCTCGATCCATCTCATTTTACAGAATCCGGCGGCGGCAACAGTGCCCACGACGGCGGAGACATCCAAAGCTGCGGCAGCGCCAGTAGCGGGTGCATCAGCTACCGGCTTCGCTCCCTCAGCTGTTGGAGCATCAGCTGAAGGTTCCCGGATGGAGAGTTTTCAGGGGTGGCGGCGGGTGAGGCGTCGTTGGCCGGAGCTGGTGGGGATGATGGCTCCTCCTCCGGGGAGACGGCGGGGACGGGCGCCATTGGGGTAGTGGGAGATGCGGTGGGAACTGCTGCTTTCGGTGTGGCAGCAGGGGTGGAAATAGGGAAGTCGACTTTGAAGGAGCCGCCGCGGGCGACGATGAGGGAGCGCCGGATGGAGATTTGGCGGAAACCGCCGCGACGTTGGCGGCGGAGAAGAGGAGGGTAAGAACGATCAAATGGCGGCCCATTTTTATTTCGTTTTCTTTTTTATTGAGTTTTATTAGTGATTCTTGTAGGAATTTGCAACAATACCTTTGAGAGAGAGAGAGAGGAGAAAACACACACATACACACACTACAGAGGTGTTTGGTGTAGATCATTCTCTTCTTTGTCCATCATCAACAACATTTTTTTGCTTCTCTCTCTCTCCTCACAGAATGTGAAAGAATGAGGTGGGTGATTATTGGAGAGAGAAGAATAAAAGTGTGCATGTTTTTTAGAGAAGGATTAAGAATATAACACTTTAATTAACAATACCCTTACATCCTAACTTTTACCCCACTAACTTTCACTTTTTCAATTTTCTTAAACTCCGTGCTCAACACAAACTTGACATTTAGTCACGAACGGAGGGAGTACTATTTTGTTTTTTTACTATGAACGATCAAATATAATATTTCCAACATTTAATTAAAAATTTCAATTCAAAATTTACAAAACAATTATTAGTTGTAATAAAAAATTGAATTGGCTCATATATATTTATTTAGTATAATCGTTGCTTTTAACGTGGGAGTGCACGTTAATTGACTCACTTTATTTTATTATTACAAGTACAAGACATGAAACTGCAAACAACGTAATTTAGATTCATCTATTTAAAATAATACACTCCACAAATTGACTATGCTAATCAAAACTTATTTTACCAATCTTAGTTCAATTCCTCTCGAACAATTATTAAAAACATATAATGCAGAACGAAAAATTACTCATAGTTCTACAAAACAAACTTATACTTTTACGAATTTGTGGCCCTTTTTTAAAAAATTACTACAACATAGTGATTTAAATATTCACTGAACAACGAAGACTAATGCAACTGATAATTAAAATACTAAAATGTCATACTAAAGCAAAACATACTTCTAAAACACAAGTAATCTTAACAAAACATGGCCACTGCAACTACAAAGTCAAACCACAAACAAATGCTACTCGTCGATTTCTATTGTCGTCGCTCTTGTCTCGCCAGGAAATACAGTTGCTGCACCCACAACTAACGGAACTTCCATACTTGTACAAAGTATGATAACTTTAACCCTTAAAATTTCGTTACTCGACTCAAGAATTTCAAACACCAGAGCGTTATCAATATTTAGATTCTGCGCCACCACAAACTCTTTCCGATCATTCTCCTCAAACCTTGGCCTCTTATCTTTTCCTTTGAATGATATGTTCCATGTGCATCCTTCAGAAAGCACAAGTGCCGGCACATTCACACGACAAATGCTCCCAAGAACACGTTGCGGAAAATATTGTTCAAGGGAAGGGGAGAGATGTGACCATCAAATATGTTAGTATTACCTAATGGTTGCATAAAAAAATATTGAACTAACAAATCAACAAAATACTTAATGCACTAATACCAAATGAAAGGGCCTGGCCACATGTGTTTTGGTGATAAATACATGAAAAAACGGCTTCTCTTCTGAGAGACATACAAGGTTAATTAATCTTATCCACAATTAATGCTTCACCAATAATCTATCATACATTCAAACAGTCAAATTGGAACAATAACTACCATCATTCGTCAGTCACAAAACCTGACAAACAAAGATCAAAACCTCATACCATTTCAATAACTAACATGCAGGTACGAAACCTTAGGCCACGGGTTCAAAAAGAACAGATTATCCACAACCAGTTTCAATCCATTGTACTTTACTAGGTGAAGTAGGTCGCTAATGTAAACACAAATAATAACAATTCATCCATTACATCCATGCAGTAAAAACATAAACAACAGTTCAACAAAAGATCAACACATTTCAACAACGAACATGGACCATAAAAGATCAACACATTTCAAACTATATAAAAACACTCTCTTCAACCAGTTTGGAAGGAGAATAAAAACATGGGCCACATAAATTTCTCTTCAACAACGACAAAGATGTTTTTCTTCTCTATCGCATAAAAGAGATTTATGAATTCAATAATTTATCACCAAACTACGGGGTGATAGGCGCAACAGTCAATAGAGAATGTGACCATAGTTTGGACATTAAAAAAAGACAACAATCCATTACCACAATTGCATAAATAAAGCAATATAGGATCGGACAAAAAACCTCATTGCACCATAAAAATACGAAAAAAATAACAATCAACTAAAACACTATCGAATTTGACAATAACCATTACACTATACTTCACAATCACGATTCAAATCAACTAAAAGACAACCTACAAGATTCACTATATATGGATTCGATGATACCCTAAATAAAATCATATTACGAAAATGGCACCGAAATGGGAACAACATGTTATCTGCTTTAATACTTGCTCGAACTCCAACAACTGCACATCAAAACAAAATTGGGGATGCAACTGCGAAAATGGAAAACATAAAAAGATCAATTCTTAATCCAGGACTAAGAGAGTTTCAAAATAAAAAGACATAGTCGAAAAAAACAAATCTAACCCAATTACAATACACAAAACTATGTCTACACCGACGACAATTGGGAACAGACGGAGAACAAGAATGGGCCACTTACATTAACAACCTCCGTTCGATGAAGGGAAGGAGAACAACAATAGGGCACTCAGATTAAGAACCTCGGAGTCGGTTCGACGATGGAAGAAGACGAAATCGAATCGACAGAGAAAACAAATCGATTCAAATAAAGGAACTAAATAGTCAAAAATAGGGCACCGTCAACAAATATGTGGGATAAAGTTAGCTTACGTCACGATCTATTAGGAACAGTGCACAATCACACCCCTAACTCTACCACGGTTACCAAATTATTAATAAAATTATGCAATTTAACTGCAACAAAAAAATAAAACAAAACTATATATAATTTCCAAATGGACAACAGATGGCTTGTGGATCCACACTATGTGGATGCAGGATCCTGCTTGCCAATTATAAGTATATGTGATCAAAGGCACTAGACATATAATCCTAGCTAGAATGCAAAACAGAAACCAAGTCAACAAACTTGAGGGACTTCTATGAATTCTGATCAGAAACAATATTCTATTCTGAATGTGAGTAGTCAAGATCATGGTAGGTAGCAGAATGTATTCCAGAAGTGGAAATTTCATAAGGGGATTTGAGGGGTAGTTTCAGGAGGACCCGACCTAAACCTCCACTCGACAAGCTCGAAATGGTCACGAGTTTCCAGATAAACCATTGCTTGTACGGTCTTCACAACATCAGTATTTGGTGCAGCTTCCCTCACATTAAATGTGTAAAGCATACATCAATGTGGCTAGTTTTCAACAACCCTCACCATATCCTTAAGCTCATACATTTCGCCATGTTTCTGCATTTGAAAATTCAACTAAAATTGAAAATAAATTACAAGAAACCTCACGTGCTGCAAAAACAAAAAACACAATGTATCACAAATATGAAAACAACTTGAGCCTGAGCATTAATTTTGTTAAATGCAAATTGTACAGCAACATTGACATAGATGGCTTTCTTCCAGTATTTAGGGTCTAGTGCCCAGAAATCATAACTCACAAATTCCGGAGGATGACAATCGATATCATAATCCTGTAATGGAATTTTAGATTTGCTAATGAGAATGACAAGTACAAGTAGATGTAATAATTAACACAAAGACTAAAAAAGTGAGGACATCATGAAAATATACTTTTCTCTACAAAATTAACAAATGCACACAAAAGTCCGTTCATTAACAAAACTGAAATAAACTGATATTCACGAGCCACTAAGAATCCTTTCTGTAAATTTTGTAATAACCTCAGGCAATCAACAAATTAGGAAAATTAATTGAAACTAATAAGGGGACAAAGAAAGAATAATTTGAAAAAAACCCTAGCCCCATACGTAGGTACAAAATTAATCAATCAGGCAACAACAACTCCATAATATTGATCCAAACAAACTAGTACTAATGAGAAACAATGAAAATCCCATCGAGCATGGGCATCAGATCATAATAGTATTTATGATTAATTGGAAAGAAAATCTTAAAGTTGAAAAAAAAAATAGAGGAGATGAAGAATGGATATAAATAAATAAGCGATTGATTACCCTGCTATCGCGGAGTTGCTGGAGGAACTTCTTCATATCGCCAATGTCCGGCAACTCTTCGAGATCACATTGATAGAGACCTTCATCCATCATTCCAAATTGGTATTGTTGGGATTCCCTGAACGGTTTCCACTGCGGCGGCCATATCTCTGTCATTGCGCTGAATCGGTGAGAAGGAAGAAGGGAGGGGATCACCCTTAGACTTAGTCACTTGAGATAGCCTTATCGATATTTTAATTAATAGTTAATTAACAAAAAAGGTCATTCTAGAATAAAAAAACAATAATTTTGTCGATCTACTTAATTTATAATAAAGAGACTAATTTTGAAATGATGAGACAAAAATAATCTTACTTTTTCACTAACTAAATTATTTTCTCTCCTAGTTTATTTTCAAAATGTCATAGCATCGTATCACCGTCCACCACTCATTTCGCCACCGCCACCGCCACTACCGCCGCGGTGGAGAGATACGACTTTTGGAATCTTGTAGCATCGTACCACCGTCCGCCACCCATTCCGCCACCACCGCGGCTGTGATGTGCGATTTTCTGAATCTCGTAGCATCGTACCACCGTCCGTCACCCATTCCGCCACCGCCACCGCCACCACCTTCACAGTGATGATATACGATTTTTGGAATCTCGTAGCATCGTACCACCGTCAGCCACACATTCCGCCACCGCCACCGCCACCACCGCTGCAGTGATGTACAATTTTCTGAATCTTGTAGCATCGTACCACCATCGGTCACCTATTCCGCCACCGCCACCACTAGGGCTGCTAATCGGGTCGGTTTCGATTAACCGCATCGAAATTCTCGGTTAACCGAAACCGAAAATCCAAGATATTACTATCTGTGACCAAGACCGATTGGTTAATCGGTTAACCACTAACCGCATCGGTTAGTCGGTTCGGTTATTCGATTAACCGGTCATTCAAAATTGGAAAAAAAATAATGAAAATTTCAATCTCTATTTCTTCATTATTTTTCACTTGTATGGACTCAAATACAAAATTCATGCCAACATTAATATCAAAAGATCAAACAAACAATCAACCTGACATCTAAGTTCAACAATTCAGTTCAAAATTAGTAAGTCACAAGTTCATAACCTACAAGTTACAAGTTTAAAAGATCATAAAGATCATTGGATCAAAATCACTAAGTCACGAGTTCATAAACTTACAAGTTCAAAAACATTAAATTTAAAGCTCAAAGTCAGTAAAGTCATAAAGATCAAGATCAGTAAAGTCATAAGTTCATGACTCATAAACATCACACGACACTCTGACTTGTCGTCTTCTAAGCACTCTTTGACAGATTCATTGGGTCTTTAAGTTGTTTTTCAAGGTTTAAGGAGCCAAACATTGTAAAACGAATAAAATGAATCAGGAAAATTATTTACTACATTATATATAGATGTAAATATACTATATTTAAGAATGAATAAAGTATTAAGGGCCCGTTTGGTATTTATATACTAGTATATCAGATATCAGGTATGGGTATGAGTATTAGATATTAGGTATGGGTATCAAATTTATGATATTCGTGTTTGATATGTTGAAGATATCGATTGATATCAAGTGGGAATGAAAGTAGAGGTATGAGTCATATACTAGCAAAAATTGGTATATGAATATATTAAAAAATAGCATATCAAGTATATCAAGTATATCAATTTGATACCCATATACTGATATACCAAACACAAGGTGTGGATATGGGTCATATTGATACCCATACCGATATACGTATATAGATACCAAACGACCCCTAAGTACTCACCCTCTTCAAACTCCTTTTCTAATTCAGTTTCTGGCACATCTTCTTCATCCTTGACACTCGAACTAGACCTCAACCAGTCTTCAGCACATAGCATAGCCTCAACCATTTTTGGAGTCAATGAGCTCCTAAATTGAGAGAAAACGCGGCCTCCCGTGCTAAATGC
The DNA here is from genome assembly GCA_029490685.1 of Schizonepeta tenuifolia. Taxonomy (NCBI): domain Eukaryota; kingdom Viridiplantae; phylum Streptophyta; class Magnoliopsida; order Lamiales; family Lamiaceae; genus Schizonepeta; species Schizonepeta tenuifolia. The sequence continues at coordinate 113,149,859 of CM055956.1, forward strand.
ATGGGAATAGCCAATACATCCTTTGCCATCATAGAAAGAACGGGAAAGTGAAGGCCATGCTTCGACCACCATTGTAGGATATCAAAATCATTGACCTCATCTGTAGTCATCATGTGTTGCTTCTCTGTGAAGTAGAGCTCCTGACAAATCAGTAGCATTAGGAGATTGGTCATGAACAACTTGGAGAACACTACATGATCTTTTGCCTCGAGTCCTTCGGCGATCTAATCGGAATAGAAGTACATATTAGCTCTTGGGGCTGGAGGAGAGGCCATTTATTTCTTATAAAATGCAAATAGCTCATATAGTGAGCTATTCACCTCTGCCACCCGTTTTTTGCCATAAACTGTTGTCAAGCGCATCTCCACATGCTTCATTTTCTGTGTTGGATCCAACAGCGCAACAACATACAATATTTTGTTCATCTTTGGGTTCAATTCCTTGGTCTCCAACCTCTACTTCCCTAGCTTCATCTTCAACTTCGTTGCCATGTCTCTAATTTCCTTGTCATCATCAAACTCCAAATCAGTAATGATTTCAAAGACATCGCACATTTCTTAGAAAAACAGATGCGACGTAGCATATGTGGTGCTAGAAACAAGAAGTGTCAAATAAAAAAAAAAACTTCTCTAAATAATCAATCATCCTTCTAATATTAACCCAATCTGTCTTTTCAATAACCCTAATAGGCTGATCCTTATATTTTTTCTGATTAAGATCATCTTTAAAATCTTTATTCATGCTCGCGAAGCATAAGAAAGCTTCTTCATACACCTGGGCTGACTCGAGCATTCTATATGTCGAGTTCCATCTCGTGGGCACATCTAAGCATAAAGACTTGCTGCAGTTAATCTTGAGAGCCTGCACTGTGTGGTCGAATGCTTCTTCTCTAGATGGCGAGCCAATTATCCATTTCACAGTTTCCCTTACTCTTCTCACAGAAAAGCCTATCTCTTCTAAGCCATCACTCACTACCAAGTTCAAGATGTGGGCAACACATCACATATGCATAAACTTCCCACCAGCAACACTCATATTCCAGCTATCAATGATTGGCTTCATGTGCTTAATGCACCCGTCATTTGCCAATGCATTATCCATTGTACGACAGAAAATTTTCTTCAACCTCCACTCCTCCAATGAAGATATAATAGCATCTCCCAAGTCATCCCCCTTATGACTGCAAATCTTACGGAAAGTTATAATTTTCTTGTGCAAAACCCAATTCTTGTCGATGCAATGAGTTGTAACACAAATAAAATTTGTGTTGTTGATTGCAGTCCAACAATCTGTCATTATCGACACTCGTCCCATGTCCTTCTTCTGAAAAAAATGACTTGATCAAGACCTTGTGCTCTAAAAACATTTTTACAGAATCTGCTCTTATAGTGTGCCTGCTTAGGATCTTGAATTGAGGACATAAGCGCTCGACAAATCTTCTGAATCCGTCCCGCTCGAAAAATCTGAATGGAAGTTCTTCGAGAATTATCATCTCACATAGTGACATCCTACAGGTCAATTAATCAAACTTTCAAGTTAACAATGACCCCGTCATTGTTCCATCTGTAGTAGGCTGCAATACTAGAGTAGTTTGACCTTGTTTTCCTTTAAGCTTTTTCACTCATGATCGATGGTGGTTTTTCAATCATGTGGTACCATTTACCGCCGGATCAGCTTTAATTTGTGTTCCACAATGAATGCATTTTGCTTTTGAAATTTTTATCAGAGGATCCCCTTCTTCAACTATAACGCCAGTGAAGAATTTCCAATAAGAAGATGTTCTGCCTGTTTTTTTTTCGCTTCTTTGGCTCTGACTCTTGCTCAACTTGCGGTTCAGCCCGTGCATGTGGCTCTGGTTCAACCTGTGCTTGTGGCTTTTTTCTACCTCTACTTGGATCTCCATGTTCTGTCTATCTTGTTGTTGTGTTTGCGATTGCAAATTGTCCATCTAAACAAAAACAAATAATCACAGTCCATCAATTCAGTTGAAAGTTATAAAACTTGTTAGTAAGACATGCTTCAATTGTAATTACAATCAATATATATATATATATTTATAAAAGTTTGACAAACTACGAAAAAAAAGAAGTCATGCCACAAAGTAAAAAATCCAACAACCCTTTAACATAGAGAACAAAAAGAAGACAAAAAATTGCTTCTGAATCGAAAACATCCGCACTTAAATGCAGAAAATAATGGAAATAGTTACTAAACCAATAAATAAATATAAAAAACAAAAGAATAATGTTGAAAGCACAACAACAATTAACTAATGCATATTAATGGAGAACACCAAACCAAATCTAAACTAAAAGTCAGTGAATACTCCTCCATATATTATATAATATTACTACAACTTAACATAACAAAGTTTGTCAAGTTCGAAGCAGCAAAGGTAAATGTCCATTTTCAAGTCAGAATATTTTATTAATTTGCCCAATTTGATTTTGCCATAAATCATTTTTTATCCCAACTCCCTAAAGTAGAAGTGTAAAACGATGTACCTGTAGAAGTGGAGACTAGTGGAGAGTATGCTGCAGATGGGGATGCTGCTGGAGCTTGAGGTGCAATGACGAGTTTGGAGGAGGGGAGAGAGATAGAAAAAAAAAAACCCTAGCGTGGCTGCGTGGGGTGGGCGGGAACATAAGAGAAGTGATGAATAGAGTGGAGTGGTGAGAGCCCTAATTAATTAATAAACATATATATTTTTTTAATGTTTTAATTAATTATATCGGTTATTCGGTCATAACTGGTAACTGATCGATTATAACCAAAACCGACAATCTTAAAAAAAACGCAACCATGAACCGGCCCAAAAACCGCTATCATCGGTTATCGTTTAACCGAATCCACCCGCTTTACGGTTATTCCGGTTAATAACTGAGAAACTAAAACCGTATAAGCAGCCCTAGCCGCCATCACCACCGCGGCGGCAAGGTACGATTTTCGAAATCTCGTAGCATCGTATCACCGTTCCCCACTCATTCTGCCACAGTAGCCATCACTGCTGCAACGACGAGATACGATTTTCACAATCTCTTAGCATCGTACCACCGTCCGCCATCGCCGCCGCCACATTGGCGGTGGCGACGATGTACGATTTTCAAAAATTATATCTTGCTGCCGTGGTGATAGTGGCGGCAGTGGCGGAAAGGGTGGCATACAATGGTACAATGTTACAAAATTCTAAAATTCGTATCTCTTCGCCAAGGTGTCGTGACAGCAGTGGCGGAATGAGTGACAGACGGTGGTACAATGCTACGAAATTCCAAAAATTGTACATCACCGCCGTGGTGGTGGTGGTGGCGGCGGTGGCGGAATCAGTGGCGGATGGTGGTACTATGCTACGAAATTCTAAAATCGTACCTTGCCGCAGCGATGGAGTTGGCGGCGGTGGCGGAATAAGTGGCGGACCATGGTACGATACTACGAAATTTCAAAATCGTACCTCGCCGTCGCGGTGGTGGTGATGGCGGTGGAGGTCGATGGTATGATGCTACGAAATTATGAAAATCGTACCTCACTGCCGTGGTGGTGGTGGTGGTGGCGGTGGCGGTGGCAGAATGAGTGGCGACGGTGGTACAATGCTATGAAATTTCGAAAACCGTACATCACCGCCGTAGTGGTGGCGGCGGCAGCGGCGAATGGTGGTACGATACTACGATATTTCGAAAATCATACATCGCCGTCGCAGTGGTGACAGACGTGGTACGATGTTACGAGATTCCAAAAATCGTACATCGCCGCCGCGGTGGCGGAATGTGTGGCGGATGGTGATACGATGCTACGAGATTCCAAAAATCTTACCTCGCCGCCGCGGTGTTAATTGGTATAAAAAGCTCTACCCAATTAATTAATCCGAATATGGATTAGTATATCTAATTAAGAAATTTTAATTATATTAGTTTAAACAATAATGAATCAAATACCATCATAGTAAATTACAAAGTTTATGTTCGCAGTACGTGGATCGTTCACAATTCACTATTTTATTTATCTTTATTCTCGTATTTTCAACATTATTAATTTATAATATATATATATATATATATATATATATATATATATATATATATATATATATGAGGTTAGATGAAAACCACTTGTTATGTGTTAACTAGAAACTCTATCTACACCCTTGCTTATAGAGTAATCAATGCTTCCAAAAAAAACTGATTTTTAATATTTTGTATTTAGAAATTAGTGCAAAACACGGTTGAGGATATATTTGTACAACACAAAATATTAATTATATCAATTACAGATTCACTCCACAAATCATTCCCTACCATAATTAAAATTAGGGCGTAAATCCCCATCGATTGAGAGCTGAACCCTGAAAAACAAAAACACTCTTCCACTAAATTGCAGATTGGATAGATCGAAATATTAATGCATGTAGTGTACAAAATGCTTCCAATTCAAAGATGATAAAACATATAAAGATTATTTTATTTAATTCACACTATTTGACATTATTTATCAAAATGCGAGTAAATGAAGAATATTATTGCATTAAAATATAGTGTTGGGAAATTTTAGTAAAGTTTTGATTGATTCCAAAACCAACTGACCCTTACCGAGTAGATGTTGTCAGATCCTAATGTTAGTATTTAGGCTCGCTGTTTGAGCAATGTTGAGATTTTATCTTTACAGGACTCCAGCTGAAGAAGGCAACATGGCTTTACTCGGATAGAACATCAGATGTGAGAAAAACAATTGAGCGTTCAAGAGACAGAACATCAGATGTGAGAAAGACAACTGAGCGTTCAAGATACAGAACATCAAATGTAAGAAAAACAACTGAGCGGTCAAGCCAACCGATCTGATCTAGATCATCAGATGGAAGAAAGACAACTGAGCATTCAAGTCAACTGTTCAGATGGAACATCAGTTGCAGGACTCAATTCGATAGATCGACAACATGAAGTTCAAGGCAGCTGAGGGTTCAACTGTTCCTCTTCAGACAAAAGGTCAGATGAAGATAGCAATCAGATAGAACATCATCTGAAGACCACTCGGATGAAGATCGAATGTCTCAACCGACCAACCAATGGTGAAAGACAAAGGTTGAAATTTGAATTTCAAAAAGGAAGTCACGTGAAGGTTTGACGTTCTGTCATTACCTCATTTGGCCCAACACAAGATTGTCTCAGATGGAAAGCAGAAGTTCACAGTTGCCAAATCGGGAAAATCTGCAGAGATGAGAGACAAGCCATCGCTTTCACAGAACAGAGATCAACGGCTCATCCAACGGCTAGTTGATTCTCTCCGCCTATAAATAGAGTCCTTCATTCATTCACCAAGATATATGAGAAGACAGACAAGTGCGAGAAAAGACTAAAGAGCAAAAGAAAGACGATATCCTGCACACAAGCAAAACTGCAATTAATCTCTAAGAACATCACTAGTTGAAAGTTCATAGAGTGTTAGAATCTGTCTTGGTGTTTTCGATCTTAGTTTGAGTCTTCATTTGTTCAAGCTTAGATCTTAGCTCACTCCTTAGTTCGAGCCAGTAGTTGGAAAACCCACCCTTACACACATCCCCTAAAAAGGTTGTTAGGATCCTGCTCTTCCCGAAATTGAGTAGAAAGATTGATAAGTACCCGTAAACTTATCTAAACGGTTGCAAAGCCCGCGTAAGCTTTGTGGTAGCTATCCTAAAGAACTTGGACTGAGTTGTGTGGACTCACAACTCCCCGTGGACGTAGGAGTTCTCTCCAAACTACGTAAATCCGTGTGTGTTTGTGTTTTCTGTTCAGTTACTTATTGCATATCCAACTGACCATCTAACCAGCACTCAAAACTGCATCTTTTCATTTTCAACTGATTTGGTTATTGACCGACCTTGCATCTGAGCGTGAGTTGTTTATACGAGTTATTTTTATCCACCACATTCCGCAAAGCACCACTCTTCCAGCTGAGTATTCTTACTCAGTTGTGATTCCAGCTGAGTCGTCTTACTCAGTTGTGATAATTTTCAGGGGGTTGTTTTAAAATTCCTAACTGGTGTATCCCCCCCCCATACACCAGAACTCGTATCGGGACCATCAAGTGGTATCAGAGCAGTGGTTCAAAAGACTGCTGACTCTGTTTCACGAGGTGTGAATCGAGGTGTTTTTCTTCAGTGGTCAACTGAATAGATCCTTTTCACGCTAGTGCATTTCTGCTTGCATTTGTTGTCTGTTTGTTGTGTGCAGATGGATGTTAAAGACAAGATTGTTGTCATGTTCTCGGTTGTGAACTATACATCCTGGAAAACTCGGATGAAGAAGATTCTACTGTCCAAGCATCATCGAATGCAACAAGTGATTACATCCGGATCGATCACCATCATGGAAAAAGTTATTCGCACTCCTACAAATCCCAATGATGGGGATGCAACTGAGGTGACAGTCGAGAAGAAGCCAGAAGACTTCACTCCTGAGGAAGCAAAAGTGAGCCAGCTGGATATCTGGGCTCAGAGCACTATCATGTCCACAGTTGGACAAGACTATCTTCCATGTATAGAAGAGTGCAACACAACTAAGGAGATGTGGGATATTTTGGCATCTCTTAGCGAAGGGAGTCATGAAACCAAGGAGAACAAGTTCTCCTACTTGTCAAGATTTTGACAACTTCTGTCTAAGAGTCGATGAAACCATTGATCAGTTGGAGCTTCGGTTCATGGATATCATCCGAAGGATTCAGTCTATCCGACGAGGAAAGTATACTTTGAGAGAGATCAACCTCAAAGTATTACAAGCCCTACCAGCTGAGTGGGACACCTTCACCAACATTCATGAAAGCCGAGCTGATCTTGGAGAGATGGGAACTGACAGACTGTTCTCAATTCTGAAAGGAAACGAGTACAAGGTGAACCGACTAAGATCAACTCAAGCCTCGGTGCAGACGAGTCGACATGAGGATGTTGGTTCAGCAACAAAGACAGTAGCACTTCGACCTGACTATTCCAAGCCGCGAACATCAAGGGCAACAAGATGTGCGGACACAGCTTCGAAGGAGCCAAACAGAGAAGAGCTGCAACAGAGTATAGCTGCCTTGTCAAAGAAGCTAGCTGACATGGATACTCGGTTCGAAAAATACAAACGGTTCTATAAATCTAACCGAACTCGAGATAACTCAAAGCCTGTGACCAATAATTGCTTTGAATGCGGCAAAGAGGGACACTTTAAAGCTGATTGTCCAGATCTTTCGAAGAAAGATAGAGAAGCGTTGAGGGCCAAACAAAATACAAAGAACAAAGCCATGGTTGCAGAAGAAGCAGCTGATGACATGGACATCTTCACCGACACCGAAGATGAGGACGAGCTGACTTCCACCAACAACGCTATCGGATAGGATCAATGTCTTATGGCATTTGGAACTGACCAGGATGATGCTGAGGTACATTCTAGTCCAGTTAATTTGAATTCCTCCAATATTACTAACATGCAGGAATCAGTAGATGAAGAGTTGGAACCCTCTTGGGGTGATTTCCTAGAACTCAGTGAGAAATTGCATCAGCAATCGGTTGAGTTTAAGAATCTTCAAGAACAGTTTGCCAGACTTGAAGAATCCTTAACCGAAAAGGACGATCTGATCAAAAGTGAAACCGAAGAGATTGATGATCTCAAAAGTCAACTGAATGTGGCCAACCAAACTAAGGCTCCAACCAATGAGGAGTTGAAGGAGCAGATCAAGGAGCAGCAAGAGCAGTTGAACAAGCAAGAGGCACAGATCGACCAGCTGATGAAGAAGTCAGACGCACAGACCGAGCATATAGCTGTTCTTCTCAAGGATCTACAAACTGAGAAGGACAACCTGATAAAGCTGTATCAATCATCCAAAATCATCGAGAATCTCATCAGTTACCAAAGACAAATGGATGACGTGTCTGGACTCGGTTACGACATGGTCAAGGACTCTGGAATTCCACCCACAACCTTTGTCAAGGCTGTGGATGTCACGGTTGCCAAACCAAATACTGTTAAGTCTGCAACTCCCCAAATTAATCCAACCTCCACGTCACAGCAAGCACAACCAGCTAAGGAAAATGCAACCGAAAAAGGAAAAAGAGCTGTGATTGGAGAACTGATGAATCCATCGGTTGGGATAACAACCGAGGGGGAATGTTCCAGGACTCAGGAGATGAATCAGAGATGTTGGAAATACAATCAGAACCGACCTCAGAAGGGATGAAATCAACCGAACCAACAGGGATTCAACCATCAGAATCTACATCGGTTCCATCATCAGAACAACCAGAGGTTCCATCAGAGTCAACCTATGTGGAACAATTCCAACAGCTGCGAATATTCATGCCACAACATGAATCAACAGCCGGGCATGAACAGCTATAGTCGACAGTCAGGAAAATGGAATCAGACTCAGCCACACAGATTCCAAACTGGCGTCCGACCTCATAGGCAAAACCAAAAGGGTCAGAAACGTCAACAAAACATGGGGAACGCCTCTCCTCCTACAGCCCACAAAGGGAGAAATCAATCTCCTCCCAAGAATCAGAACGTCAACAATAACAACAAGCCTAAGGATGACCAAGGTGTTGTTATAGTTGATGGAGAAGGAAAGATAATTTGGAATGACAAATCTATCCGAATCTACAGGGAAAAGCGACCCACAGTTCAAAAGGGAACTGGTTCTAACCCTCCAGGACCCAACTAAAATTGGGGACCTAAGCGTGTTTCTCTGTGCAGGAGCATGAGGAACAGCTGAGGAAGAATAAAACATCACATACCATGTGGGTGATGGATAGTGGATGCTCGAAACACATGACAAATCTGAAGGATTTGCTTGGAAGTTTCGTGGAGAAGGAAGGACCATCAGTTACATTTGGTGACAACTCAAAAGGTCACACTAAAGGCTACGGTACCCTTGAAACCAATCTCGTGTCTATTTTAAATGTTTCATATGTTGATGGATTGAAGCATAACTTGCTCTCCATCAGCCAATTCTGTGATAATGATTTCTCTGTCAAGTTTGATGCACCTGGCTGCAGGGTCAAAAATATCAGATCAAAGCAAGTCATATTGTTGGGAAATCGATCCCCAACAGGAAATGTCTACTATGCAGATTGGAATTGTAGTCCTCCTGACACCCGTCTTTTATCGAAGAGCAGTTCAGATGTGAGCTGACTGTGGCACAAAAGACTCAACCATCTGAATTTCAAGACAATGAACCGACTTGCGAGATAGGAACATGCAAAGGGCATTCCGAACCGTGTGTTTTCAACAACACATATCTGCAGTGCATGTCAGTTGGGAAAGCTCGCTAGATCCTCATTTCGGTTGAAAACGATTCCCTCAACCGACCGAGTATTACAGTTGATCTATATGGATCTCTTCGGGCCTGTTACACCCAAGAGCATGAATGGTAACGAATATACACTTGTTGTTACTGATGATTTCTCTAGGTACACGTGGACCATTTTCATGCGTCACAAGAGTGAAACTCGAGATGAGCTACCCAAGCTGATGGATCGGATATCTAACCAACAAGAGATGAAAATCATTTCCATCCGATCAGTCCGTGGAACCGAGTTCCTCAATGAAACCATCATTGAATACTGCGAGAAGCACAAAATCACTCATCAAACATCGGCTGCGCGTACTCCACAACAGAATGAAGTAGCTGAGCGAAAGAATCGAACGCTGAAGGATGCTGCTACATCCATGTTGACAAGCTCAACTCTGCCAAAGAGATTTTGGGCTGAGGCAATCAACACAGCTTGCTATACCCAGAACCGGTCTCTTCTAACCAGGCGGTTGGGAAAGACTCCATATGAGCTATGGAGACGCAGGAAGCCTGATATTTCATATTTTCGCGTTTTTGGTTCTAAGTGTTATATTCACAACAATGGGAAGACTCAGTTGAAAACTTTTGACGTCAAGGCTTCGAAGGGCATATTTCTCGGATATGCCGCTCGGATCAAGGCTTATAGAGTTTTTAACAACAGTTCTCGTGTTGTGGAGATAACACCTCATGTTAGTTTTGATGAATCTACTTTTGAGTGCAGGGAACAGGCTAAAGGACAACAAGCTGATCCACATGTTCCACCAGCTCTCACCAGATTGCAGGTTCTAAGGCAGAAGAATCTAGCTGAACCATTGGTATGGGCAACCGAGGATGATGATCCTTGTTCCTCTGAAGATGAATGTGAGGACCCCAGCTCATCTCAAGGGGGAACTTCAGCTGATATTACTCCAACTGCATCAGCATCCGAAGCCCAACCGAGCCCGGTTCAAAATATTGTCCATGTTGAGAATCCAGACTCAACAACAAATGAATCACCAGTTCTGAAGATCCCAGCATCTCCCACAGCTCAAGTTATCTCATCAGTTGAAATCACGGAACAGCCACTGTTGGAAGAAGAAGGAAGACGTAACAAGAGATGGTATGAAGATCATTCCAAGGACAACATCATCGGAGATCCAGCCAAATGTGTGAGTACTAGGAGCAGAGTTGCAAATCCAGACTCAGCTGAGAAAGATGCCAACACTTACGCCCAATATGCTGAGGAGTTGGCAGTTCTTGAGGAGTTCGAACAGGCAGGAGATGTTGCCATGATTTCATGTTTCGTAGCTGATGTGCCAGAACCGAAGAATGTTGTGGAAGCTCTCAATTGTGTTCATTGGACAACATCCATGCAAGAAGAGCTGAATGAATTTCTACACAACTGTGTATGAGAGTTGGTAGAAAGACCAAATGGTGTCAAAGTCATTGGATTAAAGTGGACTTTCAAGAACAAGAGAGACGCCATTGGATTCATTGTGAGGAACAAGGCAAGGCTGGTAGCTCAGGGATATTGCCAACAAGAAGGAACCGATTTCGAGGACTCCTTCGCACCTGTTGCAAGGTTGGAAGCCATCCGAATATTTCTAGCCTATGCCGCATTTCACAAATTCAAGGTTTATCAGATGGATGTGAAGTGTGCCTTCCTCAACGGTGATATTAAGGAAGACGTTTATGTTGAAGAGCCTCCCGGTTTTGAGACTGGAGATGGAAGAGTGTATAAGTTGAAGAAAGCGATTTATGGATTGAAGCAAGCACCTAGGGCTTGGTATGACACTCTATGTGGTTTTCTTCTGAACTCGGGGTTCAAACGAGGGTCAGTTGACAAAACACTGTTCACCATAAAAGTTGGAGAAGACATACTTGTTGTGCAAATCTATGTTGACGACATCATATTCGGTTCCAAGTCGGAGGAGCTGTGCAAGAAATTCTCAACTCTCATGAAGGAGAAATTCGAGATGTCGATGATGGGCGAGATGAATTATTTTCTTGGGCTACAGGTGAAGCAGTCATCAAAAGGGATTTTTAATAATCAGTCCAAATATACAAAGGAGCTCATCGCAAAGTTCGGTTTGAAGTCAAGTAAAACCACACGGATCCCGATGAATACTAACTGGAAGATTGAACTCGGATCTGAGGGAAAACTCGTGGATACCAGTAAGTATAGAGGGATTATCGGTTCTTTGCTATATCTAACCGCCAGTCGGCCAGATATATCTTACGCGGTTGGAATGTGTGCTCGGTTCCAAGTTCAGCCGAGGGAAGCACACATGTTGGCAGCAAAGAACATCATTAAGTTTTTGAAGGGCACTGTTAATGTTGGATTGTGGTACCCAACTGACGACAATATCCAACTGTCCAGATACTCAGATGCGGATCTAGCCGGAGATCGGTTGGACAAGAAGTCCACATCTGGACACTGTCAGTTCATGGGAAGCAAGCTAGTTTCATGGTTCTCCAAGAAACAAGCATGTGTTGCCACTTCTACAACCGAGTCAGAGTACATGGCTGCCGGTAGTTGTTGCATGCAAGTGTTGTGGCTCAAGCAACAGCTGAGAGATTATGAAGTAGCAACTGGACAAGTTCCCATCCATTGTGATAGCTCAAGTGCCATTGCTATCTCTTTGAATCCTGTTCACCATTCTCGGACGAAGCACATTGACATCCGACATCATTTTATCTGAGATCATATTGAGAAGAAGGACGTATCTGTGGAGAAGATTCCAACTGAGATTCAGAGAGCAGATATCTTCATCAAACCTCTAGCCGAAGCACGATTCAAGATGTTATGCGATCTCCTTGGATTGTTGGATCCATCAGATGAGGAATCAGCCGAGCTGAAGAGATAGATATCCATCTGAGGGGGAAGCTCAGATGAAGGGGGAATCTCAGATGCGGATCGCCATCCGAAGACATCAGACGTCAGCTGAACAGACGAACTCAAGTCAGCTGATGGTATGCCGCAACGTTAGAACACAGCTGATTCCGACATCAGCTGGCAGGTACCAACCGAAGACATCAGATGTCAGCTGAACAGATGAACTCGAGTCAGCTGATGGTATGCCGCAACATTGGAACACAGCTGATTCCGACATCAGTTGGCAGGTATCATTTATGGCTGAAGGTGTTTGTGTCTTAAATGAGAATGTTTGAAATAAATTCAAACATTCCTGAGCATGTCAGTTAGATTAAAATAGCCATCATAGCGCATTTAATGTAAAGTACGGCTGAACATCAATAGCCTTACTTTATAGTGCGATTGGGCTGACATAAAAACAATTCACCTTCTCACTCGCGCGTATTGGAACTCGGAATTCAACGTCAAGTCAAAACTAGTCAACAGTCTCGAGATCTCAGCCGTTGATGGATTCGCGCCATTCAACTTTGGCCGTCGATTTCAATCGACCCACTAACCTATAAAAGGCAGAAAATCAGGAAGTGATCTCTTACCTTCTACATTTGTGATTATCTGCGTAACTGTTCATCTTCGTCTCTAATTCTGTCTCACCATTTCTGCTAAGTTCTTTCTCTCTATATATATACTTCACTGCAATTTTAAATGGCACCAAAAGCTTCTTCGCAAGGAAATAAGATGGCATCTTCTGGACCAGCCCTTGTCCCGTCGTCATACGAGGAATCTTTTGAGATGATGTTATCCAAGATACATTTTGAGCAGATTCTGTCGGAAGACGCTCTGGACTCGCCGGTGTTATCCCCCATCGCCGAACTTCTCAGGAAGAACGGCCTTCTTAAGTGGGCGACGCTCTTCCCCACTCACCTTCTCAAGCGACAGGTCGGAAAATTCTACTTAAACCTGAAATCTCCTATCGACAGCCGAGATGGCCTCGTTTCAGAAATCTCCGGTCGACAATGCGACGTCCCTGCCAGAATGATCCGCCGTGTCACCGTCTCCATACCGGTCTCTGATATGCTACGCTCAATCATTCCACCAAATCTGACCGCCACGGACACCGTCGAGAACATCTCCGATGCAGATGTCGATCAATTTCTTGAGAATGCTCTCATTACAGCAGAAAAATTGAGGAGCAACATGCAGCGAATGAAGTTGAAACCCGAGCATCGACTTCTGTTAGATGTTGTATCCAAGGTCATATTCGGATACAGCGGAGCCTTTTGGGGACATCAGCCGACCAAAGCTCAAGCAGCTGATTGCTTTGGAGCACAGGCACAAGCACAACATCAACCGGTTCAAGTATTTCGAACACCAGTTGACAATGGAGAAACAGAAGATTACAGAAATCACAGCTGACTCCGGAGAGAAGTTGTTGAGTGTCAAGGAAACTCTCAACTTTGGAGTTAAAATTTCTGCCCTGATCCTTCTCGCAACAAAGGATCAGAACATGGTGTGGGAAGACTATAAGGAGACCCCAGTCAAGAGACAGATGCTCTTTCCAATAGCCAAGAAGGCTCAGGATGTGATAAGGAGTGTCTACACTCCAAAAGACAAGAGGGAAGCTGTGAAAACAGCTGTGGAGAAAGATACAGCTGAGGAGCTGCCTCCAGCTGTTGGCCGCTCTTCCAAATCAATAGTTGCACGCCGACTCAGGGATGAGTCAGATAAGGATTAGGAGAAAGAGCCGGTTAAAAAGAAATTGAGGGTTCGGATCAAAAAGTCAGTTGCAAAACCAGCTGAGGAGACACCAGCTGAGGAGACACCAGCTGAGGAGGCACCTTCTGAGTCGAGTCACTCAGTTGAAGCAGCTGCCTTCGAGATTGTTCCTCGCGCAGGTGGAACAGATGAGATGGAAGGGGTGGAAACCGATCCGGAAGACGAGCCGAACATGTCCTCGGATGCTTCCTCTTCATCCACGGACTCCGAAGATGTTGCAACCTCCCCCACGGCAAGAGCTGATGCCGTACATCCCAAACAGGTTATCCCAACCGACCATCAGTCAGAAATTCCGAGCTCCCCGCTTGATGCCAACATTGAGACCACTTCTTTGGCCAATGTTGAGGAACCTCTTGATGCCAACATCCCCACACAGTCAGAAATTCCGAGCTCCCCGCTCGATGCCAACATTGAGACCACTTCTTTGGCCAATGTTGAGGAAACCATTGAACCAATTCCATATGAAAATCTCTCTCCCTCCCCCATCGACGAAGAAACTGATCGTCGAGCTGTCGCGCTGGAACATGAAGGCAAGTTGGCCTACTGCTTTCAGAAGCTGATCGGAATGTTCCCCGAGGCGCGATATGCCCACTTTTGCCACACTCGGAACTGAGCTACTATATCAATTCAACATCATATTCAGCCACCGGTATGTCAAGGAAGATACCATCCGAATACATAGCTGGAACCAGCTCAAGGCCGATGAGTCGCGTATAAGGGAATATTTCAACTACACCAACCTTGAAGTTGCGTACAACAACAAGGTTGCACTGCTGACTCGCCGACTGGACATCAGCAAGGCAGAAGGAAGAGACATAAGGGAGACAGCTGAACAAGACTGTGTCGCCTTCCTTGACAACATGCTAACCAAATCTGTTGATTTCATCGATGACCTTGACGCAGCCACCGCAACAGCCAAACAGGAAGAGGAAGAGCTTCAATAGTACCTGGCCAATCGCCAAGCCATGGTCACTGTTGAACAGCCAGCACCTTCTGACCAACTAGCACCAGCTGATCAGCCAGCTCCCTCCTCGGATGAAATTTGTAAGCTGATAGCTGAGAGGGTCAATCAGCTGAGGAAGGAGATGCTTGCCAACATCCAGCTCAATAGAGAAGAATAGCTGAGGATGGTGGAAGCTCAGGATGAGAAGCATAAGAAGTTGCTGGAAGAGCATGATGTGCTGAAGGTGAAGCTGGATGACTTCTCAACATCCACTGGCAAAGACTTCACCGACCTGAAGACAACCGTTCTAGGAATCAAATCAGAACTGAACATATTCAAGTCCATCTCTGAATCAAATCTTGCCAAATCTCAACAAACGCAGGATGAAGAATGGGATTTTCGGTTCGAATCCAGATGGGCTGAGTTCGTCGCCTTCCAAACCGAAGTTAATAAAACCTTCGCTGCAATGCAGAAAGCTGATCAAGAGCGCTGCGATAATGAACTGGCGAAGAAGGTTGATGTAGAGAGCGCTGTAGATGAACTCTTCAACCGAATCCAGCAGGCTGAACAGAAACTCACCTCTCTGGATGGCTCAGTCGCAAGCCTTGTTGCTGATGCCAAAAAGAGGGAAGATGTGATGCAGCAAGATGAGATCGGGGAAGATGAGACACAAGAAAAAATGCCAGCCGGGAAGGAATCTCGGCTGAAGAAGAAGTCCGCTCCGAAAAAGACAGCTCCGAAGAAGAAGCCAACCGACAAGAAACAACAACAGCTGAAATCCATTGTTGTCGGTGGAGATGAAATGGCGAAGGACATGGAGCAAGCGGAGGAGTATGGAGTTTCCTACAACTCCATAGCCGAGATTGCAGCCGAGCTCGATGCTGAACTCGACGGTATTACAACCGAATAGTGTATTGCTGCTGCTAAAGCTATGGATGTACCGGAAAAGGATTATATGAATCCTGAATGGATAAAGAAGTTCGCAGCCAACCAAGCTACAAGAGTCAACAAATTTGAAGAAGAGCTTGCCAAGGTTACCAACAACTTGGATAGGAATGTTGCCTCTCGAAGCCGACGACGAACTGAAAAACATCAGGTGAAGGATGAAGCAAGACTGAAACAACAAAGACTGACTGGAAAGATCAAGCTACAAAGTCGCTTCAAACATGTTGATAAATGGATGCCAGTTGAATGGAATGACGATTGGGAATCATTCAAGCAAGAGTTTGTGAATGATTTCTATTACAGGAAGGTGTACACAACTGAGGATTCGAGGAAAGCCTTCAAAGAAGCCCTGACTGAGCTACACTCTGGGGATCCGAGCATGTTCAGCTAGTTCAGACGTGCAATGATTGATGCAAAACTGGACATGAACACAGTCCCTGTCCCTCAGAAGGTCACATATCTCCCTCCATTCATTCCAGACACAAGAAATCCTAACCGACAGAAGGTCGCAGCTGAGGCAAGAAGAGTCTGTCATGAACATGGAGTTGATATCTCGAAGGAGTCAGATGCAAAAAGAGATATTTTTGTCAGGATTTTTGGAAAGTATGGGCTGAAGTATTAGCCAAGTTAGAGTTTTTGAGCAACTGATGTATTTTGATTTTTTTGTGCATTTCTGTGTAAACATCAGTTGTAATGAAAACTTTCATCATATATCCGATTCACCTTGACGTACAATCTCTAGTTGTCCAAGCTCTGAATCGAAAAGTTATTTCAATACCATGTTATAACTATGATAACCCTTTGATGTTTAATCTTATAGACTGTCTAGAATTTCAGCTGAGATTTTAGATAGGTCAGTAGGGTTTAGATCAGTAGGGTTTTGGCATCATCAAAAAGGGGGAAATTGTTGGGAAATTTAAGTAAAGTTTTGATTGATTCCAAAACCAACTGACCCCAACCGAGTAGATGTTGCCAGATTCTAATGTTAGTATTTAGGCTCGCTGTTTGAGTAATGTTGAGATTTTATCTTTACAGGACTCCAGCTGAAGACGGCAACATGGCTTTACTCGGATAGAACATCAGATGTGAGAAAAACAACTGAGCGTTCAAGAGACAAAACATCAGATGTGAGAAAGACAACTGAGCGTTCAAGATACAGAACATCAGATGTAAGAAAGACAACTGAGCGTTCAAGCTAACCGATCTGATCTAGATCATCAGATGGAAGAAAGACAACTGAGCATTCAAGCCAACTGTTCAGATGGAACATCAGTTGCAGGACTGAATCCGATAGATCGACAACATGAAGTTCAAGGCAGCTGAGGGTTCAACTGTTCCTTTTCAGACAGAAGGTCAGATGAAGATAGCAATCAGATAGAACATCAGCTGAAGACCACTCGGATGAAGATCGAATGTCTCAACCGACCAACCAATGGTGAAAGACAAAGGTTGAAATTTGAATTTCAAAAAGGAAGTCACGTGAAGGTTTGACGTTCTGTCATTACCTCATTTGGCCCAACACAAGGTTGTCTCAGATGGAAAGCAGAAGTTCACAGTTGCCAAATCGGGAAAATCTGTAGAGATGAGAGACAAGCCATCGCTTTCACAGAATAGAGATCAACGGCTCATCCAACGGCTAGTTGATTCTCTCCGCCTATAAATAGAGGCCTTCATTCATTCACCAAGATATATGAGAAGACAGACAAGTGCGAGAAAAGACTAAAAAGCAAAAGAAAGACGATATCCTGCACACAAGCAAAACTGCAATTAATCTCTAAGAACATCACTAGTTGAGAGTTCATAGAGTGTTAGAATCTGTCTTGGTGTTTTCGATCTTAGTTTGAGTCTTCATTTGTTCAAACTTAGATCTTAGCTCACTCCTTAGTTCGAGCCAGTAGTTGGAAAACCCACCCTCATACACATCCCCTAAAAAGGTTGTTAGGATCATGCTCTTCCCGAAATTGAGTAGAAAGGTTGATAAGTACCCGTAAACTTATCTGTAAGGTTGATAAGTACCCGTAAACTTATCTGAACGGTTGCAAAGCCCGCGTAAGCTTTGTGGTAGCTGTCCTAAAGAACTTGGACTGAGTTGAGTGGACTCACAACTCCCCGTGGACGTAGGAGTTCTCTCCGAACCACGTAAATCCTTGTGTGTTTGTGTTTTCTGTTCAGTTACTTATTGCATATCCAACTGACCATCTAACCAGCACTCAAAACTGCATCTTTTCAGTTTCATCTGATTTGGTTATTGACCGACCTTGCATCTGAGCGTGAGTTGTTTATACGAGTTATTTTTATCCACCATATTCCGCATAACACCACTCTTCCAGCTGAGTATTCTTACTAAGTTGTGATTCCAGCTGAGTCGTCTTACTCAGTTGTGATAATTTTCAGGAGGTTGTTTTAAAATTCCTAACTGGTGTATTCCCCCCCATACACCAGAACTCGTATCGGAACCATCATATAGATTCCACAATATTATATGGAGAAAACATTAAAGTGTCATACGGATCTACCTTAACAACATTTTTTTAGGGTTACTTTAACAACATTAATTGTACCTTTACAAAAATACAACATTAATTGTATCCTACTCCTTAGGAATATTAAGTAATTTTAATGTTTTGATATGTGCATTATATTATAGATGCAACAACATTATATTGTATTCTTCCAAACATTATTTGACATAGATAATCCTCCTTCGAAATATTAAGTAATTTTAATGTTGTGATACATGCATTAATCATTATATTATAGATGCAACAACATTACATTGTATTCTTCCAAACATTATTTGACATATATAATATCTATACTATATAATGTTGATTGACCTAAAATATTTTTTATATTGGTAATCTTTGATATCTTCATTAAATTACACATGCAACAACAGTATAATTAATTCTTCGAAACATTGTTTGTTATATAAAAGATCATATAACTTTTAAAGAAGAGTACATTGAGTTATAGTGAAAAATGAAGATACATATTCAAATAAACAAAATAGATCGAGCATGATGAACAGTGAAAAGTATGACAAATGCAAAATAAAAGTAATAAAAATAATAAAAATAAAAAATTGCCAAGAATAAGAAAGACACGCCAAGAATCTCGTAAAATGTAACCGACTCTCATATATGGAATAAATCCAACTAATTGAAGCTATTTAAGTTACAAATATAATAAATTTACCTAAAAAGCCCTACATAATCTAACGCTTTTCTAAATCCGCTAAACAAGTTAATTGAATCTCATCCGTTAAATTTATAAAATCAATGGTACTTAATTGGTTTTTAGTTAATTCTTGGAGTGTTGTTACTATTTGATCCACCCTCTCTCTATATATATATATATGAGAGTTTGCTTAGTATATATGCAAGAACATACTACAAATCTAGACTCGATTAAAGAATGAGCTTTTTGAGAGGCTAGATGGGAAGAACATGAGGAAGACTCGACACTACTTCAACTAGTTCTTCAGCTCGGCGGTTCTTGCTCGACAAGAGAGAATCTGCTTTTAATTTGATATCTGCTTCTTTGTGCATGTCTGCTCTCTCTTCTCGCAATGGGGAGTCCTCTATTTATAGAGAGGGAGGTAAACCAGGCATTGGAAAGAGATGTTTGACCTCTGCCAAAAAGTATGACACTCCACCAACTCTTCTGCAACATTTCTGAAAATGGTAACTGCAACCCTTGCTTTATGCAAGTCCTCTTGGTCGGTCCATTTATGGAAAGTTTCCAAGCTGTGTTGAGCTTCTGAGTAGATTTGAATTTCGAACTTCAACTCATCTACTTTCTCCATCTTCAAGGTATTCTCTTCTTGACTTTGCGACGTCTGACTTCATCACACATTCTCGACATGCTTGTACTGCATGGATCAACTGTGGAGTCAACTGAGCTTTAGTTCGACTAACCAACTTGCCTCTTCAGTCTGACTAACCAGCTTGCCTCTTCAGTGTGACTGACTTCTTCTGCTTGAAACCTGTAAAGATGAAAATCCCTATGCTCAAACAGTGAGCTCTATCTATGTTCAGACTGATGACTTTATCTACTCGATTGAGGTCAGTTGGATTTTGGGATGAATCAAAACCTTTATTAAATCATCCCAATTTTTCAAGCCTTGAACTCATCATTTGCATAAACTACCTTTCCTGTGCATAAAAATGGAAACAACAGATTATAAAAATGATAATGAGTAAGGAAACAAATTACAAAACTAATGGAAAATATCTTACCTTCGCATCCGGTGTTGAAATGGAAGGGAAAGATTGTTCAGAACCCTGGTCATCTTCTTCCGTCTGAGCCGGTGGAGCCTCATCTCTACATACTCCCATGTTGCCACAACGCAAACCATCACGACACTTTGTCTCGGCCTTCATTGAACATTCCCCAATCTCTAAATTGAGTTTCCTCTTTGTTGCTCTTCTTTCTGGAACAGGAGGTTCTTCTTGCTCGTGCTCCGCCAAGACTCCTAAATCTTCATCCAAATATTGTCGTATTGTAGATTCTCTCAATTGCTCTTCGTCAGACAGGATAAGAGGGTGCTGCAAAAAACATAAAAAATTTGTTAGTAAAAGAGGAAACTGGTTAAACAAAACTAAACGATGCAAAAAGTGAAAAAAAATACTTAACTACAATTAACACAGTCTTAGCCTCTGCAAGCAAAACCTTCAAATGCTCAAAAGTTCTTTGTCCCGGAGCCGTTTTCCATCGGAGCACTCTGGGGTATATATTGACCCAACCCTCTATAACACACCAACCGAAGGAAATATTTCATAAATCCAAAATTAAAACACAAATAAGAATCCAAAATTTTCATAATTGGGTTTCCCACCCACTTTTCTCACTAAACGATTCATCCTATCACAAACCTTGATGAACTCATGCACAAAGAACTTATAGCTAACCAATCTCCAAGGATAATCATTTGATCTTACAAAGTCGTCGCAAACATGCAAATATTGAATATCTAATTTCTTTGTCTCAGTATCACGAGGAAACAAAACACCGTAGATAAACAACACATGTGCAAGCTTTAAACAAGTTTCCCTATTGGAATGAATGCTATCAAATCACTGACCTCTCCTTCTGGTTCGTTGTTAGCTCGGGTCATAGACCACATCTTGGGGTTAGGTAGTACTGTAGCTCTTGGCGGAGAATAGAATAGGAACAAGCAGCACTTCCCGGAAGTCCCACATGATCAAGCAATTCGTAGATAACTCGTCCTTGGGTAAGGAGCTGTCTGGTGATCCCTAGGTTGCAGCACGTCCGGTCGTTAACCAGATAAGCGAAGGATAATCGCGAGTTTAGAGTAGGGGTGTGCATCGGCCGATCGGTTCGACCGACCGATCCAAATTTAACAAACTGACAAACCGACCGACTGCTGATAATTTGCACCGGGGCCGGGCCAAAAAATTTTTTGAGCTGAATTTGGGCCGAACCGAAAAAATTCGGTCGGTTATGTTTAAACCGAAAAAAAAATTGAAAAGTTCAATATAACCACGAAACAAAATTTAAATCCAAAACATCACATATAATCAGCAAAAAACCATAACTATGAAAAAAAATGAGATAATCCTTTAAACAATCGTTTACATTATCACACAAACTTAAACAGAAAGAAATGTACCTTTGGAGAGTAAAGATATCTAACAATTATTTACAAGCAATTAACCTTTTTTTTTTTAAAGACAGACCTAAAACAAAGTTACTACTCTTCTCCAATCTCCAACAAGACTACGAGCGAAAAAATTATAATCGAGAGTTTCTATAACAAAATAAAAGACAAAAAATATGATCTCACCCGTAAATCTCTAACTCTAAAATAATCGAGAGTTTTGAAATGGTGTGTGTGGTGGCTGATGGAGGAGCACGACGGCGCCTTGGACGGAACGTCGGAGGCGGAGTGGTGGCGGATGGAGGAGCATGGCGGCGCCTTGAGCGGAGGACGGAGACGGAGTGGTGACTGGTGCGACGGTCGGTGGCCGGAGAACAAGAGGCTCGGAGAGAGTACAGTAGAGAGAGTGAGAGACTAGACAAGAGAGATATTTGAGGTATAGCGGCGGGGAGATAGAACAAAAGCCTGGTAGGGTTTTTCTTTTTACACTTTTAAGTTTATATTATATATATTTAATTATTTACTTATTAAGTATTCGGTTGGTTCGTTCGCGACTGAACAAATTTATGGAAATCGGGGATTGAACCGAGAATTGAAATCTGCCAATTTTAAAAACCGAGCCAAAAATCGACATGCTTAGAAATCGGGTCGAACCGGCCAAAACTCATCGGTTTGGCCGGTTTTTTCAGTCTGATTCGGTCCGTGCACACCCCTAACGAGTTAACAACCCCTGGCGGGGTAGGGTTGCGCCCACCGAATCTATTGGTAATATGAGGGACTCTTTTCTGCATTTTCTTTTTTTTTGGGAGAAAACATATGCTATTTTCCGAAAGCGACACGGGGAGCCCATGGCGGTCAGCAAACTGGGCTGAAAAACTAGGAAAATTCATTGTTTAACGCCTTTTCGAGGTGCCTCAGGATAGGAGGGCATTTTCCGCCAAGCCATGAATCCTAGTGGCCTAATTGATCCGGCTTGTGGGCATTAATTGTCCAAGCTCTCCCTACATCCATCTCGAGAGTCTCAATTTGTTCATTCAGATTCCCGCTCCCAGCACTATCAACACTAAAGGTTTTTGCAAGTTTGAAGGTTTCTTTTATTTTCCTCATAGTTAGAGTTTTAGTCGAACCAAAAGAATGTTCCCATAAATCTGTGGTCATGGGACATTCTTCTAAAGGACCAAATTTTAAACCCGACATCAAGTAGAATTCACGAGGACCAAAAGCAATCTCAGAATTATTAAAATTAAAGTCCAATAATCCTTTCCGACGTTTGGATTGGTTCAATAGTTTCATGCAATGATAGAATAATTGACATTGAAAATTTCGGGGGCATGCTGTAAATTAAGCAAATTATCAAAAGGGCTATTTCTAAACCGCTGCATATTTTCCTCGTCTAGAGTATCATTTATCAACTTAATCACAGCTTGAGAATCTATCACCCTAGCAGCCAGCCAAATGTCAAAATTTTAGCACATCACAAAATAATAAACGAACTACAGAATGGCGGAAAAACAATTCAGGATTTCATCTACCCTTTAACTTTAAGCACACGAAAAACGAAGTAATATATACAACAAATACCTTCAGTCTTCAGAAGGCATCTTTTGTGTGACTATCACCAAGAACAAATTTTCGTTTGACATCTGATCTCAAAGCTTGACAGCAGCACTATGATGAAGACAGAAGAAAATCTTTATCAGTCTAAGTTCTTGATTTTTTTACCCTTAGTCATGTTTGCTTGTGATTCTTGAACTCAAGGTATCGACATTTTGAGCAATTTTGCTCCTCTGGGAGGGGAACAAGGATCGGCTGAGCTACCGAGAGATTGGGTTTCCATGGGCGGGAGTACATAATGGCTTTGGTATTCTGTTTATGCAAGGTCAGTACATAATTCTATAGCTTTCTATCTCTCTCTCTCTTCCTCTCCCTCTCTCTCTCTTGCATTATGCATTTATGTGATTCGTATAAGTTTAAGCAGTAAACAACTTAGCTGCAGAACAAGGTTTCTTGTAATTGGTGATTGGCTAAGAAGATATATCTTTGGGAGAGACTCAAGTCGCATCTGAAATCAAATAGTTTCCCTCCTATTCATTTCTGCAGCCGCTGCTGCAGCTGCTCTCTCTCTCTCTCTCTCTCTCTCTCTCTCTCTCTACCAAGACACGCACTAGACAGTGATAGGAAAATAGAGGAATGTAATCTCATGTATATATGGTGGATGTTCTATGTTGTTTACTTTGTTCTATACAGCAACAAATTTTCCTTCAGCGTCCTTCTCTTTCTCAAAACAATCACCATCTATTCATATTAAAGGTCAAATTTTGATCTTTGATGGTTGATCCATAAAACAACATCTTCAAGAAAATGTAAGGTTCCATTTAGCATATTATAGTAATTCCGTCATTAGTACAAACAAGACGAGCATTGGTAAAACGAGAATACAAGATAGACACCGACTGATAAACTTCACATGCATTAAAAAAAATACCATTCTAGTAAAGAAAAGGCATAAAAAAAGCACTTTCAAGATAATGATCCAAGGTATCCAAGAGTTCATCTCATATTCCATATGACAGTAATAATAGTAATGCCGTCATCAGTACACACATGTCGTGCATTAATAGAACGAAAACACAACCCAGACATGAATTTCAATTGCATTAAAAGATACCATTTTCTAGTAAAGAAAGCACAAGTATGCTTTGGAAGAAAACAAAAACAGTTCACAATCAAATCACTTAAATCCACTTATTCTATTTACCACAGCAGGCAAAAACAAGCAGAGCTTTTCAACTCTCTTCCTCTTCCTCTTCGCCATAACTCAGAGTTTGACAAACAGAGTGTTCCACAGCCTCATCACTACCAAAGAATGACTTCCTCCCAACCAATTCAGCAACCTTCTTAGCAGGTCCAGAGTCCCGGGGGCTCTCGTTGCAACGAGCAATCCTAATCCTCGGAAGCAGACAAGGCACAGCCACTACAGACTGAGGAGACTTTTCTCCCTCCACACTACCATGAACTACAATCTCACTAGGAATCTCCCACCTCTTCTTCACACGGCTTTCAGTCCCAACATTCTTCCCCTCCGTCTCATTAGGCCGCGTTTTTTCTACTGAAAGAGACCGTTTCTTCTCAACCCTCTTGCTGTTTTCAGCATCATTCTCTGGCAAAGATCTCTTCCTTATTGCCGAGGCATGAGACGCATTCTGATTATACCTACTAGCCACCATCCTCCCGGGTCTCAACGGCTTCTTGTTAGTAGCTAAAGCAGATTTTTCACCTTCTTTAAACAATTTCTTGGGCTGAACTGAGTTCAAAAGCAGATCATCTTTCTTCACAGTCTTTCTCGATCCAATAGTCGTTACAGCCTGCCTCGACATAGCAGGAGCCTTGGCTGCAGCTTTCCTCGATTTTGGGCTTAAACTACAACTCTTAACCCTCTCTTCATCAATATCCTGCAACTTCAACAAGCAAGATTTTCTTCTACTCTGAAGAGGGGTGGTCATCTCCTGCCTGCCTAATTGCCTTGATTTCACAGCTCTGAAAATCTCCGAGGGGCCCAAACTCATCCCTCTACGCCCTCCAGAAAGAATCTCAGCGGGCCCTAAACTAATCCCCCTTCTGTTAATCTTTGTTCTTGAGCTCATATTCGGAATCTCATCAATAATTTTCTTTTCATCTGCAGCTTTAACACTCTGTTTCTGCTCCATAAACTTCGCCGCCACCACTCTCCCTCTCTTCTCCACAACTTTTACACTCCTCTCAGCCTTCTCCAGCCTCAGAGCCTCCAATCTTGAATTCAATCGCGCAATTTGAGACTCGATATCTTCAATCTCCTCATCGATCTCCTTCCCATCTCGGATTCCCACCGACTTCAAAACTACTTTTTCTTCAAGCCCTTTCTTCACAACCTCCTTAATTCTTGATTTCTCAACCACATTGACCGGCTTAAATGGGGTGGATGCAGATTTCAGACTTGGAGAAACAGAAGGAATTTGATTCTCAAACGCGAAACCCTGATTTTCTTTACCGGAAACAGAATCGAAAGAAGCTTTGGCGTTACCGAAAATCGACTTCAGAGAGCCCCAAGATTGCTTGCTCGCCGTCAAATCGTCGGTGATTTCGCCATTGTCAAAAGCAGCATTGTTCCATATCTGAAGATCCGCGGAAGAATCCATGGCGTCTGTTAACTGCGCCACGCTCATTCTTCTCAACTGGGCTTCGAATTTTTCGATTGAAATAGAAAATGGGACCGGAATCTTGAAAATTTGGGAAAATTTTCTTGAAAGGAATCGATGATCAGGAATTAGAGTGGGGGAAATGAATAATTGGACAGAATTTTTGCAATGTTTTAGTTTGGGATTTTCGACCGTTGGGGGTTCAAATAAACGTTAAAGATTAGCCCGCTCCATCGTGGCCGTTGGATTGGAAACGGCTACAAACAGACGCTCCGATTTGATTAAAAGGCTAATTTTGGGTTAAAATTAATTGACTTATGGGCATGCGCGTTGATTTTTTTGCCAAATTGTATATGTCCAAAATAGGACTATCATTGTAAGAATTTTGGGAATTCCAATAATAGATTATTGAATATGGGAGAATTAGTTTTATGACTTATTGGTGTTTGCTTAAGAATTTTGAATAAGAAAAAAATGACTGCAAATCTAAATACTCTCTCCGACCCATTCATATTATCATTATTTTCTTATTTAGATTTCTCACTCATATTGTCATCTTCCAATTAAAAAGTAATGAGACCTACTCACTTTTTATTTCTTTTATCCTTATTCTTAATCTTCATACGGAACAGTAATATGACAATATCAATGAGTCGGAAGGAGTATATATTTTTCTAAAAGTTGTTGGGATGATATGATGAGAATGGAATTTTAAAAAAATAAAAGACAAGTTTTGTCATGGATATATAAAATAATTAGTGTGCGTAGCTGCCAAATCTTATTGGCGGAATGGCGGGTGAAAGGTAGGACTGAGGAGTATAATTTTATTTATTTTTTGAGTGAGAGAAATAAAGATTCCATAAATCTACTTGAATAAACATGAATAATGTCTAATACTAGTCAAGATGGTCAATTATCATGCCCCATACATACATGTAGACTTTAAATTCTTTGTTAAAATTAACAAATTATGTGTTGCATTATTTGCTTCTCGAAGAACATGTTCACTTAGAGGATATTAAGCTCCTTCATCTAGTAAAAGAAAACCGGCCTTAAATCTTCACCCGAAAATACTTTCAAATCGGACATTAATTTTGAATATTTATAATTTACGTACATTTAGCTCACCTTTATAATCTTGTGGGTCCATTATCACCTCTTGTACCATTATTAAATATCTTGTTCGATCACCTGAATTCAAAAGTGATATTTTAACGTTGTAAGTTGTTACAAATGCCGTCTTATATTATTTCGATCCGTTTCGAAAATACACAATAATATGATCAGCACCATTAAAAAATGTTTAGTATACTTTCAATCGGTAGATTCCATATGTCAAGTGCGCGATAGAGTAATTGATAAAAGACTTTGAAGGCTCGATGTCTAGATTGTCCCATCATTGAATCAATTTAGCCGATTGACGACTTTTTTTTTTTTGAAGGTGGTGGAATTGCGTCAAGAAGTTTTGAATCAATTCGATATAGGAATATAAATTGAGTGAGGGTTTTGTAGAATAGGGAAAGAGAAATTTAGTCATTGTTCCAATTTCAACGACTGAGATGTTAAACATTTTTAACGCAGTAAAAATAAGATTTTAGACGAAAAAAAAAAATGGTTCGTAGGACAACAAGGGCCTCGATTAATATTACTTTATATCTCAACATTTTGATCGAGTATATATATTTTTTCTTCAGTTCTATTACAAGTTTTAGAATTTACCAAATTTATCATGACTTTTACAATATATATATATATATATATATATATATATATATATATATATATATATATATATATATATATTCAATCATGAGAATAATGAAAGAGTTTTTGAAACTCAAATACTCCTCTAAGGACTTTAGAAGCACATGATCTTGATTGTCGCCATTTTCCGCCACATTTCCGACTCAATACTCCGCCACAAGATGTCGATCCGCTCAAACCATCGACTATTAAATCCTTTTGTACGTCTTATCAATTTTGAGTTTCAAAAGCCCTCCTTCAATTGTTCTAATGATAATCTCGATACCTTTTGAAATGGTTGATTTTGAATATTGAAATATCTATATCTATATCTATTTAATTACCACCTCCGATCATGAAATAAGTTCTTAGGAGTGAGTATACATGAATTAAGAAAAAGGATGTTGTGAGTGAAGAAAATGTAAGGGTAAGAGAGAATATTTTACAATGTGGGTGGACAAAATAGTTAAAAAGTTACTCCCTCCAATTCTTTTTATAAGACGTTTTATAAAAAAAAATTATTTGTAGAATATAAGTCGTTTTATCATTACTTACCCTATCTACCCCTGATTTCATTAATTATAGTCAAACATTATCAATTATGCGTGTTTCTTCTCCCTAGTTTCCTCTATATTTTCTGTCTTTTCTCTTCCTTTCTATCCTTTAAATTTTTGACTCAATTCCTCAATTATGAAGACCAAGGTAAATCGAGGTTTGTTTTCTTCCCCAAATCTATTTGAATTGACGAATTTTTGCTTGTTTTCTTCCCCAATCAAATTCATTTCATTTTTTTTTTTTTGGGTTTGTGGTTCTATCTTAATTCTACAGTTTGTGGTTCTCATCTTTCAAACTTTTTTTTTTGTGGGCTTTCTGTTCATGGTATTTTAATACTTCAATTTTTTTGTTGGCATATTTTGGAGAAGATGGATTGTTTCTACATGTTTGCCTACTGCTCTTAACTTTTCCCTTCTATTTCTTGATAATGTTATGTTTCAATTGAGATTAACAATTAAGCATAAAATAATAAAAGGATAATTGTAATGTTGAATCCTTTACATTTTGATTATTGCTCTTATTTTATCCCAGTCTACTACTCTAAATTACATTTAGAGTCTTAGATTTTGCTTTTAGAAATAATGCAATAATATGTTGTTGTAGGGGTGATCATTTTGTCTTCTGAGTTATGGATGCAAATGAGAATAACCCAGTGAATTCGGATATGCAATTGCTTACATCCGTGGAAAAACTTCTTAAGGAGGCAAAAGTATATCTAGAAAAATCTGAACAGCTGGCTTTGCAAATTAAGGATGCGGGGGAGTCATCGAAGTTGTACGTGTGTGATTCGGATGTTGAAGACAATGTTCATGGGTCTCGTACACCATCCATTCGTCGTAGTGCAATTAAAGTTAAAGAGAATCCCATTTTCAATGATAAAGATGTGCAAGAAGAGTGAAACGAGATGCTCAAGATTTTTCTACCGAAGTTGTTTGATAAGGAAAACTAGACTCAAGTCTATTAAGTTGTTCACTGATTTATACCATGTGAATTTCATTATATGATGAGCAGTTGCACTTGAGTAGTTGAATTATTTGAAAATTTATTGGAGCAATTGAGAATATTGTTGTTTGATCAGAAAAATAGAGTCAAGTCTATTGCCTTATTCACTTATTGTTTCATATATGGTGAGCTGCTTTCACATTTAACCGTTTTATACAGATGCATATATCCAGCTGCACAAATAAATCTAACAGAAGTTCATTGATTTATTCTAAAAAGTTGGAAAGAAATAGAGGCTAACATGCACAACATCATAGAAAGAACTCTACGAGCCATGAATAAACTTATCAAAAACCATAAATTCAATCCAAAACCGCTTCTCTATAAATTCAACAATAAAACCTTGTTCTTGCTTAAAAACATAAATGTAGGCTGGAAAATCTAGATTTCTCTACAGCTCACGATAATTGATTGGAGGAGGTTGATTCAAGTCGATTTGAAATTCTGAATCCATGTATGATTATGTTGAGAAATTGTTTTATGCTGACCATATTATAGACCATTGAAAACCAATCACCAGTTTCTGTGATGAACATCAAAATTGCATTGAAATGTTTTGAAAACTCTAAAATTCCCTCCTTATTTTGATTTTTTGGCTCCAAATTAAGTTTGTAATGCGAAATAATTGAAATTCCATCATTTAGCAAATTAAGTTTGTAGAAGACGCTGAAGAGTTCTTCTGGTTTTTATGCGTTTTTATGCTAAGATATAATTGCAATTATAAAATTAAATACCATTAAATAAGGTTAGTTTAGGTAAAAAGTTTTTTTATTAAAACCTGTGTAAAAGCTTAGGACGACTAATATATAGAATTGGAGGGAGTATTAGGTTATTGTCCCAAAAAGAAAGATCTAGCATAAACATGTTTGGATTAGTCAAAGTTTTTCCTTAAAGATTCGACTTGCTATTGCTCAAAATACTGATGATATTTTTGATTTATTTTAAAATATAAAAACTACATATTCCACAAAAATAAAATGAAAAACATTTAATCAGAATTAATATTTTTAAAAGAATAAAAGCAAACGTCAATAATATATATGAAAAGAAGAGAGTATTAAGCAAGCTTGGCAACATCCAATTATAAAGTATTGAGTAAATAGGGATGGTAACAGGGCGGGTTTGGGTCGGGGATTGCTTTCCCATCCTCATACCGGCCTAAAAAATTAATTCTCATACTTCGTCTTCATACCCGTTTATATCGGGACGGGTTCCGATTGGGAATTATCCAACGGGGGACGGGTATCCATCGGGTACCCACTTAGAAGTATATATTATTTAAAATTTAAAACTTTTACTAAAAATCAAGGAAAAAAATAGTAGATTAAGTCAAAGCATGGAGATAATCTTATTTATAAATCAACTCCTCTCTTCTCTCATTTTCGATGTGAGATTAAAAATAGTGAGAGGGGATTGGGGAGAACTTAAGAGAAATAAGTTGTTCAAAAATTGGAAATGGATAGAAGAAAAAAGAGAGAGTTGAGTTATATAAAGAATGAGAGAAAATAATGTTAATGTGTCTACTTAATGTAGTTTTTCGATTCTCATTAAATTTGAATTTTCATACTAAATAATAGATAGATTTTATTATTTATTAATATTAGAATCATTTTAAAAAAATGTAAAACTACAAAAATTATTCGAGGCAAGTTCAGGACGAATATCTATATCTCCGTACCCGCCCCAAATCTTATCGGGTACAGAAATCCATCCTTATCCCCGCCCTGTTTTCGAAATATTTACCTCCATACCCGCCCCATTAGGGCAGGTACCCAGGGGGACGCGGGTCCGCGAGTATTATTGTCATCCCTAGGAGTTAATGCTGCATTAGAGTACGAGGCTTAGTTAAGAACTTGAGATATTCAAGTGTAGAAGAATGCACGAGCCACGGGAATCAGATATTCAAAAGAGAAAGGTATTTCCTTTAATATTACTTCACTTCAACAATTATGATGCCGTTTGTTGAACTTACGATGAATGTAGGAGTTTTTACTACAGCAATAGTGAAAATCAATGGGAGATAGTCCACTAGAGAACCAAGAAATGAATTATAATTCTTTCCTCGTAACATTATTGCATTTCGAGCAATTATACATATTTATGGTTTGGATGGGACGGAGGGAGTAAAATGCTTAGATCTTACGTATAAGGCTCAATTAAGTGTTTAGAGATACTCAAGTAGTATATAATCTCATTATATGAAACAAGAGGTTATATGTGCTAACGTCATGTAAATGTCTGCTAGTAATAATTCAAAAAAGTGCCTAAATTTTGGATACAGTAAAATCTCTCTAAAAGAATACTCTATTTAGAAATAAACTTCATTTAGGAATAAAGATTTATGGTCCCAACTTGTGGAGTTCAAAATATTTTTGGGCCACTAACTTAAGGTGATTTGCATTTTTAGGCCACTATTTTACGGGCCGATCAAATTAGGCCATTTAAATTAAAAATTGACGGTTTTAAGCCAAATTTTGACCCAAATGAGCTACTAACAAGTGAAACGTGTGTGATGTGCAACGTAGAGCCTAATTGCTGAGTTGGCGGTAATGTATTATTTTTTTTATGAGGCACTTCACGCACATTTCACGTGTTAAATAGCCCATTTAGGCTAAAATTTGGCCTAAAACCAACAACTTTTAATTTAAATGGCCTAATTTAGTCGGCTCCTAAAATAGTGATCCAAAAATGCAAATCGTCCTAAGTTAGTAGCCCAAAAATATTTTGAACTCCAACATGGGACCAATTATAAATATGAATAAACTCTACATTGGCATAATTCATATCTTTTCATGCCCCGCCTTAATAAATTACACCTCTATTTAGGAATAAATAACAGTTAATATAAATATATATGTTTATATATATGTCTTGTTACAGTATATTTAAGTTAATTTAATATACATACTTGTATGTGAAAATGACTTCATCTTTTATCTTTTAATCACATCCTTTAACTTTTGTGTATTCAATACTTGTTTATATAACCATCATCTTGTTGAATCCAGAATATTTTCAAAATCTAATAGAATAGGCTTGAGAATTATTAAATAGTTCTAGGTCGACGATTTTGGGTAGAAACACTGAAACCCATAACAAGTTTGAATTGGGTCTATTACTTAGAGGTACCCGCTACCCATATTCATATATATAATTTATATTAGTATATAAATTGGATTAGGTGAAATTATTTTTTTAGGTAAGAAATAAGAATAAATCTGAACCTTTGATCGTTATTGATCAATGTCTCAAATTTAACAATACATTAAGTTACTGTAATTTATGCATTACAATGTTTAAAATTAAAGAAAATTTTCAAAAGTCATGCTCAAAATAAAAGATAGAGCTAAGTTTATGTATTTCTATGCATTTATCACATTAATTTATCATGAAACCCAACGGTAAATAGATCACTAGATTGATTTTTTTTTTCCTAAACTCGATCTTATTTTATTTGCTTTAAATTTAGATTTAATTGCTTCATTTTTATTAAATTGTGAACATAAACCCCAAAATCATTGCTTGAATAGCAACAGGAATTATTCTAATTGTCTTGCTCACTTAAATTTGACCTATTCAATTTGCCATCTTACTTAATTCAAATTGTATTTATGGCTCTATAATTCTAATGAATTCATGGGAGTTGAAACGATGTATTATAATTGCTTGATTTTAGTGGATTAGGTATAGTTTGAAATTCCTCCCAAACAACTTGATCAAATTAATGAATGTAATGATATTTGAATTAATGCACTTATCCATTTTGGTGGCAAAGAGGCACAGGCCACTTCTCATTGAGAGGTGTTGGAATCAATTTTGGATGCAAAAATCCATGTTTTTTATGATAGAGATTTGAATCCAAAACCCTTTTTTCGATTTTCACTACTTTTATACAATATATTTTAATAAATTATAAATATACTTATTGAGAATATCTAAACCTAATTGGCTGCGGGGTTTTAATGTATATTTCTTATAAAATTATGAATAATATTAAATTATTAATATATCACATTTCTATTATTAATATTTATTTATTGAACGATTTGATCAATCTTGAACCGATTGATGTCAGGGAGGCTTCGCCGCTCCGACCTCGGATCCAATTTCTAGAACATTGATCGTACCTATTAGTTTATGAAGAATAATGCCAGATCCGTAAAAAAATATTTCTTTGCTCGTGGTGTTTATTTAATTGTTCCGAACGTAACAATGATATTATCCTACAAAATGTTTGTAGTATGTTTGTTGACCAAAATAATGAAATTGACAACCTCTGTCGTTTTTTTTTAAACTACGTACTTTATTTCACAAAGTTAGTATATTTGATTAGTACATACACCAAAAAAATATTAGTATATTGTTTGAACAATTAATTTATGAAAATGTTTCCCGCACAACGCAATGGCGGAATACTAAATCTAACTACTATAAAACCTCTATAAATTAATACTTTTGGAATCATGAAAATTTAGTAATTTAAAAAGGTATTAATACATCGATAAATTAATATTTTATTAATTAAAAGAGTAATTTTTTAAATTCAGAAAATTAATTATATTTAGAATTCTTGTGTATAGTAAATAAATGAATTCATACATATTTCATTGAATATATTCATGCATAATCCAATTCATTGTAACAAATTATAACACCCGCTAAAATCGGTCTATGAAAAATCCGAATAAATTAAATTTTTTAAAGATAGATCCTTATTCCCAGAGATTTTCAAAGGAAAATAATTTTTTTAATTTAGAAAAGATGAAGACTTTATTTATAAAGTCAAAAAGGG
This sequence comes from Schizonepeta tenuifolia, assembly GCA_029490685.1. Classification (NCBI taxonomy): domain Eukaryota; kingdom Viridiplantae; phylum Streptophyta; class Magnoliopsida; order Lamiales; family Lamiaceae; genus Schizonepeta; species Schizonepeta tenuifolia. The sequence continues at coordinate 113,183,558 of CM055956.1, forward strand.
ATTTTATTTAAAATAAAATCTAAATTTGTTTTCGAATAATTTTATTTATCATATTTTCAAAACGATCACGAGCATAATTTTTTGCATGGCATCCTACGTGTTGCATTTTAGATGATAATAAATTATTGATGTGATTTATCAGCGAATTAACTGTCGCGTAATTTTGAAGCCGATCAGTTAAGCTCAACTGTATGAAATAAATTAGACGGCGTCGCGTATGCAATTATGCCAACTTAAAAAAATAAATAATTTATATTTATATGATTTTTAGTTAAAGCAACTTATTAGAATTATTCGATAATTTGTATCGGGATAAATTTACGTATGGACCGGACTGTTAAGATATCGTGATAAAAAAAAAATATAATGAAAGCAGTAAAAGAAAGCACATTAAGATTAATAATGAGGAAAGGCGTGTGAGAGAAGGAAAGAGAGAGAGAGACCGCGTGGGGGAGAGAGAGAGAGAATCACAATTAAATCTGACAACCCTCTTCCCCAATGAAATCCCGTAGAAGCTAATGATTTCTCTGCAACTCTTCATCCTCACAACACTCAAAACTCTTCCTCTCTATCTATATAAATCACGCTTCCCCCTCCTCCCTACATCTCACGCCACCACCACCATCCTCAATAGCCATCATTCCTCCCTCACTCCTCTCCAAGAAAGTAAGGGTTTCCCCAAACCCTAGCCTACTACCGCCCCACTGTCTGCTGCCTTCTCCACCGTCTGCCGCCCCTGCCTTGTGCCACCACCGCCACCACAGTTGGCCTCCCAGTAAAGGAAGAAGGGCAGCAGAGCGAGAGAGAAAGAGAGAGCAGTCGACAATAGAGAGAGAGGCGAAAGAAAAAGGGAGAAACCAAGGTTTCCTAAACCCTAGCCAACTGCCGCCCTCCTTCCGCCGCCGCAGCCATTCACGCCACCGCCGGAGCCGTCCCAATGGTGCAGCCACCTCGCAGGAGAAGGGCAGAAGTTGTTCGAGTTGTTCGAGAGAGAGAGCAGTCACAAGAAAAGGGAGGAATCGAGGGAGAATCGAAGAAGGAAGCTAGGTATACGATTCCACCCCTTATGTTCATGTTTCTTCTTTCCTTCCTTCAAAAGTTTAGCACGAATTGGGGTTGTGAACGATGGAAACCTCTGCATTTTTGTGAAGAGACGATGTTTAGATGAATTTCGTGATATACGTGTTAGCCACGTTCGAGTTTGTGTGTTTTTGTTGCTTGTCTTAACCGTATGCTCGTTTTTGGCGTTCTTGGATGGATTCGTGATCAATGATGTAGATGTATGTGGCTATATGAGTGATATAATTTATGTATGAGTATGTTTAGTCCTGTATATGAGTGAGTATATCGTTTGAGACGAGATTAGTTCAAATATTTGAACGTTGTGTGAATTTCGTGCAAAAATGTAAATCTGCCCTTGAACTGATTTGCTCTATTTTAGAGTTAGAAGACGGATTTAATTCTCATATTTTAAAATGTTGTTCCTGAGTAGGTTAGCGTGGCCATATCCAAAAATCAAGTTAATCCGTCGAGTGTAGCTCCCTCGGTAAATTTATTTCAAATCTGCCCTGTTTTGGAACCAAACATCTGCGCTGTAAAATGTTTGGAGATGTTTCCCCCTTGATTCATAACTTTTAGGAGCTTTTCCTTTTACAAATTGAAATAAGACATCATAAGGTTTCTAAATTGATATTCCTCACCTCTAGTAGCCAAGCGAGTGATTTTATATCGAATTTTTAAATGAACTGTTGTGCAGCAAAATTCTAATTTTTGGCAGATTCATTGATCTGCAAACGAGGCCCCGTTCTGGGAACTCTATTTTGTGTTAGGAGCATCCTATAAAATTTTCAAGCCTTTTCGAGTTTGTTTACTATTTTAGTTGGATTTTACGACGCCGAGTGTCATGCTGAAAATTTCCAGAATGTGTCTTTTTGTCTTTTATGCTCAATTTCGAAATTGAATGCTTAAAAATAATTATGAATGACCTTATCTCTATGATTAAACAATTTTCTATCCTATTAATGTTGTGTTGGAGTTTATTTGAGATCTTTATAGATTTATTTTATGAATTAAAATAGTTGAATTAGTGAGTTGGGCTAGATTACTAAGTTTTGGATCTTTTTAATTATTTTTCAGATTGGACTTAAGTGATTGGACCAAATTAATTAATTGAACATGTGGACTATGTGATTTGGGCTTTAACTAGATTTATTTAATCAACATGAGTTTGGACCATATTTTTCTTAGTAAATTATTTCTTCCTTAAGAGGCCCAACCTATTTAATTATTTGCTATGGGCCAAGACTAAAATGATTTTGTGATTAATGGACCATGTCTAATTTTATTTAATAAAGTCCAATATGATTTTTATGTGCTAGCCCAATCTAGATATTTATGTGACATATATGTTTATGATTAATAAGCTCAATAAGATTAATATTTATTTCTTGGACCTATGTGTTTGGGTTTTGGGCCGCTTTTGCCTAACCAATTTATTTGATTAATTATTAAATAGTCCAAGACCAGTGTTTTATGATTTGAACTTCTTAAAGGTTAATTAAATTATTTAATTAACTTATGATTCAATTATTAGCATGCACTTATGTGTGACTTGATTAATCGTGATTAATAATTAATTGTTAATTAATTATTTCTATGTTATTAATTAATTAATTTTCTTTTAATTAATTAACTATGTACTAATTAATCATGAGTTGATTAATTACCTATATGTGTGTTAATTAATGGTGGTTAATTAACTAATTATATGATGAAAAATACATGTTATATTAAGTATACTTGTTGAAGCACACTAATTTAGTGTGACATGATTAAATGATATAACACGTATGCATGAGTTTCATTGTATAAGTAAGATATGATATTATACATGGTTAATTATGTGACATGCAAGAATCGTGATAAAGCATGACATGGCATTTCATAGCACGACATGATTTCAAAATCAAGTTTTGATTTACTCCTAAGATGCATGTCTTGACGAATGATCTATGATACGATTTCTATAAAACCCCAAGGCAATGCCTTAATGGATTTTCAATTGCAAATGTTAAAGACCGGGAATAGGTTGACCTTTAGGATTATCGATAAAATAGTTGACCCCTAGAGTTAAATGTTTAAGAATCTAAATTGTCTTGTAGGAGACACCAAGATCTAGGGACACAAGAGGATATCCATACGTCAAGAACAAGAAGTGAGTTCTATTTTCAAACTGTGGGTTATAAGCCCTAACTGCTTTCATGAAAAAAGTGATAATGCATGCTAAATGTTTTTGCTCACTACTCGTGTTTACCATATATGATGTTATTGGCTTCAATCGGCCTTAGGACTAGTACACCCAAGGTAGTGCGCACACAGGTACTTATGACGGTTCAGAGAGTAGGAATGACTTCCCACTCGAAGAACTGGGGAAGGTAACACGGTAGGCGAGCTATGATACGCGCAAAGTTAAGTTAAAATGTTTTAACGTATGCATGTGTTAAATGTTTTCTTTTTAAAGTTATTGCCCTGGTATACGAAATGAGCATGTTTTATCTTTCAAATGTTTCTGTAAAACGTTTTCAAAAGGGGCACGAACCTCACTGAGTACCAAAAGTACTCAACTCAAAATATTTTCTTTTTCAAAACAGGTTGAGTGACAATCGAGATGAAGGTGTGTTGGCATCAAAGAATGTTCCGGATGACGATCACTTGGATCGTCATCTCCCTTTTCATTGAATGCATGTTGTATTACAAACTCAAGCTCAATGTTTCTTCGAACTTTACTGAACCGATCACGGTTAGTCTTAATCGACGCTTCCACAGTGCGGGGCCAAAGTCCTCATACTTTGACCCCAAGACGACCAAGCTAGGGTATTGTCAAATTGACGAAGTCTCCTCGGTTCCCTTCGAAACCAAGCTTGTTTGAAACCTCCATTCCTTGTAAAGTCAATTTATGTAAGTCAACGGTTTATCTTACGGTTTCAAGTGACAGTCCGGTTATCTGCATAGGCCGGGTACCGGGCGGTTACACAAATACATATATTCATGTACAAATAAAGCAATCTCAAGCGATTTCAATGAGACAAGCTTTGAAAAAGGCCTGCATGAGCTTGAGAATATGATTAAGGATGTTGGTTATTGCAATCAAATGGACATCAACAACTTGTTGGACTATCCAAGTGAAAATGATGAATGTTCACAAGTTCAAAGTTTAGAGGAAATTGTGGTTGACATTATTAATGATCCTACTAATGATGAAGTTGAAGATGATTCAAGACCGTTGGAACCAGTCACGCGAAAGGAAGCTTTCAACGCGGCAACTACTCTTAACAATTTTTTGTTGCAGCTAGAGAACTTGAAATCAGAACTTTTGAGTACAATTAGAAAAGTTAGGGATATTTAATTAGATTTAAATTTTAAGAAAAAAATAAATAACAATAGATTCATATTTTAGTAAATTAGCATAATATTAATAATTGTAATATTTAAGAATTAATAATTTATAGTATTAATGAGACCTATACATTTATAAAGGGACTTTTCAAAAAATTATTATCTTATTATCTTATCGAATTTGATGATTTTTAACAAGGGCCTAAGTTGGGACCTAAGAAATTTATTATATTAAAAAGTTTGTTAATTTATAGAGTATTAAATTATAAAGGTTTTACTGTAATTTAAATGCGGAACAAGTAAAATAATCAAGATCGTAGAATAGATATTGAGATCGTAAAAATCAAGTGAAAATAAAATAAATAAGATCGTCAGCAAATTTTTTCGCATACATTAATACATAGACCTTTTGTAGAATTTAATGTAAACGCCTTATATATATTTTTTTTTTTCGAGAACCAGTAATTCATTAACCAATCAACATATGCATGGAGCATAGAGAAGATCCTCCACAAAGGCCGGAGGTTCATCCCAAACATGTGTACAAGGAAAATCTTTAGACATTCTAGCAAGTCTATGAGCAATAGCGTTAGAATCACGTCTAACATGCTTTATTCGAAAATTAGGAGAAGACTGAAAAAGATGACGACAACCATCAATTATAGCTCCAAACTCTGAGCTATTTTCGTCGTGAGCAGATATTGCATCAACAACTAATTTGCTATCCGAGACGAACTCCACCAACTCAATACCTAACTGCTTAATCCAAGAAAGAGCTTCGTACAATCCCATCGCTTCTCCTTCCTCGACTCTCATTAAACCACGCAACGTGATAACCTTACTGCCACATAATCGCCTTTCTCCCCTTGCAAAATAATTCCAACTCCTGTCTTGTTTTCACTCGCAAAAAAAGCAGCATCTGTCCCACATCTAAACCAACCAGCATGCAAATTGTGCCAACCATTACAAAGTCGAGCTGAAGTAGAAGAGATTCTTGTGTTACCTGATTTCTTTTGAGCATCTAACCATTCCATTCGAGCTGTAGTAGCCATGATTAGTGACTGCGAAGTAACAAGTTGTTTGGCATTCCACACAACATTATTTCTATCCCACCAGATCTGCCACATGATCATTGCTGCCTTTGCATTAATCTCATTCTGTTTTAGCTCCAGAACAACACTTAGGAAATCGAGAAAAGATTCGCTGTTGTCAATACATCCTTGTATTTTGTCATGGAACGATAGCTCTCGCCAACAACTTTCTGCAAAATTACAAGAAATAAAAGAATGCCAATTATTTTCAAAGCTCAGACCACAAATACCGCACTCTCCTCCAGCAGCAATGCCTCTATGAAGTAGATTAACTTTTGTCGGCAAGCAATTATGCAGAGCTCTCCAAAGAAAAAACTTAACTTTCGGAGGAACCTTGAGTTTCCAAAGATTTGACCACCGTGTATGCACTTCAAAATTGTTGTCAATAATCATTGCTCTAGCAAGTTTGTAGGCTGAGCTGACCGATTAGCAACCATTCTTTGTATAATGCCAAATCAGTTTATCAGTACCTCCCATCGGATTAAGCAGAATGCTAAGAATCTCCTTCACCATCTCAGCATTAAATAATGCATTGACAGTCCCCACATCCCACCTTGTTCCTTCCACATTCAACAAATCACAAACTCTAATGTTGTGGACATCAGAACTATGAAAATTATTGATGAAGAAAGCCCCATCTCTCCTTAACCACGGATCTTGGAAAACACGAACCTGTTCTCTCTTTCCGATTTTCCATCTAATTCCACTCCGCAATAAGTCTTGAGACGACCAGATACTTCTCCAAGTATAACTTGGACTATGCCCTACCTCGGCATTCAAGAAATCCCCATTTGAAAATATTTAGCTCTTAAAATCTGGCAAATAAGAGTATCCGAGCTGACTGTTAATCGCCAGCCAATCTTCCCAAGCATTGCCAAGTTGAATAGATGCAACTTTCGGAATCCCAAACCCCCGGCTTCCTTCTTAGCACACAATTTATCCCACCGCATCCACTTTATACCTTTGGCCTTGTCTCCTCCATTGCCCCACCAGAAGGAATTCATCATTCTCTCAAGATCCTCACAAAGGCTAACAGGTAATAAAAAGGCAGACATACTAAAAGCCGGAATGGCTTGAGCAACGGCCTTAATCATTACCTCTTTTCCTGCTTTCGATAATTTTCTGCCTTGCCAACTTTGAATGCGCTTCCACAGCCGATCCCTAAGAAAACCAAAGATCGCTTTCTTAGATCTTCCAATCAACGAAGGTAGACCCAAATAACGTCCAATATTCAAAGCTTGGTGAACCCCCAACAAATTTGAGATGCTCGCTTGATCTTCTTCTTTCACATTTCGGCTAAAGAAAATCCCTGACTTTTGAAAATTTATAGCTTGGCTAGAATAACCCTCATATTTGAGGAGAAGATTTTTCAAATTAACACACTCTTCTCGTGTAGCTCGGCAAAAGAGGATGCTGTCATCTGCAAACATGAGGTGAGAAATAACAAGCCCCTGTCGACATATACGCAGTCCATGGAGAGAACCTCTCGTCATTTCTGATCTAATCATAGATGATAAGCCCTCCACACATAGAATAAAAAGATAGGGTGATATCGGATCACCTTGCCTCAGTCCTCTTCCAGGAATTACAGGTCCGATAGTTTCATGTTCAACTAAAAAGTTGTACTCTACCGTGCACACACACATCTCCATCCAGCGGACCCATTTTTCACAAAATCCCATACTCCGTAGAATGGCAGTCAAGTATCTCCAATCCACACGATCGTAAGCCTTACTAATATCGATCTTTAGAGCCATATCACCAACCTTTCCTTTCGTCTTTCGCTTCATATTATGAATTGCTTCAAAGGCTATCAAGACATTATCTTGAATAGCTCTACCTTCAACAAAAGCTGCTGGGCTTTATCTATAAGATCAGGGAGAGTATGTTTCAGCCGGTTACATAAGACTTTCGACACCACCTTATAAATTACGTTACACAAAGCAATTGGTCTAAGATCATTCATAGTTTGAGGCTGATCAATCTTAGGAATGAGGACAACATCTGTCCTATTTAATCCATCTGGGAACAGAGAATTAGTTAACCACTCAACCCCAATATTAAAGACATCGTCTTTCAAAATATTCCAAATTTTTTGAAAGAAACCTGGATTGAATCCGTCGGGACCCGGCGCTTTATCGGGATGCATCTGAAATAATGTTGTTCGAAACTCTTTGATGGAGAAAGGGCGAGTGAGTTCTGAATTCATATCCTCCGAAATAAGTGGATCAACCCGTTGAAGAACGTTGTTGAAGTCGAGATGAGTGTTATCAGCTACAAAGATTTTGGAAAAATAATCGAACACAACCTGCTGGATAGCCGTACTGTCCTCAGCCCAAGTCCCATCATCCCTCTTCAACCTTGAGTAACTCTTCCTTTTTTTCCTTGTTGTTGCCATATTATGAAAAAAACGAGTATTCCGATCGCCTTCATTAAGCCAGAATTGCTTGGCCCGCTGCTTCCAGTAGATCTCTTCTTTTAACATGATACCACACAACTTCTTTTTAGTATCAAGGAGACGTTCAATGCCAACAGAATCTGTTGAATTTTCATGAGCTTTAATAATCCTTTCGCAATTTTGCTTAGCTCGACGCTCATCTTCCTTTAGAAACTTTGACCAAGACGACAAAGACTCAGCCGTAGAGGTCAAACGATCAATAATATTAACTCTGTGAAGATTAGTCCAGCTGTTGAAAACGATATCAGGAAGCTCCGCCTCATGCAACCATCTATTTTCAAACCGAAACCGTTGTCTCCCTCGTGTGTTTCCTGCTACAGAGGTTTGTAACAAGAGTGCAGTATGATCAGAAATAGGAGTAATAATATTCTTGAGGACTGCATTCGGAAACAGTCCCTGCCAGCTCGAATTGACATACATCGGTCAAGCCTTTCTTCCACAGACCAAGGTTTACCCCTTCCTCTTGACCATGTAAATGGGTAACCATTCAGAGGCAAATCAATCAGTCCGCTGTCCATCACCGCCTCACGAAATCCAGTGAAAAGCCAATTTGGATGCTCATTAGATCATCTCTTATCAGTAGTATTGAGGAGATCATTAAAGTCACCGATGATTGCCCATGGAAGGGCACTTCTCCTGCTAAGACTTCTCAGCAAATTCCAAGAACTTCTTCTATGTGGTCTTTGCGTAAAACCATAAAAACCTGTTATTCTCCACTCCCCTTCTTCGCTACGGTAGCTTAAATCTAGATGATTTCTAGAGTAACTCATCAGCGTGCAATCTTCATTGTATCTCCAGAGAACACATACTACTCCACTTCTACCGACACAGTCCACCGAAAAGACACCTTCAAACCCAATACGATTCCTTACTTCCTCCACTCTAGCTCTGTGCGTTATAGTCCCTTATATAGTTGATAGTGCTGCTTGGGACAAATTGTAATACTCCCTTCGATTCCCACATTTTAGATAGTTGAATATTGCAAACACCTTATATATTGATAGTGCTGCTTGGGACATATTGTAATACTCCCTTCGATTCCCACATTTTAGATAGTTGAATATTGCAAGAATTCGGTGTGCGTGAATTGGCCTAACGATAGAGTGATTAATGCTCAAAATCAAAGGTTTCGGATCCAAATTCGCTATAGGCACAGTCTTTAAATTTAATTGTTAGTTTGTTAAAAAAGAATATTATAAGAATTCATGTCCATAAAAGAAAAGATATAGTACGGACCAAAAAGAAATTTAGATATTTTTTAAGGGACACATGAAGTACGAAGAGAAAATATGGAAAATAATAGGGTTAATTGTTAAAAAATTCCTCCTTTTTTTCAAAATTCTAGTTTTAATCCTCACTTTCTAAATCTACCTTTAAATTCTCAACCTTTTCATTTTATCTGATTTTTCCCACGGTGACATATTCTGGTAAGACTATTGCTGACATGTTAACATTATTTGCAGACGTGGCCTAATATATTATGTGTGGCACTCGTTACGTGGCAAGAACAAAATGACGATGATGACGACGTATGGCGTTAACCCACGTTGGAGAATTTGGAGGCATATTAAAAAGGTTGGATTAAATTCGTAATTTATAAAAAGGTCGAGAATTATTTGGCAGTTAATCCAAGTCTTTATTTACCATTAAACGACGACGTATGATACTTATTAAACGACGTCATTGCATGTGTTCCGACGATTTGCCACGTCGGCATTTCTGACTTCCATCTCATCATTAATTTAGGGGGAAATTATCGTTGTGGGAAAAATCATATAAAATTAAAAGGTTGAGAATTTAAAGTCAGATTTAAAAAATGGGGATTAAAGCCAAAATTTTGAAAAAGGTGGAGATTTTTTTGACAATTAACCCAAAAGAATAAGACCATTGGAACCAGAAGGAATGTGCAACATAATATTATTAAACAAAAATGAATGTACAATTATTACACAAAAAAATATGATTGTGCAATATTAATTATTTAGGTACATGCAAAACTAGCTTGATAAAAAAATAAAAACAAACCTGAATTTTTTTTTTCGGAATATCCAAATGATAAAACTCCTCAGTGTAAAAAAGAAGTCTAGGTATCAATTAATAGGCTATATAATTAATCTTTAAATTTTTAATTTTCAAGCTTTAGTTAATAATTCATTATTGAAGTATGATTTATTGTGTCATAGTTAAGAATATTCTAATTCCAATTCTTAGTTAACAAATGTACTTACGATACATATAACTAGTTCTTATTTCATAATAACTCTGATTCAACTATTAAAATTGAGGTGTTTCAGAAAGAAAAATTTGTGGTATAAAGGATCATATGATAAAAAAAAATAAAAAAAGGAAATTTGCTGTATTATTAAGGTGTAAATTGACATAATAGCGACAAAATAATAAAAAAAAATCATGGCTTCGTTGTAGAGTAAATTCATATTAAATTGTAACTATTTTAAGTCAAGCTTTATGGTCATACGTTAAAAATCTACTGCATATATAGTGCGTAAAAAACTCCGTCGCTAGTAAGCTTAAGCCTTAGCAACGAATTGCAATAGAAAGAGGATGATGTTAAACGGCTCGTCGTCTAAAACCAATATATAGCGATATAATGGTTCGTCGTCGGCCAGTAGGACGGAAAATGAATGGAAATCTATCCGGAACTAACCAAGTTGTTGCAACTTCTGATTTATCCGTTCCTTCATATGAAGAATATATATAAGTATAGTATTGTATATATGTCCGTACTCAAAGGAAGTGCGGTCTTAGACTATCTGCATCCCTTGGAGACTATTATGGTACTTCAAGGAGTGCTCCAGTATTAGAGTACTCTTAGAGACCTTTATCCCTGCATCCCAACGGTCTCTAAGGGGTGCTCCAACACAATATTAAACAATTCCCCATTTTCATTTATTAAATTATAAATTAAAATACACTACGAATAAATAATACGAATTTTCCATTAATATTTGAAAATTGGAAAAGTACATGCCGCACACAATAAAAAAACACTACATAATTAAAAGAAAATTACATAAAACTAAAAATTACGGAAAAAACTATGCCAATCCCCGACGTTGCTTCACCTCCTTCACCATCATCTTGTAAACATGGAGCTGCTCCGGCGTCATATATCTCGTATCCCTGGAGACAACTTCCAAGTTCGTGGCATATTGTCTCTGCCGAACAGCTTCTTGTCTCGCCCGAGCATTTTCCAGCTTCGCTTGAGCTGATTTCCGCAACGCCAACGCGATCTCATGCTTGGCCTCGGCGAACTGGGTAATTCGGGAGGTATATCGATCGGCTTCTTTCCTTTGCCCCTTGCCCTGGCCCTTGCGGCATCTCGACCCTCCGGTCGGGGAGGCGCGCTTTCTCCTTCGGTGGACTGGGCTTCCTCCGCTGACGGCTGGGACTGAGAAGAAGTGTAGTTGCCCTCCGCCATAGTCTTCGTCCTCTTCATGGAGGGTACGTCTGGGAAATTGGCGAGGAGGAACTTGGGATTGTCTTTGAGAATGTCCCAAGCTGTGAAATAGTGGAAAGAAGGTGTCTAGGTATTGCTCTTGTAGATGGCTTGGGTCTGGGCAATACAAACCCGTCATCGGCGCCGCTTGGCTGGCGAGATTAGGCTTTCTGGAAAGCGCTAATCCAGGCTTTAATGGCGGTTTGAATGCAGTCGAAGAAGCTCCTCACGGCTTTCTTGTTGAGATCCCAGTTGAACTTCTTGTTGAAGCGCTCTTGGATAGCGCCCCAATATCTCTCGCCGGACTGGTCACAGCCGACGATGGAGATGCAGGTCTCCTCCACCCAAATCTGTGCCAAGTAGCTGGCTTGCTCGTCGGTGTAGTTGTGACGCTTGACGCCCTTGACGGGTTCCGAGTCGTCTTCCTCGGCAGCGGCGGCGGAGGTGGCGATGGCTTTGACCTTGCCCTTCTTTTTTCTTCCTCCAGCAGCGGGCTTGGACGGTGGCGGTGCCAAAATGAGGCGATCCTCGGTGTTTGTTGCCGGACTGTCGGTGTCGGGGGAGAACGACGGGTAGGATTCAGCGGAGACCTGAGTGTTGAGGTTGATTTGATCAAGCCCCGCCCCCGTGAAATCATACATGTCGTCGGACATGTCGGGAAACCACGCCGATGAAAATGGGTTGTTGGGATCCATAATTTTTTTTGGGATGAATTTGTTGAAGAAATGAAGGAGATGAAAAAATTTTGAGGGATAAAAGGAATGAGAGGTGTGAAAATGAGGGAGATGAAAATGGTTATTTATAGGTAAAATAAATGAAATAAAAAAGAAAAAGAAAAATGCATTCTTACCGTTGCTGCCAAAAATCAAGCCGTTGCACTCAATTTTTTTTAATGTTGGCGCGTGGTGCCACGCGCCTGCCCTTTTTTTTTGGGACCCGCACGTGTTAAACACGCGCTGCTCGAGACATGCTCGAGTGCTCGAGTCCTGCTCGAGACCCGCCGCTCCGCCACACACCGTGCTCGACCTCTTCCCTGCACACAAACCTTATATTTTAAGGGTATCTTTACTGGGTTATAAATTTATATTAGAGATAATATAATAAGAGAGGATAGTCAAAATAGTATTTTTAGAAAATATCACTTTTTTTAGTTGCTTATAAATCTAATATTTTTGGACATTTTTATCATTCATTTGACCAACAAATTACCAAAATATATCATTTACATTAAAAAAAATTGATACCAAATACCAATTGTTAATTAAATAATAAGATTTTGTGAAGGAACAAAAAAAATAAAGTTTCACCGCCACTTTTCCGCCGCCGCCGTGCCACCATCGCCGCCGCCACTGTCGCCGGCGGTAACAAAAAAAAATTATGACTGAACAAAGAAAAAACATTACATCACCACTTTTTCACCGTCGCCACCGTCGTGCCGCCGCCAATATCGCCGGCGGTCACAATTTTTTTTTTTGTGACTGAACAGAAAAAAACATTCCACCACCATTTTTCTTCAGCCGCCGCCAGTGGTCACAAAAAAAATTGTGACTCGCTAAAAAAAATTAGTTCCATCTCTTTCACTGACTATCACCAAACATGAATGTCACAAAAAAAAAAATTATTATCGGCGATGGTCACAAAAAAAATTGTGAATCACAACAAATAAGTTGGGAATCAGAACAATTTTGACATGAACAAAAAATTTGGGAAACAACATTGTTATTGTAGCGTAAATCACAAATAAATAGTTGTGAATCACAAAAAAAAAAATCATTGCGAATAAGAACATATTCGATGTGAACAAAAAATAAAATGGGAAGCAACATTTATTAAATTGTGAAATCACACAAAAATAGTAGTGAAATAACAAAAAAAAAATCTAATTCCATCTAATTCCAGATCTGGAATTGAAGCTGGTGGCGCCGTCAATTTCCAATCTCTCTCCCTCTCCAAACCCTACAAATGGTGCCCCGTCAAATCCTGCCTCTTCAACCAAGACATCGACCAAATTTGTGAATCAGAATATTTGCTCTACTCTTCCTCCCTAATCCTCTTCTTCGGCAGATCGGAAGAGCTCGACGATATCTGCCATGTCATCGATAAAAAAAGCTCCACCGCTGCGGCTCTTCCGCCTTCGCACCGTCTTGTCATCGTCGCCTCCGCCACGACCAGCCCGCTCCCTCTTCCCCTTTCCACCGTAGTCAGTTACCTTCTCCTTACCCTTGGCTGAAACCATTCCAAATTACCTCAATTATGGCGATTATATTTATGCTGACATTTGTTTTGAATTGTTCACAGCATGACTTCTGCGTTTCTACAAAGAGAAAATTGAGAGTGTGAAGAGAAAGCGAAATGTGTGTGTCAGTGTGGGGAAATAATTAAGGAAAATAAAATTGCAGATGGAATTAATAGAAAATAATATTTATTCGTCAAATGAATATAGAATCGCCGGCTGTGTGAAGAAGATGAAGGAGTGATGGCGGCGCTGTGAAGATGAAGGAGTGATGGCGGCGCTGCGGTGGCGGTGGCAGGGTGGCGACTAGTTTCGAGAGAGAGAAGAGAGATAGTCGAGAGAGAGAAGAGACAATAGAGAAGAGAGAGAGAGAGAGAGAGAGAGAGAGAGAGAGAGAAAGAGTGAGATATAAGAATAACAAAAAGAAAGAGTGTGAAAAAGGGTAAGGAGGGGTAGAAATGTTCAAAAGTGACATAATTATAAGGGATTATAATAGGTGACATAGTTTAAAGTGATAATAAAGAGGTGCTATTCTTGGGGAATTCCTCATATAATAAGGTATAAATTTATACCTCCATAAATTTTACATCTTGTTTGGTAGGAATGATAATATATTTATTTCTACTTTCAAGGGAACCACAATTTTTATTTTCTTGTTCACTTGGTATGAAATTGAGGGATAAAGGAAGAAATGTCCAAAACATATGAGAGGTAAAATGAGTTACTATAATATTAAACCTTCATTTCTTAGGTATAAATTTATAGCTAGGGCAAGGAAAAATGGGTTGCCCGAACTTTTATACCTTCTGACCGGATTTTTCTTAAAATAAAACCAAACAAACTACAAAGTGGTAAAATAATATTATAATACCTTATTTTCTCTCCTTTTCACTCCAAGTGAACAAACCTCTAAACCTAAAACATACTCTTTCTGATCACGGAATATAGGTCACATAGTATGCGACACGGTTTTAATAAATGTTTTTATTGTTTGAGTAGAGATTGTGAGATATAAAATAGTGAATGCATGGAGTATTATTTCAAAAAAGAAAGCAATATAATGTAGTGAACACTCCAAAAAGGAAATTATTATTATTATATCCTAAATAGCGTGGACGGATGAAGTATTAAAAAATGATGAGATTGACCCTTTCTCCACTTAAAACACATCCACCAAATATTTCTTAGAATAGATATCACAAATATTGCACCACACCCTTTAGGGGCAGTGGGAGTAATAACTAACATCAGACCTCCACTAAAAAAATAAAAAATTAAATAAATAAATATATCAAGGCAAATACTTGAATCCGGTAGGCATGCGACCACGCGTAGAGTGCACCGCCTCACCTACGCGCGGTCCGTGGGGTGCACTTTATTTTATTTTTATTTTTTTCTGACTTATTAAGACGTTTTTTGAAGTGTTCTAATAAGTGTTTTCTAGTGTATTTCTATGTGTCACAATATCTAATTATTTTTTAATTATATTTCAGTTTTTTTATATATATTTTTTTAATTTTCAGATTTTTTTCTCTTTTTTTTTGTTTGCCTCTTCATTTTTTTGTTTGTCACTTCTTCTTTGGTCAAAATTTGAGCGAGGAGAGCCAAAGGCCTCGGAGCGAGGCGAAAAAATCTAAATTATTGTCCAACGATTATCTTTATATTAGTAATCGGAGCGAAAGTGGAGCAGGAGGCGGAGCCGCAAAAAAAAAAATGAAAAGAAAATTGAAAAAAAAATTATTTTGACCGAGTCAATGGGTCAACTCGACCCGAATCCAGTCACATGGCAGGAAGCAGGTCGCACCCAAGATCTACTCATCTATATCTATTATAAAAGAACGGATTTTTACAAAATTAGATTTACCTATGATATCACTCTTATTATATTTATTTTAAGGGTATTATTGTAAATTGATATTAAATTTATATTCTCATGGTTGTATATCTCTACTAGTATATCAAAGTTTGCCTATATATTTCCTTCTCATGCAACACCTTTTCACCATTTATAAACCTGCTAATATTTGCTAATATCACTGAATATCAATGGCGACGATGAAGCTCGACTACTACCGAATTCACTCTTCTTCAAGCAGCACTCAAGAATTCTGCACCCCACTAACACATTTTGATATTCCATTCTTACAATCTCATCCCACTCAAAGACTAATCTTCTTCGATTTTCACTGCTCAATACCCCATTTCCATGAAATAATTCCTCCATCTCTCAAAACTTCTCTCTCTCTAACTCTCAAACATTTCCTCCCACTCACCGGAAACGTAATCCTCCCACTAAACTCCGGAAATCCCATCATACGTTGCGTGTCCAGCGACTCCGTTTCCCTTACCATTGCTCAATCCGATCAAGATTTTCACTATCTTACATCAAATCATCAACGAGTAGCCGATGACTTCTACGGCTGCGTCCCTGAGCTTCCCGGCCGTCGCTCTTCAAATCACGCTTTTTCCCGGCCAAGGAATCTGCATTGGTATCACCAATCATCACGCCGTTTGCGACGAGAGTAGCACCGTTAATTTTGTCAAATCTTGGGCTTGTGCTAACAGACTTGGAGATGGAGAAGCATTTTATCGAACTTTTGGTGTGCATATTCCAGTTAACGATCGAACTTTAGTTAAAGATCCACAAAAATTGGATTCCATAGCATGGACATTCGTTAAAAATCGAAATCTACCTATCGAGATACCATCTTCAATGGAGTTTCCAATTAATAGAATTCGTTCCACTTTTCTTCTGACAAAAGATGAAATCCAAAAACTTAAAAATCATGTTTCCGCTAAAATGCCTAATTTAGGTCACATTTCATTTTTCACAGTTATTTCTGCCTACGTCTGGATTTGCTCGGAGTAAGCAGCAGCTGCCGCCCATGAGTCAGTCTACTTCTCTTTTTCGCCGCAGACTGCCGGGAACGTCTCGCTGCCGGAAACTTACTTCGGAAATTGTTTAGTTTTCGTGATTGCAGAAGCGAGGCGCGGATTGTTGAAGAAGGAGGATGGATTTTTGACAGCTGTGGAGAGAATAGGAGAGGCGATCCGAAGAACTCTGTACGTAGATGATGGAGTTGTGGAAACTGCAAATTGGCCGTTTGATTTCAGTAAATTAAGTGGAAAGTCAGTGGTATCTGTGGCTGGATCGCCGCGATTCGATGTTTACGAAGCTGATTTCGGGTGGGGGAAGGCGAAGAAGCATGTATTCGTGCATCTAGATCGGGAGAGATCAATTTCCCTCTTAAAATCTAGGGATTTTGAGGGTGGATTTGAGATTGGGTTGTTGAGAAAGAAGCTGAAATGGATGTTTTTGAAGATGTTTTTCGTCGCGCCCTTGATTCAATTTAGAATAATTCTGCATGGTACAGAGCTCTAATTAAGTAATTTCCAAATTGAAAGTTTCAAACCATAAAATTTTATTCTAAATAAGGAACATTCTATTTCTATCTTAAATTGGTTATTTCTCTTATTTGATGTTGGGCTATATTACTAGCGTGGGAAAATTCCGATTTGTGCCAAAGGCATTGTGCCAATGGCTAGGATTGATCCAAGGCCATTTAATTTATTATTGAACTTTGAATTATTTTTAATTCTGAAAAATGTATTTTTTCTTTTCTTTTATTTGGGATTCCAACCATGGTTGGACTCTACTTTCTAGGTAATATGCACCACATGTTTGTGTCCAACATAATAAAATATTGTATTCTCTTTTATTGTGTTTAATTATTTATTTTTTAATTGTGTAGACATTATTTATGAATTTAGATTGTTAAATTTTTCGTTTACAGTTATTAGTAAACTTGTTAATTAATAAAAATTCTTTATTTAATGTTATATTTTTTATGTCTTTAGTTTAATAAGTTCGTTTATACCAATTAAAAATGTTATATTGTATATTATTTTTTAAAATTTTTGGTAATTGTTTTGAGTTTAATTAAAAATGTTATATTGTATATTATTTTTTAAAATTTTTGGTAATTGTTTTGAGTTTATTTTTTAAGTTCTTAATTATAGTTTTTTGTTTCAGCTTAATATTTTCGTTTAGTCTTATTATTAAACTTGTCAATTAGTAAACATCTTAATTTAGTGTTATATTATTGAATTTAATGTCTGTTCTCATGTGTTATATTTTTGGCTGGATTTAGGGTTTTTGTCACCATGGCTGTATTCGTTGGCTATTTAATTAACTCTTTAAATTAATCAAATTATTTATGGCCCCTAATTATTTGTATTTAAAAGTAGTGAATTACAATAATCACATTTATGGCTTAAACTGCATGTGTTGTTTATATTTCGTTATTTTACTTGCTAAGTGGTGTAGTCTTGTGAAATGATTTTTTTCCCATTAATAATATTTTTGGACGAATTATGGTTTTCTGACCATGGCTTTGGCATTTATTCCAATTAAATCAATGAATTTTTTCATGGCCAATACTTAAATTAAATTAGTACATTAAAAATAACATAATAAAATCGATGGCTAAGTTTATTAAAGTTTTTATATAATTAATATTAATAGTTTAGTTGAATAATTAGTTAGTTTTGATGGATAGTACACTGCATTAAATGCTATTTCTTTTTGGTCCATTAATTTATTTGGGGTACAATACATTAGAATAAAAAATAGGGTTAATAAATTTTGGGTCAACGCATTTATTATTTCCAATACACACTACATTTGAAATTAAAGCCTTTAGAGAGAGAAAAATTGTAACCGGCGATTCTTTCTTTTCGCGGCGTGACTCCTTGCATTCCTCTTGCCGGCGACGACGACCGTGTAGGAGTGTAGGCGGCGAGTATGTGGACAACGTAGTTTTGTCCGTCTTGCCGTGGTTTTTTTAGAGCGGGTGGTACCGGCGGTGTTGAAGGGACGGCGGCAATATCGAGGAGGAGCCATGTTTGCCGGCGAGGCGTGGCCCATCGCTGTTTACTGAAGAGCTTATTTTCATCGGTGTTGAACTAATTTGCTTGAGAAGGCTTTGATTTCCTATTTGCCTAGTTGTGTGCCGCCCATTATTTTGGAGTGAAGGGTGCGACCGGCCGGGGAAAGACTAGGCGGTGACATTTTGAAGAGGGAGAGGAAGTTTGCCGGCGACCCCGACGACGGCTTCGTTGCGTGAAGCACCCGATTCTTATTTGGCATTCTTGTTCGTGGTTTTGACGCTATGCCGTCGGAAGGTAATTTTCGAAGCCTTTGCGTTTTTTTATCTATTATTTATTGATGATTTGTGAGCATGTCTTGTTGTTTGATCTTTATGTTTATATTTTTTGAGTTATTTGTCATTGTATTTTGTTATATTGATGACTGTTAGGATTTTAGGGTTTGTTGGAGTAGTGAATTGCGTGGATTTGTTTGAGTTCGTATGTTGAGTTTTGGAATTCGAATTTTTTTATTGTTGAACGATTTGATGCATTTTTTTATTGAAAAACAGAAATTTAAGTGACTTAGAGGCTGAATTGTTGTGGTTTTCAATTGGAAAAGATGAATTTTTATAAAGTTTTGTGTGTCGTGGGTGCAAAGAATTGCTTTGTTTTGTTGGTACAATGTGTGCATGGTGCTGTGGATTTTTGTAGAAGAATGTGGTCTGTTGGTATGTTAATTTTACAGTTTATTGTAACCTGTGAATGGTGGAGATTGTTGGTATTTATATGAATTATTAACTGTGTAGGTGCTGTGGTTGCGGCCCGATGCCATTCCGAGTTTGTAATTAAATTGATTAGTGACTGTCTAGATGTGGAGAATTTTGAGAAATTTAGGAATGGGCCATTTGGGCATTTACTGAATTTACAGCATTCCCCTCAAAACTATCAGGGTCAATTGTTCTATCATGCCATGCAATTATTGAATCGTTCAAAGCGTCGCAAGGGTGTTTTGGTTTTTAATTTCAATAATTCTGAAGTGGTTTTCGGGCCCCGTGACTTTTACTTGCTGTCCGGGTTGAAGTTTGGTCCAGTGGAGGAATTTCCCACGACCTCGACTTTATGGGAAAATACTTTTAATAGTGTGCAGACACTGACAATGAAGCATATTAAGGATGCTTTCAAGAAAGCTGTGAATGATGGAGCAGGGGGTGGGGAGAGTTGCCTTTTGTTGGCACACGTGCTATTCATGTACGGGGTTTTGTTTCCCCGCGATGCAGAGGCGAAGAAGTTGGATTTGAAGTACTTGCATGCATGCGATGATTTGAAATCCATAATGCAGTTTCCTTGGGGGTTTTGGAGCTACAAATATTTCGTGGAAGAGTTCGAGAAAGCTTGTGATCGGATGAACAGATTGGTGAGAAAAAAGGGCAGCGGGAAACCGAATTTTGAGGTTTTTGGATTCCTCTTCGTCTTCCAATGTTGGATGTACGAGATATTTCCTTTGCTCGGGGCTTCTTGTGCCCATACTCTCCAGGGTTCGGAGGATATATATCCGAGAGTTATCCGGTGGAAGACGGCGTTGGGTCAACGGACATATAAGACTGTTCACATCCTCCTTGACGGCGCTAAGATTGTGGTAAAATTTTCTGCATGCTTTTCTTTTATGTACTTTTGATTCTTCGTCGTGTTTGCAATGTTATAACAGTAAAGATTTTTTTTTGCAGCACCCTCTCATCCCCTCCAACGTGGAGCAAATGCGGTTATCCGCACATGAGGCATATTTGGAAGAAGAGTTTGTGTTGGAGGAGGCGGATCAGGAGGACTCCCAACCCGGCATGGATGATCGTCCCGAGCAGCATTTGCTGCATGCAGCTGGCCATCATACTGAGAGGAAAGCAGTCAAGCGGAAGCTAAATTTGGAGGCTGGTGATTGTTCCATGAAGCGGCGTCCCGTTTTGCGATCTGCAACAGGTGCCGTCGGTCAAAACGAGCCTCGTCAAGATGCAGATGTGCGTTCCGAACAGTCAATCCCGTCCGTATCCACACCGGATGGAAAGGTCAGATTGTGCGTTGAACTCATCTTATCTGCCCAGGCTGATAATATTGCTAGCTTTCTATTTTTTTATAATGTTGCAATTTTGTTGGTTTTTCAACGTTCAGGAAAGGCAATTCATGCAAGCGATGACTCTTCGGATGGATAAGTTGGAAGCATCATGTAGGGACATGAAAGATCAGATGGGTGTGATGAATAAAAATATTGGCATTATATTGGAGCTTGTTCGCAATTTGAGTGGGAATTCAAACGTGGGTACAGGTATGGATCTTGGTTTGAAGGGTGGTTTAGACTCACCTTGTGAAGAAGGCCACAACGGTGCAGAAGGTGACTCTCCACCGAAAGATGTGGATGATTGTGTTGTAGAGGTCTTTGCTGAAGATGATAAGCTTATAAGTGTGCCGGTTGTTGAGTTATCGTCCACCCATGCCAGTGATTTGGTAGAGTTGCGCGATGCATTCGTTGGGCGTACAATTGATGTTTTGGATGATCATTGTGTGGATGAAAACGGTCAAATTAGGATGGTCCATGATGATGATATTGATGCAGTTGGCGATGATGATGATGATGCGCCAGTTGGCGATGATGATGATGCGGCAATTAGTGATGTTAATGATGCGTTACATGCTGATGATTCGCATGGGGTGGATGGTGATGTAGACGATAGTGTAGTTGGTGAGGACTTGCATGTTGAAATGCAAAAGGAGGAAGATAGAACAGAAGATCGGGAAGTTGATATGGAGAAGCTAGCTAAGTTAGTGGATGACATATATGATGATATCTTAGGCATGGGGAAATTAGCGGAGGCCGTTGATCCTGCCGAAAGGGTTGACAATGTAGTCGGGGGTGACGGCCATGTGGCGGATGAGCAGTTAGTGGAAAAGGCTTTGGAGAATGTGGGTGATGGGGTGAGGCCCGCTGAGACATGTGATCAAAACAAAAGGAGATATAACACTAGGTCAAAGGTAGTGGTGATATCCTCCAGTACTGAGGGCTCGACATCGGTGAATGATAAGCGGCGTGGGCCGCAGCGTAGCGAGACAGGAATGGTTGCTACCCGGTTTGCCCCTGTAAATGACATGTTTGATCTACTGCAGACATACCACCACACATATGTGCAGCCCTTTCTTACTTGGTACGAGCACCCACCACCGCAGGAGAGGTATATTTCTTTTTAAATTATGTTATTTCGTATGTCGCACTTCCACCACATTTATAATGCATGGACTGAGCTAGTACTACCCAAAATTTTATTAATTTGTTGCAGCGCATTCAAACTCCGTAGTTTTTGCCCGTTCAAGGTTGGGCAATGGTTTTTTAACACTTTGACAGCTAAAAAAAATAGATGGTTGACGACAACCGTAAGTTCTCCATTATTCCAGTTTAATTTTCTGAAATGATGTCTGTTTTGATGAGTAGAGGATATCCGTGGCACCTTTTGTTCTTT
The DNA here is from genome assembly GCA_029490685.1 of Schizonepeta tenuifolia. Lineage (NCBI taxonomy): Eukaryota > Viridiplantae > Streptophyta > Magnoliopsida > Lamiales > Lamiaceae > Schizonepeta > Schizonepeta tenuifolia. Next base: position 113,205,561 of record CM055956.1, read on the forward strand.
ACTTCAATATTTATGTTACGTAGTGTAGGTAAAGTTTTCAAATTATCATAGGCTAGAGGCTTCGAATGAAGTTGTCATATCTCCTTTTATATTAATGCGGTGTCGAAAAAGGCAGTTGAGAATAGGTTATAAGTTATTGGTATTTAAGTACGCTTAGAATGAATGCATTATGTAATTTACAACAATTTGGCTACTGCTATGCTTACCCTGAACCATTTAAGAATCTGGATGGCTATTTTTTTAACAATGTAATTGATATAATGACTGCAGAATTGTGATGCGTTGTTGAATCTATTGCTTTACAAAGCAAAAACCCAACCGAACATATTCACTCAACGGTGGACCGTGGTTGAGAGTTGGTTTTGGGTACAGTGTTCCCTTTCAAACCTTATTGTTATTGGTTCAATTCATCGTTGAAAACACAGCGCTTGAGTTTAAATTGTACTTATTTTGTTGCAGCTCTATATGTTTGAAGTTGATGTTACACAATATCGCTCTTTTCTGATGACATATCTGGAGGGAAGGAGGCCTGCTAGGCTTGGGAAACCGTGGAGAGATGTAGATCAGGTATTTGGGATTGCCCGGGTCTTTGAAAATCACTTTGTTGCGTACGTCATTCGGATCCTTGAGCAGGAGATTGTGGTTTATGATTCGATGTGCGCTACTGGAAGGAGATGGCAGTCAGTGAAGGAGCAGTTTGTCCGTATGTCATTCAGGCTCGAGTGGATGTGTCGGTCAACCGGTGCCACCCACTTCAAAGGCCCGGCGAAGGATGTATGGGATATCATTGAACATCCACACACTCCGCAGCAGCCAAATTACCACGACTGTAGAATTTATGCAATGAAATTCATCGAGTGTTTGGCCGCGGGTCGTCCAGTCACTTATTTGTCCTGTGGCGGTTTTAGTGGTCGAAGCCGGGATTACTACTGTGCCGAGTTCTTTAACTTGAGGCTCCGGATTTGAATGTACACTGTTATGAAGTCGATGTGGCTAGAGTTGTACTAATTTTTTTGTGTGTGAATGAAAGAACTAGAATATATTTTTGGCTGTAAGCAAACGGATGCGCGCGCGTGTATTTAAAGCTGTTGATGTATTTAGTCATGGTAAAGTGTTATTGTTATTGTTTGTTAGGAAACAAATGGGCAGGAAATATTAAACTTGGGCATTTGCCTCAACTGTTTTGTACCCATGATTAAATGAACTACAAAATTGCTTTACTGATTTCTGGACTAAGTTGTCTACTCTACTATTATTTATGAACATATATTCGATCAATCTAAATCCGAATTCTTGTGAAAATGTGCCGCATACTAAAGTGAGTGGCTCACTGTGCTATAGGCCTTTTCACAAACACCTTACATTCATTTTAATGGGCTTAATATGAGTTTGATAATCTCATTTAGGCCTTTTCACAAACATCATGACTACTTTGTAATGTGCGTACCCGGAAATACAAATAATTTCAGGGCCTTTTCTGACCAAGCCCCTTTCACACCCAGAACAAGAAGCCACGCAGTTGCATGGGATGGTGAAAGACGACATTTTGCAAGCATTTTACATACAACCTTAAGAAAATCTCATTTAGGCATTTCAACAAACACCATACATACATTAGTACTTCTCTAATTGCATATAAAGATGTCATCCCCTACATCAATCTACCCACACCCCTTACACTTAACCCACAAGGCTGGGTTCTTCTCCACACGAATGAAATGGCAGTTAAGAAAACAAGAAGCACGAAAAGCACTAGCACACAGACCTTCAAGCGCTTCGTCGTTATGGCGTAGTAGTTCCGCTCCGCCATTAGATTTGCAACGCATTTTCTTTGGTACGGAAGCATTTCCGGGTCGATAAATGTTTTAAATCCACAAATCGGACACGCCAAATACCGACGGAAGGGATTTTTCGGAGTCTTTGAAGGTACGACCTTGAGGTCGATGTCGTGGGTGAAGCACCGCCTCGCCGGTTCCGATGAGGGGGAACCCGTGGTTCGATAGCGACTTGCACTTGAAGATGATGACATATTTTAGTTTGAAACAATTAAATGTTGGAATTAAATGGCTGGAATATAAATAGCAAATACATGCTGGAGGGAAAAATTGCAACATGAATCTTCTTAAATTTGGCGCCTCCCCATTGTCGCCATTTTTTTCATGGTTTTTTAAATTGTATTTTATGGTGTGTGTGTGTAATAGGTACTCCCAATTTCATACGTAATGTAATATTTTTATTACAATTTATAGCATGGAAAGTCATTTAAAATTACCTACATTTATTTCTGCATTTGGCCAATGAGAATGGGTGTCTTAACTGGCAAAGCCAACGTGATGCAATGCAAAAGATGGCATACAATACTTTGGCCACTAGGAATTCATATTTATTCAATAATGGCGACAAGTTATTAGGATGTTCACTAACTAAATTAAACAATTTGTGATGGCTTTTTAGACCATTTATAACAAGGCCACATCGAGTTCATGGCTATGTTAAGTTAATGCCCACCATGTTTGAAATGAGCGCACTTAGTTCATAAGATGGTAATGGACTTCTAATATGCTGTAAGATCCCTTCTTATTTTAGATTATAGACCCTCAATTTTGGCTCGCCATGAAGATCGTGACATAATTTCTCAGTAGCCAACGACATACCATTAAAATATGAATAGTCGATTTGGCCATAATGAATTGATATCTTGACTTCATTGGCAATAAGTTGTGTTAAACCATATGTGGTTTTTAAGGTCATTACATTCTCTTTAAAGGCAAGACACTCCAATTAAATCAAACGATCACGCAATCTTCACCATTCCAAAACATGAATGACTTATAGAGTATATAATTTCATTGCTTCTTTTGGAGAAACCTCGAAAGTTAGGGTAAGAGTTGTCTGTATATTACGTTATTCTAAACTAATGTAGAATTATACATTAACATGAATTAATACACATCAAAATGTTGTGGCCAATGTCATCCTGTGTGTGAAATCACCTAGCCATATTGCATTGAAGCAGATCCACAATATTCAATAGTGGCGGTTAGTACTTATTTTGAAGATTGAAATGGCCAACAAAAAATTAGATATTCTATAATGAAATGGGCTTGATGCGGTCCTTTTCGCCTATGATACGAAGAAATTTCAATAATAGTGAAACTTGGGACATAATTTTTGGCCTGACCGCTTGCACGGGGTGCCTTGATGTAGCAATAATCTATATGACCATCTTACATCACCAAATTTACAGCTATTAGAAGGTCATTTTTTGGTTGGCCATGTTCAATTGGGTAAGATTTGGTACTAGCCATTTTAAGTACTACCTTATAAAGAAGCATGGTCATGGCGATATGTAAGTACTCGTTCATTTATGATGGCTAATTCAAGAAAGTAGTCAAAGAAGCGTTTTAATTAAATCTTTATTATTACTTTGTCAATATTGGGATAGTTGAACACATGTATGATGAGCATATGGGTTTATTCCAATGTTGCAGTTCAATTGTTGAACTGATAACTCATGCTTCTCTTGATAGTGAGTATGGTGTATGACGTTTTCCAAAATATGGATAAGGGAAGCTTATATTAAGTATAAATATTGACTTACTGAGGTAATTTCGAGGCGGCCATGTACAATTTGGTTTGAAATCAACATGGCCATGGCCAAATACGCACAAATGTTAACATTTCGATGGCCATCAATGTTTCAACGTAAACTCATTTTGGCTATAACATTTTTGAGACTTTAATTGTAATAGTTTCAATCATGTCACACTTTAATTCAAGAAAGTAACATACATAGGTTCGAAGAACGAACTACGAGATGGGCAGCCGAATGTATGCGCAATAAAGGATTTGTTTAAGGCGAATTGTGCAGCTACCCACCGATAACACTTATTCCAAGGTCTAATTTGACGTTATCCTTAATGCCATAAAACGGACATAAAATTTCTCGAAGGCCATCAGTACTCTTGGCAAGTGAAATTGATCTGACATGGCTACATTGAAGTATGTTGTGCATCGCAATGGCTAATCAATTTACGATGTCTATGCAGCCATTATTTTGCGTTGATGGCGGCAAATATAAGTTCTTTCAATTCATAAAATTGACAATGACATTCAACAATTGTAGATGCTTTTTGTAAGGCGTCAATGACTATGTCAAGTATAAATTAATTTACAATGGGTCAGGTAACTTAACGAAGCTCGTCATGACCCAACGTGGGAATGACTTTGTGGAAAGCCATCTTCAAATTTTACGCTTTTAACAATGGCCATGACCTACGTTTAATATTACCTGTATTTTTGGCATGGCCAACTTCAAAAGTGAAAGGCCATGTGTGAACACTCTCTAGAATTTTCTGAATAAGCAAATATTTTTTTATTTGTTATTTTTTTTATTGGCCAATGGTTGTCAATGGGGATTCCACCCTTTGACCGTTTCTTTAAATGTTTGTTTGGGGGAATGCACATTTTAATTATTTAATGTAATACTCTTCTAGACTTTGTTGGGTATAAAACTAGGGCAATACCTATTCCCCACTCCCAACCAAAACCGCCGCCTATACCTCATTTGGCTACACACGCCTTTGTCGTGAAGAAGAGAAGATGGCGGCGCCGGAAGGTCGATATCCGATCGAATTGAATGCGAGAATCAAAATCAAGGTGGTAGCTGTGGTGAGTCTTGTTTATTTTCAATTTAATGCCATTCTCTTTTCGTTGAAATTTATTCTTTCTTGGCCACGCAAGTAGTGCGACTCGACCCTTGGCGATATAGACGATTATGTGCATAATTTTGCTTCGTTTTCGGCATAGGGGGAGGATGACGACCCGTGGTATTTTGCACCGAAATTGTCGACACAATTCAAGAAGCTCTTTACGGAATATCATAGGTTGAAGAAGAAGCCCCTTTTTTACTACACATTTATCTACGAAGGCAAGAGGTTGGACGGGGAGAAGATGCCGTGGGAGGTGAAAACGGCTGTCCATCATTTTTAACCATTTTATAGAAGTCCATCCTTAATTTTGCCACATTAATCGATGCAATTTGTGTTGTAGGTGGGAATGGATGGGGAACATCCTCATGATGAAGATGATGAGGCAGGAGTTTTCACGGTTCGAGCCACACACAACACCGATGGTGGCTGACAAACTAAGTTGAAAATCCAACGACTCTTCGCCGTTTATTTAATTTTGTATTTGCATTGTATTTTGAAATTTTCAGTTGTGTCCTTGTACTGATCGTGTTGGATGTTTAGTGTTTGTTGTGACATCAAGAAGCATATTTTGCAGTAGGAATTGTGTGAACCCAATTTCCTGTTAAGAAATGAATGCAATCTATTTTCTCCTTCGTACGTGAAACTGGCACTCATTTTTTCATTCTGAGTACTTTCCCTCTTTACTTATTTTATTGAGTTATCTACTACACCACACACACCATGAATGATTGAAATGATGCCACTAAACTACAAATAGTGGAGATTCCATAACTACTGCAATCTACCACTCCAAGACAAAATGAGTAAAGTTATTAGATTCTCAAATGATGTGGCCAAGGGGGAGGCGTGCAAAAAGTCGATGGAAGCATGTGATACCTATGAAGAGAAAGTAGAGTAGGTGACAGAAAAGTATTGCCCTAAAAAATTCTCGGCTACTAATTCATGTATTATTTAATAGATGAAGCCAATGTTTGCATATTAAGAGAAAAAAAAAACAGAACGGTTATAGAACTATGGAGCACGATTTAATTGATAATATTGATCATTTAATCCCCGTTTCTCATACGCCTACACCGAAACTTAGCATGGGCTGCCGCCATCTGGATGCGAGGTTTGATGGAGGCATTCTGTGCGGTATGATAACAGAAATAGTTGGCGAAAGCGGCGTCGGGAAGACTCAATTGGCCCTACAATTGCTACTGCACGTGCAACTTCCGGTGAATAAAGGCGGCCTCGACGGTTCGGGTCTATACTTGCACACTGAGATGCCATTTCCAATGAGGCGTCTGCACCAATTAGCATTCCGGCGAGGCCATCACGGCGAGAAGGTGTTCGATAATATTTTTATTGAATCTGTTGCAAGTATCGAAACCTTCGAAGACATACTGCCACGCCTAAAAGGTAACATTCCCAATTCAAATATAAGGCTCCTAATAATTGACTCAATTGCTTCGCTATTTAGAGGGGTGTTCGATAATAACTCCAAGATGTTGAGGGAACGAATGCATTTATTCTTCAAAATTTCTGGAAAACTAAGAGAAATTGCATACAAGTTTCGTGTGGCTGTAGTTGTTACAAATCAAGTGACGGACGTGATTCCAAATTCAGATGTTTTCCGCGTTGGTGAATGGTTAATGACGTCGGGAAGACATGTACAGGCTGCATTGGATATTTCTTGGGCAAATTGTGTGAACACGAGATTGTTCCTGAGCTTTGTCGAAAAAAATGTTGCAGATCGCCGAGGAAAAAGTCCAGAGAAACAAATGACTCGTCGCATGCAAGTTGTATTTGCACCACATCTTCCGAGTCTTTGGTTAGATTTTGTAGTTGATGGAGTCGGAGTGTACGGTCTCCCGTAGCGTGTTGGAATGTTGATTATGAGCGTGTTGGTTTTTCTGTCATGATTTTATCGAAATTCAGAAGACTTCGTAATAATATGCGTAATCTATATGTAACGTACTACGGAAAAAGAGATTCCTTCTCGGAAATTGTTTAGAATCTAACTTGATTCAAAATCTGCTTCTTTGGGGCCCAATAATCACATGCATGCAATAAGGCTATGCAACATTTTCACTTTTGCAGTCCACTAGTTACAATTCGTACTAGTGCTTGACTTAGCTGCTTATCTTATAAATTCATACACGGAGTTATATCCTTAGAAGTACTAGGTGCCAAAAACTTAATGAGTTACTCTAAGCAATGGCGGGAGTATTTTGGCGACGAAGATGGCCTATGGACGAAGCAAGTTGAGGCATATTTCCTTGCATTGTTGAAGGAGCAGTGACTTCAAGGATTATGGATCCAAGGCGGCAACAATAACCGGACCGCAATTCAAAGGGTGCAACAAATTATACTGCAGGAAACTGGCCAAGAATTCCCCAGTCCGTCACTGTGGCGGAAAGTTGAGGAGTTTAGAGCAAGGTGGCGTACAATTAATTATTTGATGGCTCATGACGACATCAATTACGACGACAACACTGGAAAGGTATCACCGAAAACTAGAGTGGGGTGGCAACGAATATTGAATGTAAGTTTCATTGTTGTCATATCATGTTCTATGGCAATCGAAAATAATGTGACACACTAACATATTTTTGGTATCTTAGGCGTGCCCGTTGGCCGCTGTCTACAAAAATCGGAAGGAGCCATTTTACGATGATTTGAGGTTGCTGTTTCGACCATATGGCGGGTAGTTGTACTGTTGCTATGGAGGGTGAAAACTTTTTCTTTGGCCATGAATAAAGTTATTGTACTCTTTGCACTAAATTATGTAGTTTTATTTGGCCATGTATCAATTTTTACTTTATTCTTTCTAATATGTGTGCCACTATTACTTTATCAATGGTAGATAGCATTATTTCGCACACGTGTAAACTACATTGTCGGATGCCTTCAAATGACAAAACATGCATAGCGACAAGCAAAATAATGTTGAAAGAACGCAGTCACATGCATTGCTTACCTAAATAATGGAGAAGGTTATACGTATAGTAATGGGGAGTAGTCACATCATCGATGCTACTTTAACTTCCATTAACAGGAAAAAATAAAACATGTCCACCTATAAGAATGGATGGATGTCGTCCTACAATAGTCACATAGCATTTCTGCACAGAAAATGGCACCGATAAGAGCAATATCACAAGACAAGGTCTTCTACACGGGTCTATGGTCAAGAAGCGTGGAGGGGAGGGCTTTAGGTGCTCTCCATTTGGAATGGATTCAGGGTTTAACCGGAGAGGAGATGCTGCCTGGAGCGAAAAGATCAAAGGAAATGAACGGGGGCGGGGCGGTGATCTCTATAGGAGGGTGGCGTCGTAAGCTTCAAGAGTGGGAACAACGTTACAATAATTTCAGCGCTCTTTGGAACAGGGAGGATGTCGTCCAAGTTCAATACGGATTGGTCTGGAAAGTGGAAGCCCCAAAAGCTATATGGAAGCAAATCGCAAGGGTAGAATGCTAACCTTTTTTATTAAAGGATTTTGTAATTTTTTTACTATTAATTATTTGTTTAATATTTGGTGTAGGAAAATCCACAATTACTGTGTTACCGTCATGAAGGAGAGGCGAATTGGATCTACTTGGGCCGCATTTTCACCGAGGTAAAACCGTCAAGCCCGACACCGTCCCCGAATTCAGATATGGAAGCACAAGTATTTGCTTTAGGGTGCCCACATACCGACGATGAGGGTATGAATTACTCGGACTGATTAATGAGAGCGTTAATTTAAAGAGATGCAATGATGTATTCGTAAGCAAATCGGGACTCATTTTGTGCCGTGGAATGGCTTCTACGCCTAGATATTATGTATTTTTTTCCTAGTATTGAGATGTTAACTTTGAAAATTGTTCTGCCATTATATGGAGCATTTGAGGTGCAAATAACTACAGCAACAATTTATTCTTTGCTGCCAATGCAAAGAATAAAATACAATGGCAGATTTCATCTAACAGGATGCCTGCATAAACAAATAAAGAACACTTCACCCAACTGGTTGTGGCATTTTATCAAACACCATGCATGCAGAAAGTACACTATCATACAAAAAAAATCAGCATGTATGTTGTTTCCAGCTAATACATCGATTCACCTAAAATACATACCAATTCCAAAGTGCATTACTCTCCCCAACAATTAAAAATATGAAAAGCATACAAACGAAAATCATACAAGTTTGCTAATAGTCGTTTATGTATACCTAATTTCTAAGCATCCAAATAGCTACGTCAAAGAGACAATGGAAAGAAATAATTATCATAGTCATCAATATTGGAATCACCCGCCTTCTCCTTCTCCCTTTCACTTTTGTCTGTGTTGCTTGGTGGCATGAAGTCTTGGGTTTTCAATGGTGAGATCTCATCCATCTTTGCTTTCCTTGCTACAATACAAAGTAAAAAAACCATAAGAAAGCTATAGACAAATCTCAACAGATAATACAACACAAGTGCATTAAAACAAAAACTATACCCGGTCTGCCTTTTGGTGTGGATTTTCGACGCCTCTTCGCGCCCTTTGACTGGAAAGGATTTGGCTTTCTAACATTGGCAAAACCACGGGGGCAAATCCTTCTCGGATCACGAAACAGGGGAACCGTAATAGGGGGTTGCTTCACCGGAGCCTCATAACGATTCTGACCATTAGTCAACAGCACTTTTTAAAAATCTTCTGTCACTTCCTTCATTCGTTCAATGAATTGCTCACAGGCTTGAGGGTCAACCTTCAAGCCGGTAGTGACGAGCTCATACAGATGTCTCATAAAATCATTACCAATGGTCATGTGCCTCATCATTGCACTCTCCTCAACAATATTATCTTGCAAAGGGATTTTGAGATCTTTGGCTCTTTTTGTCCATCTGTGGTAAATCATTGCGTCGGGGATGTCGTTCACATTTTCAATGACAAATATCCTCAAGATGTGCCGACAAATCAATCCTTCAGTTTCCCACTTCCCACAATCACACGAAGATACGTGGGTGACTGAATTGAACACCACCGTGGGATCATAATCAGGTATTTCTCGGCATCTAGCAGTGTACTTCCTGTTGTTGTCAGATAGCGAAACGACAGTCGTCACATCAACCACCACGGTGATGCAGTTGGCAAGGTCATGCTCAAACTGCTTATAAATTGTCCGGGTGAATACAGATGCAGCTTTTTTAAGAAGCCCACAATGAGTGATGGCTGCCCCGGCTGCCAAATCCCAAATGCATCTTCCGTACGCTCCGTGCTTCGCCACTTGTTTAAAATCTCTTCATATTGTTTAACAAAATCAATCAAGGCAACAGTGTGGCACACAACATCTTTCAAAACCTTGTTCGTAACCTCGCTCCGCGAAGTGGCAAGCAGACCGGCGGTAAAAATGCCGCGTGAAAAACAAGACGCCCACCGTTCTCGCATACTATGCATTGCATCAAACCACCCACGGTTGGGAATTTCGTAATTGTCCATCATCTCTTGCCATGTGCTATCAAACTCCTTTTGGCTCTCCACAATGTTCAAGCATTTGTACCATAAAGACTTGAAAGATGAATCCCCATGCAGCTTACCAAAATTTGATGCACAATTCTTCATTATATGCCACTGACAAAAACGGTGTTTCGACTTGGGGAACACAACATCAATAGCATTCATCATTGCCCTACAATGATCAGAGAAGATTACCTTTGGCTGCTTTCCATGCATGGACTGCAAGAAGGTTTCGAACAACCACTTGAATGTTCCGGTTGTCTCGTCCGACAGCATAGCCATGCCGAACATGACATTGCGCGTGTGATGGTTAATGCCTACAAAAGGCATGCATATCATGTTGTATTTATTTGTCCGGTACGTGGTGTCCACGGACAGCACATCGTCAAAGACATCGTAGTCCAAAGCACAGCGATTATCCCTGAAAAAAATATTCATGAGCCGCCCACTGTCGTCGAGCTGATACTTGCAGAAAAAGAAAGGATCTGAACATGATTTTTCACTAAAATAATCATACAACAGCCTTGCATCTCCATCCTCCACCTTCGTCTCCATCCTAACCTTGTCCATGTGATTATATGCATCTCTCTTCGTGAATCCAACATTCTGCACGCCGCCAGATTCTTTCGCCATGAAATTGAACGCAGCGGTGACACCGATACCAGCCGAATGGAGAGCTTCCATTACTGATTTCTTGGCATAGCTCATGTGACGACTGGATCGCAACATAAATGTCTGATCAAAGTCTACGAGCTCGTGATTGTGCTCCTTGTCAAACGTCACAACAACAAATGAACCCAAATCATCCCTTGACACACTGATTTTGGCTTTACAGTTCGTGCGGACCACAAGCTTCTTGTACATGCATAGCTTGTGCTTATAGCTTTGATAGTTAGGAAACCCGGTGCTGGAACAGGTAAACTCCTTATATCTAATATTGGTGGTCTTTCCGAAATAACGTTGTTCTCCTTTACGAACACTAAAACCTTTCCAACGACCATACTGACAGTATAGGAGATAAACTTGCTCCAAATCTGGAAACTCAGTGCCAATCTTTAATTTCTCCTCAAGATCAAAACAATTTCTTGCCGCAGCCAATCTACCATTAATTCCAACATCGCCCTCTGTTTCTTCATCTTTCACATCAACCACTGGTTCCTCCTTTTTAGCCTCATTTACTAGAACTTCAGAGTCCTTCTCATCATTCTCAACAGCATGTTCTTCGGGTTTTATCCCCCTCAATGGACTACCCTTCTTCTCATTCTCAAAAACTCTTGATTCCTCTATTTTGATCTCCTTCAAAGCAATCTCACTCTTGCGAAAACCTCCTTCCTCTGCTTTTGACTGTTTCAGCAGCGGATGCTCACTTAAATCATCGACACGTGCTTCGTTTCCACCATTCTTCGATGGACCATTAATCTCCACATTAAGATGCTTACTACCTGTGGCACCCACAATATGACAATCGCTCTCCTCCTCACCATTTGATGTAGGATTCAAAACAGACTTCGGCCAATTACCAATAAACTTAGGCCTAACGACTCTAGCAGATCCCTCAGCATCATCATCAAATTTCGACTCAAATTTGCTAAAGTCAAAACCGGGTGGAGCCGGTATTAAACCCAAAGCAACCTTCAAATCAACATCCTCAACTCCCAAAATTTCATCCGCGTCTCCCATATTAACACAAAATTTTCAAACATCCACAATGCCGCATTCAAATCAACAAAACCAATTCCAAAAAATCAAATTAACTATCTTCTTGGAACCACCTGCGAATGTAGGGCACAAAATAACAGATTATTAACACAATTGTAAACAACTAACGGTACAGATACATTTAACGCATACATTCCAATAAATTCATACGGGATAAGATTTAGCCGTTCAAGGCATAAAATAACAGAGCCACAATTAACCTTCACAATTATTCTTCAAAACTAGTCCCTACAAAGATCACAGCAAACTGATAACGGCCATAAATAAAATAAATTGCAACCTAAAAACCATAAAACAGTAAACCTTCACTTCACATCACACTCTTTTCATCAAACACCTACTACGCAATCAAGACAATTGTATGCTTTAACCACCCAATGCTTCAAAAAAAGGACACAAATATGTTCAATCAACTGATATAAAATACACCAGGTAAACTTACTTCAAATCCTTCGTCGTCGCGAAAATGGAGCTCGGGCTGAGCTACATTTTAACCTACTTCAAAATCGGTGGAAATGGAGGAAGAAAGATCGAATCCAACCCAACAATCCAAGCTCAAGCTCGAACAATCAGGGGGAGGAATCGAAGCTCAATCCAAGCTCAATCCAACCTCAATCCAACCTCAATCCAACCTCAATCGAACTGAACAACCAACCACAGCTTTGAGGAACGAAAAATGAGGGGCCCTAAAATTGAAGAACGAACAAAGGAGGCATATCGAAGATGAGGAAAGAAAAATGAGCATAAGAAGATTTAGAGTAACGAAGAATAGTCGATCCCGTACAAATTCACGCGTGCAATGGAAATCGCCGTCGCACAAAATCTCGCCATAGGAGGATTTTACAGAACAGGGACAAAGGAGAAAATGGTTTAGAAAATTAGAGTTTAAACAATTTCAAAAAATTAACTATTTCGTCTTCCTTCGTTCCTTACGTAATTCGGCAACTAAAATTTTAGCCATGTACATTTTTACACATATAATTACGAGGTACTGCCGATCCACTATAGGCCATAAAGAATTTCCGTCGTGGGAACACATTCCGGCGAAGTTCTAGTCGATGGCCATGGAGTTTAAAATCCGGCCATGATGTCAGAAATGGGGTCCACTAATTTGTTGACTACAAACATAATTTTGACTCAAACTAAACTAAAGTCATACAATTTAGCCATGGTTACAATATAATATTATTTTAAAATTTGAATAAAACTTTATTTTTATTATGATCACTTTTCAAAGGGTGATGATGTGTCGCGATCTCAACGGCTCATGCATTATGCCAAGTCCACATTATAGGCTTCCGCACTAGCGTGGCACTTGTGGATCTCCTACTAATATTCTCTGCTCTTTATGGTATTTTATCCTCTACTTTATTTATCTGATTTTTCGTCCTATTTAGATAGGATAAACCTTCGCCAATATCACACGTTGAAATTCGACCTATTTAGATAGAATAAACCTTTGCCAATATCACACATCGTTCAACTAATAAAGAGAGTATAAAATAGAGAATGAAACGCAAAACGAAAATAAAAAATCCGATTTGGCCACAGCTTGCAATGCCCAACCTTCTTCCCGAGTCCTATATATTTTGGTATTCCAAACGTGTTCTATTTTCAAACTTTTTTAGCTTGTAGTTCATATTTCCATAGATTTTCTCGTGTTGTATTAATTAAAGTTGATGATACATACGCATTTAAGATACATACTATAATGTTTACAATTTCAATTGAGTTAACTATTAGGATGGAGTATTATATAAATATTATTAGGATATATGCCTAATCTTTTAAGTTTTATATATAGCAATATAAATTTAATTCTTTAACATAGATCTTATGAAATTTTGAATTCAATTATTAATTGGACAAGAGTAAGGCATAAAATATTGGGAAAATCTTCTTTTCGTATATCAATTGGGACATAAAATCTGAATAGATAAAATAGAAGAAGATGGATAGATGGACATAAATGTTCGGTAAATCCATAAACTTAAGCATGGAAGAAATTTGAAAAAAAAAAAAATATATATATATATATATATATTTGGAGCAGATCGCTCAATCGTTCCTCAATCAAGATACATATATTGCCTCGAATTCTTTTAACCTTCCCTCTCATATTTCGCATAATTTTCAACCCAGCCCCTGTTCTTGCAATATTTTCCAAATTCAACTCCCAAGAAATTAAGAACCCAAGCACGACCGAGTCAACTCGGTCCACCCGCTCCCGAAATTCCGAGTCAGCCCGAACTCTCAGTTCCGCGGCCACAACATAGAATTACAATCTTATCCCTTCCGGGCATTCAAATTTCCATCACCTTGCTCAAACCTGACCCCAGCAGTTCAAATACATAACTTTGCGGAGAGACTCCTCCGTCTGCTCCCTCTCGTCGTCTCCACGGCGGCGTAAGACGGCGATTTCTCCAAGGTCGGAGCTGAAGACAGCTGAAAGAGGCCCGAGATCCGCCGCCTCAGATGGACCGGAGAAGAAGTGCTGCTTGCCATAGTGGAGTGACTTGAAGCTGGACTTGATCTTCTGCCCTTGATCGGAGAGGCTGTTCACCGCCGCCACGCCGGCCGCCGCCCACATTCTGTTCATGTAACTCATCCTTTCGTTTCTTCCTCGGACTTCGTTGGTTGAGGTTGTTTGTTTGTTTGTTTTCAGAAATTGATCTTGTTGTGTGAAGAGATAAGGTGAATAGGTGATGATGAAGAGCTTTATACTCCCTCCTTACCGTCGAATACGGCATAGTTCGGGAAACTAAGAAAAAGAGTATTGAGTATAAAAAAAATATTTAGTATAATGTGAATATAATATTTTATAATATTAATAAATTTATAGATGAAATAATTGAGTGTGTAATGAGAATAAGTTATTGAGGTTTAAATAGGACGGTGAGCTATGTATATAAATTAATTATTTACTTAAAAAAAACAAATCAAATATAATGGGACGTCTTAAAATGAAAAACAGTACGTATTCGGTGGGACGGAGGGAATATGAGTTTTAGGAATAAAATAGGAAGCACGAATTAATATGATGAAGAACAGGTGGCGACACCAGATTAAAGTACAGTGCATGAGTCATCTACATGCAGCCAATGAGAATCTAACAATTGTTATCACATTCCATAATGTTATCCGTGTGGTGGGGACGTCTATACAATTCTAACAACCAATTTTATCACTCCTTCCGTTGCGACATTATGGACCGTTTAAGAGCGGAGTGGGGATTCAATTCTAGTAGGGTCGATCCCCGTTATAGTCGGGGTCCATCTTGGGGGTCAAAGGGTGGAGTCGATGGTGGTGTCAATTGATAGACACCACTCCCGACTTATTTTTTCATTTGTTTCAGAACACACGATATGTTTCCATTCGCCCTTTTTTTTCCAATGATTTATTTTTCTAAATTTCTTATAAATACTTCACACTCATCTTCACATTTCACACCTTAATTTTACTTCAATTTTATAATCTTCTATCTCAATTTCACTTTAATTTTCGCAAAAAAATACTATTACTACTACTGTTCTCCTTGATCGTGAGCCATATAATTATCACTATAAATAAGAACCGCGATCCCAACAGTAGTAATTAACATTGACATAATAGAAGTAAGTGGATCGACCAGGCAGCCTAATTCTAAAGAAAAATCATTATCGAGTGTCCAAGACCATACATATTGGTGGATAGAACTGCTATTTATTTGCTGAATAGATAGATTAGTTGAAAAAACCACGACTATACTTAACAATAAAATACTTGGAAAGGCCCATATACGACGAAGATTTTTTGTTGCTGTCGGAAAAAGAAGAAGTCCCACTCCTATTAACATAGGAACTGGACGGTTCATTTTTTTTATATTAATTCAATAAAACTGTTCGTTTTTAAAATTTTCTATTTAATTTAAGTATTCTGATTATTATTTATTAGAAATATAAAAATAAAAATAAAAATAAATTATTCAATTATTGTCAATCATTGGATAGACCTAGATCTATATATTAACCTATTATCAAATTTTTTACCTATGTCTATCCAATTATTGGAATCTCATTAAAATCACCAAAACCAAGGATGGACCTAGGTGTATCTTACTAACCACTGTGGATGCTCTAAGAGAATAATGGGTAGTAGCGGATAGTAGTGGGTATTGTTGGGAATGTAGTAAGGACCCCACAATAAATGTGAATGGAGTAATGAGAAATATAAGTTTAAATGTAATATATTATGTGTACACTACTACTATGAATGTAAGTAGCAATCATATCGTGGACGAATCTAAATGGCAAAAGAGACAATCATATCGTAGACATAAGGAATATATCCGTCCCACTAATTATGTTTATTTAGTATCAAAATGGTCGCCCATTACACGACTCACTAACTCTGCATGAGGTGGGGGTACCCATTATTCGTCGGTAGTTAGGGATTTTCGCCATCATCCATCACTACAAAAAATGGGTAAATTACCGAGGGGAAATACCGTCGGTATTTCACAAAATGTCGTCGGATTACCGACGGGAATCAGCCGCCGTTAAATTGTCGTCGGTGATGACATTAACGATGACGTTGATGACAGTCGGTAATGCTGCCATCTGTAAATGTGAACAGCGATTCAAGGTGGAATTGCTTGTTATTATCCGGCGGAAATACCGACGATAATGTCATCTGTGATTACCGAGGGAAATGCTGTCGTCGGTGATTTCACCGATTACCTAAGAAGAATCACAGACGACAATGCCGTAGGTAATTACCGAGGGCATTCGTCCCGTCGGTAATATATTTTTTTATTTCATTTTTTTAATACCTGTTTCACGATTCAATTATACAACCACAATATAACAAATCAATAGTATTATATATAAACAAATCAAACATCAAATACATCAAATCACAATATACCAAATCAATAGTAGTATATAAAAACAAATGTAAAATATGAGTGCAATATTGTTCCAAAGTATTCAATATCTATGATGTACGAAGTGCATAAATAACTGCAGGACAATACAAAGGACCTAATCAACTAGGGGGAGGACAAGGAGGTAGCTGAGCCGACTGTATAAACTGCTCGAACATAGCCATCCGTTGCTCCATGGCTTCACGTGCTGCTCGTTCTGCAGCATTGTCCTCCTCAGCCTTCTGCAGGTTCTTCTCCAATGTGGAGATCTGGGTCTCGTACATCTCCTTCGTCATCGCTGAAGTCATAAAGGATAACTGGGAGTAAGTATCACACCCAGGGTATAATGGATTATCGGCTGAGTTCAACATGTCATAAATCTGTTGAGCAGTAGGATTGGGCGGCTCTTCCAGATTTGGAGGATATTCAAAATTACTAGGACCAGTGTGATCATACACTATCCTTTCATAGTTATTGTATAACTCATCATCCTCATCCATTATAGTATGTTCTCGCCTATCCACTGATGTTTCCCCATGATAAACCCATGTTGTGTAATTGTGGACAAATTCACGCCTAGTAACATGTTATCTGATTGTAGGCACAGATAGAAAGACCACGTGCTTACATTCCTACACGCACACCTAATGTTACTTACTCCATCGTGTAAGCCGTTTGATTTATCGCATACTCAAGGAAACCCTCAAGTCCAATTTTAAATGCAGAACGATCATTATATCTCGCATACATCCACTGACGATTATCACTCATTCTTGTAATTTCTAATTGAAAAAAGAAAGAACGTCAGTTATAAATTACTTGAATCAGACGAAATTTCGACAGCATAACCCCACTATCCTAACTACCAAGTGTTGGACTCTACTAGCTATGTTAACCATAATGGTTCTAATAGACTAACTCAACTCAACCCCCAATTGTTCAAGCAATAAAAAATACAATAATTAACCAAATTAAAAACAGTCATTTGTTAGGAGAAGATCCTTAAGAAGTAATTAATTTCTATCCCAAAGGGAGAAGATCCTTAAGAAATTGATTAAATCTATCCCACAATGTACTATGTGCTCATTTCTATGTTATGTACATAATAAATCCAATCTACAAGAGGCAGCCAACAATAATTTCAAATAAGATAATAGTATCCATTAGCACACTAATGGAGCATGAATAATCGAAATAATTCTTATATGCACTTCAATTCCAACCATGTCAAGATATTATTGCTAAATTTCAAAAGCATGTCTAACGCATACAACAAACATAATCAAATAATCAATATAAAGCTAAGCATCAATTCAAGAAGCATACCGGTGGCGGAGCGGGACAACGGTGGCGGAGCGGCGGTGGAATGAGACGAAGAAAGACTGTAACGAGAGAGAGGGAGACTGGGTCAGAGAGAGAGAGAGAGAGAGAGATTATATGAGAGAAACCAAGGAAAAAACTTACAAACAACGGCGGTGGCGCGGCGGCGGCACGACGGCTGGGTGGCGGATTAGAGAGTGAGATGGAAGCTGGCGTTAAGAGAGCGGGTGAGAGAGAGAGAGAGAGAGAGAGAGAGAGAGAAATTATAAGACAGAAAGAGAGGAGAAAACTTACCGTGGTGGTCGACTGCGGAGCGCGGCAGCGGAGCGAGACGGCGGCAAATCGGCGAAAATGGCAAATTAGGGCTGAAAGCCCCAATTTGATTTGCAAAATTACCGACGGAACTCGCCCTCAGTAATTTGGCTGACCTGTATAAATTACCGACGGCGTGGTGTTCCTTCAGTAATTACCGACAGCAAACGGGCCCTCGGTAATTACCAAGGGAACATGCTGTCGGTAATATTATACAGAAATATAAAAATTATAAATTCATATTTTACCGAGGGCAGTTGTAGTCGGTAATTTACCGAGGAAAATTTCTCTCGGTAATGTCGTCGGTGATTTTAGCAGGAGTAAACCCGCCAAATTGCCATCGGTAATTAATCAAAACCGACCCGTCTTTTTACCGTCGGTATATGATCGATAATTACTGAGGGTGTATTTGCCGTCGCTAATTTCCTCAGTATTTTGGCTGTTTTTTGTAGTGCATCATTAGAACTATATTTCTCAATGATAATCTATTAATTATAGTATAGAAAATAAATAGGTCTTATCACATTTAAAATATTTTGAATGATTAATTCTTTCTTTATTTCGAAGTAGACAATTTGAATTAGAATATCTATTATATTTTAAAAAATATAGACCAATTGATTGGAACATAAGGACTAATAAAATTTGCAGCGTATTATAAATTAGTAGATTGTTACATTTTTTAAAGGAGATTACAACGATAAACTCAAGAAATATTAGACATTTTAATCTCATGGCCAAGTTAGAAAGCCAAAAGTTCATATATTAGATATGTAGAAATTAAGTTTATTTAACAACATTGTGAATATTGTTAGATTTGAGCAGGTGACTCAATGAAGATTGGCAAATTTATGTAGAAGTAAGATTGACTGAAGTGTTTTGAGTTGTGCGAAGAATAGAGTCTGGTGACTGCGCTTCAGTCTGAGCTACTTGGAAGTGGAACAGCGTGAAAGATTTATTTCCATAATAAGGCGGATTCTGCGAAGATCTTAACCTTATCCAGTTAGATACGGAGAAGATCTCTTTGGGCGTATATATCCGATTATTCCAGTTGTTCCACAAGGCACGTCTCCAACAAGGAAGGTTTCCATGCATAAGGAAACTAGGGAAAATCGATGGAGATATGATCTAGGGTTTCTCAAGACCTATATATATCGACATCAAGACATATTGGAGGCTGCCGCAGAGATAGCTATTTTTATTGTTTATAGCTTTAACACTATTTCGTGATTGAGTGTTGATTTGTAATCTTGAGAGTGTTTAATTCATTAAACAAACACTTGAAAGAGGGTTGGGTGTTGAATTGTTATTCGAACCTAGATTGTAAGGGTGCGGCTTTTGCAATCACAGTTCACGTAGATCGGGAAGGGTGTGAGTGGTGAGGTTTCATAAGGTGGAAGACCATATGTGTAAGATCCTGTAACTTCGACTTTCGATAGTGAATTGTTCTCTCTTGGGCGTGGCCCCCCAGACGTAGGTTGATTAACCGAACTGGGTTACCATTCTGTGTGTCATTTACTTAGCTCAGTCATTATATTCTGTGCTATATTCTGTGTTAAGTTTTGTTGTGACAGAATCAATTTATATTCATAAATTGCCCGGTTTAGATTTTTCAAATATATATAAATTAATTAAATTCTAGCTATACAATTTAGTTCGTTTACTTATGAATCCCCAATTATTTAGATCATTAATATGTATTTATTAATTTGATTTTTAATTTCTAAATACTTTCAATAAGATAAATATATGATGATATCCAATACATTTACTTTTGATTTTATCATGTGAAATGACTGCTATGACTTAGTAAAATTAAATTATGTTAAAAAGATAATTTTAAGATAAATTATGTCCTTTTTTCTATGTGATGGGTCAACTATACCCTTATTAGTAGGTTTTTATTTTAAGAGATTAACTTATTATTTTTATATTTATTCTCTCTCTCCAACTTTCATCCCACGTATCTCTTTCCCTGCAATAAAATCTCAGAATCTGCTCTTTTCTCTTTTCTTTTTGGCGACGATTCACAACGAAATTTCCCCATATTTATCATTTTCCGTTCACAATAGCTATTGCCGGCGAATTACGGATCAATTATCGGCGATCTGGAATATAATGGATCGTAAATTAATTGTATCGGCTACGATTTCGACTTCCTGAATTCTGTACATTGTTCTTAATTTTTCTGGTTAGTTTCTCATTTCGTTAGAGTTAACGATTTCCATTTCTATTTCATTTTCACTTGTATCAATTATGCAATGAAAAATTCATTTTGGTATTCCATGCAACTATGCGTGCTATCATGCTATTGAATTCACTAATGACTGTTTTCTCTATTTTTTTATTCACCAACTATTAATCCTTCTATTAGTAAAAATTCACCAACTATCATGCTATTGAATTTAATTATTATCATGCAACATTGTTTTTTCGTGGTGTACAAATTTCAATATTTTATTCGAAAATTTGCAGATTAATAATGATGATGAGATTAAAATCTTCTGCCATCAAAATCTTGTCTAGACTAAATTTGCAGATTAAAAATGATGTACAGATTTAATTTTTTTGTTCAAATTTTTTTTTCTACAATATTTGGATACTTTATGAAACTTTTCTCATAATATTGTACGAATTTATCTTAAATATGTACGAAATATTTTGAGATATTAGTCCGAATATTTCGTTCAATAGCTAAACAATGCTGCGTGAGAAACAATGTGACTGTTACAAGATGAACAACTAAACTTTTCATACCATATAATTGTTTGGTACCTTTAGTATATCATGATACATAAGCATAAAGGCAAACGATAATAGTATTCATGATGTACGAAATGTATTAAGATAATAATTCGTATATTTAGTACAATTTCAAAACATCATTATATGAAAAACAATGAAAATTGTACAAGATGTACGAGGAATTTTTTTTTGTACAATTTTACACGTACCTTTAGTGTATCATGATATATAAGCATAAAGGCAAACAATAATAGTATTCATGATGTACGAAATGTATTACGATAATAATTCGTACATTTAGTACATTTTCTAAACATCATTATATGAAAAACAATGGAAATTGTACAAGATGTACGAAGAATTTTTTTGTACAATTTTACTATTTCGTACCTTTCGTGTATGGCAATAGATATGGAAAAAGACAAACGACACAACAGATGTAAATTTAACTATAATTCCTTCAACATAATGTGAAAGGAACATCCAAGAACTGGAAACATAATTGCCAAACACGTTGAAAAACATAATTGACCCACATCAGCACATCATTATTAATATATTCATACCATTAAGCCTCTATAAAATACTTAATCTGCAATACAGTAAATAGATTGACATGAATCAACTATACTTAATCTGCAATACTTAATCAACTATACACGTACTCATATAAAATAGATTAATGCGAATAAAGAGTAAAAATTCTTACATCCATGGTTGTGAATGAGGCGGCTTCTTCTGGTTCAGGGTTCCGTAGTTTGGGTCTGTTTTTTCTCTTGCCTAAAACTGATCGATTATCGGAGTTCTCCTCACCGTCCCTATCGTTGCCCTTTCCTCTGTTCTTTGCAGAATTTGAAGGGTCTTCGTCTTTGCTTGTAGATCCATCGCTGGTGGTTCCATTGTTCTCGGACACCATTGTTTTTTCGTGGTGATAGAGTTGTTCTCCGGTTTAAGTTGATCGGAGTTCTCCTCGGTTTTTTCGTGGGGGAAGGGTTTTTTTGAAGAAAGACAGTCGTGGGGGAAGGATTTTTCAGAGTCCTAGAGAAGTAGTGAAAATTAATTAATTTAATACGGTAAAATTGGAATGAAATGGGTAAGGTCAAATCTGTCTAAAGATACACAAATCTGACAGAAATTATCTAAAATTAAGTTTGTGACATAATTTAATTTTGTTATCTAAAAATGGCTATTCCAAAAAATTTCTCTTTACTTTTAATAATAAATAATACTATATTCTAGTAAATACATTATATATCATGCTTAAAGATAGATATTTTTGAAATACTTTCGTGAACTTTAAAAATCAGCTCGGATAATATCTGAAATCAAAACATATTTTGTTTTAATATTTATTTTTCACTGAGCTTGATTACACATAATTATCAAATACTAAAGTGTTTAGTGGAGGAGACAAAGTTTGGCCTCATCATTTTGTAGTTATTATTACTTTAATTTAGTAGCTCGCAGAGTTAACTGTTTTTGCCTTATTAGACCTTCAGCAGCGGCGATCTCCCGAGCGCGCTTGCACTGCGCAAGCACCGTTGGCGAGCGCCGAGCTTGTGAGCGTTTGCTCGCACCCCCGACCGCCTAAACGTTGCGCTCGCTGGCAGTCGCTTTACACGTGGCGATCACACAGCGATCGTCACCGGTTAGAATTTTTAAATGTAATTATTTTTTTTTATTTTTTTTAAATCCCACATTTTAACCTATAAATACCCCATTTCCCACCCTCAAAAATCACACCTCTCACATTCTCCCCTCTCTCGACTTCGGCAATCTCTGGCGATCATCCGACGATGGTTCCTCATCCCTACACCGATGGCGAAACCCTGGAACTGGCACGGGCGTGGTTGTACGTCCGCAATGGCGGCGGTGACAATGGCGCCATGTGGGGTAGAATCGAGACTCGTTACAACAAGAATCGCCCACAGTACTCGGCGGCTCGTAACTCAACGCAGTTACGCCACCACTGGCACCGAGTGAAGACCAATTGCGGGCTTTTCAACGCGATCCACCGGCGAACCCGCAATCAAGCTCCGGCAGGCATCACTGAAGAGACGGTGCTAAACTCGACGCTCAATGAATGGGCGGCCATGAACGGCGAGGCATTTAGGCATTTGGCGGTTTGGTAAATCGTGAAGGATGTGCCCGATTTTTTTAGTGAGTAGGGTTTTTTTAG
Organism: Schizonepeta tenuifolia; assembly: GCA_029490685.1. NCBI lineage: Eukaryota > Viridiplantae > Streptophyta > Magnoliopsida > Lamiales > Lamiaceae > Schizonepeta > Schizonepeta tenuifolia. The sequence goes on from CM055956.1 coordinate 113,228,918, forward strand.
AGCAAAATCTCAAAATACCCCTTCTCAAACACAAAAGATAAATTATAGCCTTTTTTCTTAAAAAAACTCAAAATACCCTTTTGAGTTTGTTTAGGACTTTTATGCTCTTCATGTATACAAGAAGACTGCATTTAATTTGTATCATACACGAAGATTAATTTCTTGTATGAATTTCCGGCAAAATTTTCCGGCGACATTATCCGGCTAAAAAATTCCGGTGAAATGTTTCCGGCTAATTTTTCCGGTGAAAATTTTCGGGCGATAATTTCCGGCTAATTTTTCCGGCGAAAATTGGAATCATACACGAAGCCTAACTTCATGTATGATGCATACATGAAATTATCTTCGTGTATGTATCATACATAAAAAATTATCGTCATGTATGATACAAATTTTCGTGTATGATGCATACATGAAAGTCAGTCTTCGTATATGTATCATACATGAAAACTTATCTTCATGTATGTTACAAATTTGAACTTTTTGGAGGCAAAAATTTTCGTGTATGATGCATACACGAATTAGGCTTCTTGTATGATTCATACATGAATGTTAGTCTTCGTGTATGATGCATACATGAAGTTAGGCTTCATGTATGATTCGAATGTTTACCGGAAAAATTCGTCGGAAATTTTTCGCTAGAGAAATTCACCGGAGAAATTCGCCGGAAGTTTTTCGCCGGAAAATTTCGCCGAAAGTTCATACATGAAATTAGACTTCTTGTATGATTCAAATGAAAGTTAGCCTTCTTGTATACTCATTAAGGGTATATTAGACTTTTTACAACTCAAAGTGGTATTTTGCAACTTTTAAACTTAAGGTGGTATTTTACAACTTTTGTTTAAAAAAAGGGGTATTTCACCACATTCCCTCTTTTTTTTTTATTATGTCACTGTATTAGAGTTTTTTTTTTAATTATGTCACTGTATTAAGGTATTTTTTATAATTAATGTTATGTTTGTTTTAATGTATTTATTAAAATATTATAATTTAACATGCAAAAAAAGTTATTTGTAAGCTCGCCGCTGCAACCGTTGCGTGCACGCAAGCTCGTTCTTACGTGACATGTGAGCGCGCGCGATCGCAAAGATCGCCGCTGCTCAAAGTCTTAGTAGTATAATATTTTTATGAAACAAGTCATACGTGGCAAAATGTAGCTACTTTTCCTTGAAAACAGATAATTCAACATAAACGAAAAATACAAAACTAGCGCCGTTTAGGAAAAAGATAAAAAAAGGAAAACCAAAAGAGATGGGGGGTGGGGGGGTAGACGACAAGGTGGTAACTCGAGGTGACCATAATGCGCCACTGGTGCCCCATACGGTATCACGTGCCATTGATCATATCCAAATTCTTTTACTTAAAATTGTTTAAATCTATATTAATAAATGTTCTAAAAAATCTACACTTCCCTCCCGCCTCAATCAATGAACATATATGTCTAGGATGGAGGGACACAAATTTTAATAAAATGAATTGGCTTAGTTGGTAGGAGTATGATATATTGAAGTTATGTAGAATAATAATACTGTTTTCTTTTTTGTAATTATAAGTGAAATAAAATTAAAAATAAAATGAAACATGGTTGACATACTATGAATGGAGCTGGACAATGTTTTGAAAACAGCCATTTAATAAAATGTATGCGATAAGTGGTGGACGAATGCATTTAACAAATACTCTTGATAAATTATGAATGTCCTATATTTTTAGGAGTATATATTTTCTGGAGGGATAACACACTTTATAAACGGTTGGGATAATGAGTGAAGAATTCATGATCCTACAATAAGAATATTGTTGTAAGTAGGTTGTGAATGATAGTGATGGATCATTGTAGTTATTTTATGAAAATATTAAAAAGTAGGAGTAAACGGGAATTATTCCTGATAGGTAGTATTAAAAATAGAAAAGAAATATTTTTCATGGGCGGATAAAGATTAATTTTGAGCGAAAATCTGCATCCTAACCAGAACAATCATGGAGCAGGGGATACAGCATGGACCAACGTGGTGCAAACTCCACCCCCACAACATTAAAAAACAGAAAAAGAAAAAAAAGAATAGTAGCATTAGTAATTAAGAAGAATTTATCAAATATTAATTATTGTACCCCCATTAATTTAATAAGTCTAACCAAAATGAAAAGCTATAAAAACATGTGTAAGCCCAACTTAAGTTTAAAAATTACTCTATTTAATTTAAGGTATTAATCTATTAAGCCCTAATGTTATTATATGTGTTAACCATAATTCTATGAATTGTGATTTGTGAACATGAAAATTGGTGGAGAATTGAAGCTAATTGGTATTAATTGTGTCCTTTGTTAAATGTACATATAAAAATAATATTTTTTAATTGTTAGGAAAAGGAAGATTGATGTATCTACGATGTAATACAATGTATTTATTTTTGGGATATAATTAGCAGAACAATTATTCATATAATTCATAATTGTAGTCACTCTAGAAAATATGCCCGAACCCAAAAAATAGACCGTACGACAACCCAAAAAGTTCAGATCAGGAGGTTGGCCCACGAAGGCCGAGCATGAACGGTGGTCCACCCCGGCCAAGTGCAAACCCCACAGCTAGTTCTTTAGGCTCCTGCTCCAACATTTCGCATTCTAATATTCAAACGAGATGGCCAGCATAATTCGACAATTATACGAAAATAAATCGATTTAGATAAATTTTTAATTTATTTAAAGAAGTGTAAATATGTGTTTTATATTATCATATTTTTGACTTAAATTTTTTCATAATTGATGTTAATATATAACTCTTTCATTTTTTTCGATAAAAAACTGTGTATTCATTCTATTATCTATATCGAGATTTTTGTTATTTCCAAATTTAAATACTATCACTATAAATTTATATAAAGTGAATATTTAAATTATTAAAAATTATTTAAAAATTAAAATTATAAATAATTTTTTTTTTCTTATTTGAATTAAATTATGGCTAGCCATATAATAAATCACTTTTTTCTCTTTTTTCTCTTATTTGAACTAAATAAGAGAACTAAATCGCTTTTTTTCTCTTATTTGAAGAGAATTATGGCTAGCCATAACATGGCTAGCTAGGAGGGTTGGCAGCTACATTCAGTCTTCGAGACCCCATAAGAGTTGAAAGTCCTTTCGATGACTGATCGGCTGCCTTGCTTGAGGAATAGTTTCACGAAAATGGAGACGAACCGGAATAACGTCCGATCTTGTTTCTGGATTGAGTAGAAAGGGGATATATGATCGTTTTCTTCTTCTGTGCATCTCTGTGATGGGTAAATCCCCATGAAAAAGGGACAACTTTCGTGTAGTTTGTAATTGAATGTAACTGTTAAGATTTTTTTGATAATAAATCTTTATTTCTACTCTTGTTTCACCTGTATTCATTTCATACTATCTGAGTTTTACTCTTTTAGTTGTATAAATTAATTAACTCTTGATAAAATTAGTAATATTTATTCATAATATTAATTTCTTGTATGCTATGAATTAGTCTATCTTATCTTTATGGTATGGTAACAATAGATTTATTGTATTCAAATATCTGTAATCGAAATGATGATGAAGTTTGCTTGCTTACTGTTGCTTGCCATATGAATATGATGATAATTTTTCTAGGAAACATACGATATTTGTTACTGTTACAAAAATTAGCAATGCATTATTAACATTAGCATCTCAAAATTTAGAATATAAGAGTATTATTAAATTCAATTTATTCAGTTAATAGTTAAACTATTCGCATTAAATATAGAATATAATTATAAGGATATGTGAAATTCTTTCAGTTCCAATATTTGTAACAATTAACAAACATAAATTAATTTTATAAATTTTGAATTTAATAATAGGACAAGCGTAAGACATAAACTCGGGCATAAAATCTAAATCGATCAAATACAAGATGGATGGATGGATTACTAAAATAAATTCGGTATTATTTCCATAAACTTTAGCAGGGAAGAAATTTTTGGAAAAAGAAAAACAAAAATTAAGGAGCGGATCGCTTAATCGCTCCTCAAAATATATTCATATTGCCTCGAAATTCTTTCCACTTTCCCTCTCATATTTAACATCATTTTCAATCCGGTCCCTGTCCTTGCAATATTTACTAATTCAACACCCATACCAATCCATACCAGGTGACGCGTGACTTCTAGTAAGAAATTAAGAAGAACCCAAGCACCGAGTCAACTCGATCGGTCCAACTCCGACTCAGTCCGCACTCTTAGTTGATTTCCACGGCCACAGCATATGGAATTACAATCTTACCCCTTCCGGGCATTTAAATTTACCACCATATATACCTGCTCAAACCTGGCCCCAGCAGTTCAAATACATAACTTTGCGGAGAGACTCCTCCGTCTGCTCCCTCTCGCCGTCTCCACGGTGGCGTAAGACGGCGATTTCTCCATGGTCGGAGCTGACAACAGCAGAAAGAGGCCGGAGATCAGCCGCGTCAGCAGGGCCGGAGAAGAAGCGCTGCTTGCCGTAGTTGAGTGACTTGAAGCCGGACTTGATCTTCTGCCCTTGATCGGAGAGGCTGTTCACCGCTGCCACGCCGGACGCCGCCCACATTCTCTTCATGTAACAACTCATCTTTCTCTTCTTCCTCGGACTTCGTTGGTTGAGATTTTTTTTCTTTTTTCTTTTTTTTTTTTTTTGAGAAGATCGATCTTGCTTTGTCTGAAGAGATAGGGTGATGAGGAATAGCTTTATATGAGGTTTTAGGGGTAAAATGGGAAATCTGATTAACATGACGAACAACAGGTGGCGAAACCATTTTAAAGTAGGGTGCATGAGTCATCTGCGTACATGCAGCCAATGGGAACCTAACAATTGTGTTACATTCTATAAAGGGAGAAGTTCAAATATAGCCACCTCTCAAGAGAAAAGTGCTAATATAACCACTTTTTTTAAAATGATCAAATATGCCATACATACACGACCAGCATACACGACCTAAACTGGTCGTGTATGCTGATCATGCATACACGACTAGCATATACGACCATAGCAATATATACAATAATGCACACACGACTAGCATACACGACTATATCAGCATACACGACCTGAATACACGACTAGCATACACGATCATATCAGCATACACGACCAGCATACACGACCAATATACATGGTCGTGTATGCTGGTCGTGTATGCAAGTCGTGTATGCGTGGTCATATTTGATCGTTTTTAAAAACGTGGCTATATTAATACTTTTCTTTTCAGGAGTGGCTATATTTGACTCATTCTCTTCTACAAATGCTATTTTTATTCCGTGCAGATGACGTCTATACAATTCGGAGAATAAAAAATAAAAATAAAAGAACCCCTAAAAATAAATTTGATTATTTTTAAGTATGAAATACTAAAATGTGATGAGGAAATAGTCAATGCAGCTATGCGAGTCTTTAAAAATTAAAAATCATGTATCATTATATTAAGAAAGTTTAATAGATTAATTATTACGCATTTAATTTGTTAGAATTAAGTTTATATAGCGAAATTTGTTAATATATATATCAATTAATTATAGCTAAACAATATTTAGTTCGTTTACTAATGAACCCCCAATGATTTAGACCATTAAATATAGTATGATTAGGGCTGTCAAACCATCCGGGCCGGGCCAGCCCGGAATTTTCACGGGCCACCAAAAATGATGGCCCGGCCTAGCCCTATCAGTCCGTTGGGCGGGTCAGGCCAAAGTGGCCCGGTCATAATTTTTTTTTATAAAATCTGCTGTCATAATTTAAAAAAAAAAAATCTGTTTTAAACAAATATGAAATATCCAAACCAAAAAACCATAATTTGAATTGAATCCATAAACATATCCATAAACAAACCAAACATGCTGTCATAAATATCCAACAACAAATATCCATAACCATAAAACAAACTTGTCATAAACATAAACATAAACCAAACTTGTCATAACCATAAACCAAACTTGCTCTAAAACTCCACATATTACATAGATCAAATCAAGCACCATTTAAATCTTCTTTGGATACTCGTATTTTCTCCACCTCTTGCGTTGCTATAATTAAAATAAAAAAAAATAAAAAAACATGTAAAGAAAGATAAGTTAATAGGCAATAGATATTTCTAAAATAATATTCCAAGTGAAAGTATAAATATATAAACGAATAAATCATTACCCGATGTTTCCACTTCTTTGAAACCATGCAACCAATTACGAGTGCAAATGAGAGCTTGAACGGTCTCGGGAAGCATACAATTTCTATACTTTTGCAAGATACGACCACCAATGCTAAATGTAGATTCTAAAGCAACCATGGTGATGGGAATGCTTAGGATATCTCTAACCATCCTTGCAAGTCGAGGGAACAGGTTAGCATTCACTTTCCAATAGTCTAAAACTTTGATCTTTGGAAAGGGTTTGAAAGGCTCTTCCAAGTACAAATCAAGTTCATTTTTGCCACTAACTGAATCATCTTCGTCCAACTCTCGATTGTACAACTACAAAAACAAGACAAAAAAAATATACGTAACATATTAAATCTGAAAATTTTAAACAAATATTAAATCTGAAAATTTTAAACAAGCATACATACATCAATAATGGAGACACGACTTGTGGCGGCATGTGGTTGAGATTGAGGAGGAGTTTCTCTTGGATGCATAGTAGCACTTGAGCTTGATGCACTTTCAAGTTTGTAATATTCACTAAAGAGTTTATACAACAAATCTTTGATCTTCTTCACTTTGGCCACATAATCCTTCGGGTCAAGTCTCTTATAGCAAAACGCCAAGAATTTCAACTTTGAATTGGGATCAAGAATACTTCCAAAGATGAGAGTGACACAATATTCATCCCAATATTTATCAAATTTAACCTTCATTCTTGATGTCATATCCCTAATCACCTCATCATCCGAATCAACAAGTTCATTCAAGTTCATCTCAATTTGTGCAACTTGCATGAAATACAAACTAGAGGTAGGATATGATGACCCTGACATCTTTTTAGTGATGGTGTGAAAAGGTTCCAAAAAGTCACAAATCCTTTGACCTCTTTCCCACTCTTCATTGGTTGGGCAAAACTTGTAGTTAGTGTCGTTGTAGCTCAAACTAGTAAATGCTCGATGAAATTTAATAGCACTTTCAAGCATTAAATAGGTAGAATTCCATCTAGTCGATACATCTAACTTCAAGCCCCCCCCCCTCCCCACCAATATCAGTTAAGTTAACCTCTTCAAATACACTTTTGAATTCAATACCCCGATCTATAAGGACGTCAAGCAGCTTAGTAGACAATTCAAGACCACTATGTGCAGTATCCATCTCAACAAAAGAAAGTAACTTGCTCTTTAACACCCAATTTTCATCGACAAAATGTGCAGTCACACTCGTATAGCCTACTGTGGTCACAGCAGTCCACAAATCAGATGTCAAACAAATTCTTCCAGTATGATTAGCTAACAACTTCTTCAAATTATTCTTTTCCAATTCAAACACTTTCATACAACCAATTTTTGCAGTGTTTCTACTGATAGGTTTGAATTCAGGATTCAAGCTTGCATTCAAGTCATTAACTCCATTATACTCAGCATAACAAAATGGAAGATCATGCATAATGATAGCTCTAGTCAACTTATCCCTAGGGGTGAATAAACGAGTACCCGTGTATACCCATACCCGCATTTGCGGGTACTTGTACCTAAATAAGCAAAAAAGAATACCCATACCCTTTCCATTTTAGCCGAACGGGAACCCAATACCAGGCCGGGTTTACCCGACCCGGGTATAGGGTACCCAGTGTACCTGTTTAGAAAATAAAAAAAAAAAGACAATAATATAGTAATTTTTCACCCGCTTGATTTTTCAATAATTTTCAACGATAAATTAATAACCAACTATGTAGCAACAATTAGACGACAACAACAAATCAATATTAAACGTAGTTTAAATATTTAAGTTCAACAGATTAAATACTATGAATATATATTATTCATAGGTTATGTTTAGAGTTATGTTTAGATTTAGGTTTTAACTTAAAAATGAATATATATTATAAATATATTTATAATTTATAGTATAAAATTAGTAATTATATATAATTAATAATTGTATATTGTTGACCGGGTGTTTGACCAGGTATTCAATACCCTAACGGGTATACCCGTTAGGGTATTTTCTAAAAATCTCATACCCATACCCATCCAATACCCGCAAATTACGGATATTGAGTACTCAATACCCGACCGAGTACGGGTAGGGTATGGGTAATCCGCTTTCCATACTTTCACCCCTACTTATCCCGATACACCTTAGCATCAAATTTCCATTTTGACAAAAATGCAGCTCGGTTATCAAACATAGCACTCACATTTTGAAACTTAGGAGCATTGAAACATTTTTCAATGTGATGCTTCAAATGAGCGGTACCATTCGAAGATTTGCAAGTGTACCAACTACTGCAACGGTTGCATTTACACTTTAGAACATCATCTACCATGCAAGGTGGGTCAAAATAAATCCACACATCATATTTTTGTTTTTTGGAAACTCTCGCATCATCAATTTCGACACCCAACCTAGTAGTCGTAGTTCTACTAGTACAATCCACAAAAGAAGATGAGTTACCTACTGCTGCAGTACTCTTAGAAGTAGGAGTATCCAATAATTGTACGTCATCCTCATCAATGTCATCATCTTTTTCCTTGTCCATATCAATATCATTGCTTTCGATATCCATTCCTACACTTCAACAAACAAACAGAAATTAGTACATTCCTCCACCAAAATAATAAATTTGCAGTTTCAAGAAATAGCACAGAAATAGGCTAATAGTAAATTCCAGAAATAGCACAAACAGAAATAGCAACAAAAATTATACTGTGCATACTTATAATAATGTGCATACTTTTTATTTATTATACTGTGCACAGAAATAGCCTAATAGCAAATTCCAGAAATTTTGCAATAAAAAGAACCCCAGCTTCTCATAATAATGTGCATACTACATACTTATTATTTATTAATATATATATAATACATTATACTGCAAAATTGGTAATTTCTCATATGTTTGGTGCAATTGTGAAAAAGTGTGTACGCAATTATGCAGTATTATGGAGAGTTGCATTCACTAAGATAATTAAATAGCCATTGACATGGAGGTTTACGAATATAAAATTAGATAGCAACGAATGTAGATGGTTTGGAGGATTAATTGGTATGGACAAATTAGCAGAAGTGTGTACGCAATTCCACTAAATTGGAGAAGTCATAATTATAGTCTATAATACATAATGGGATTGGGAAAAATCAGGCAAAAACAATAGTGCTAAAACCCATATGTAACTTCTTGCCGAACAAATAAATTTGAATTAATATAATCATGAAGTTTGAAAATTGCTGCAGTGCTACTTGATCACTAGTTTTACTTAGCAATAGTAATATAAACTGCACTTTATCGGGTTATTATAGTAACTAGCAATGAGTATCGTATCCTCAAGGACTATTAGCTCGAATTTATGTTGAAAACAAAATTTATGCATCCTCCTACTATTCAAGCTTTGCAATTATCATGAGTGTTGATTAATTAAAGCACTTAAACACAAGATCAAAACAAATAAGCAAGCAAATAAGCAAAATAACTCCAAAAAGCACAAAGATTACAAGCTTCCATGCATAAGATCATCACCTACTAAGTCTCCAACCTTGCATGATGTGCAATTTGATTTTCATGCATGTAAAAACCTACTAAAAATTTCTACAAATATTTGGCATGCAAGAAAGGTAATCAACAATTCCCACATGAAAATAAGCTCCAAATCCACATTCAATTAGAAGAAGACAACTAGAATCAACAAGCTATGATCATTCCATCATCAAATCATCTCAAAACCTCAAAACCAACAAAAGAAATTTAGCTAGACATGAATGAAATTAAAGCAAAACAAAGGAGAATTAATTGCATAATTGAAACACTAAGAACCCAATGAGGAAATCTTCAATTAGTCTTCAAATCCAACCTTGTTTAACTAATATAATGATTATCAAGTGTTTTAAACCCTAAATAGAAACTTTGGGAAGGGGAAAACTAAGCTAAGGGTAGATGATACACGTTTTGGGGCTGAGCTCCTCTATATATAGGGTGGAAGAAGTGCTAGAGGATGACAAAATTGCGAAAAGGGCAAAATCGTCTAGTTTTTGGGCGAAATTAGCAAAATCGACGGTCCAGCGCCACGAATCGGCCCCCTGGCCGGCCAAATCGGCGGTCTGGGCCTCAAGCGCCGATTCGGCCGCCGATTTGAATAAGGCGTGAAGTGGAATACAACCTTTTTCGGCAGTTTACCCGGCAGTTCACCCCTGAACTGCCGATTTTTCGTGTAAACCGCCGATTCTTGACTTCGGGGTGCCAGTTTCGGATTTGTGCTTCTTTTCATCCGATTCTTCACTTTTTCGTCCCGATTCTTCGACTCCGCTCTTCTACGACCCTTATATCCCAGCTTAGCATCCCTTGATAGACCTACACACATGCACAAACTCCACCAAACGTGAAACCAAAACAAAGTAATGAAATCAATCCTAAACTCGACATATTTAGAGAATAAAGCATGGCACAAAGCGGTAGAAAACACGTTTAGTTGCTACGAAAATAGGTGTTTATCACTACTCAATCGATCGAAAACTGCTGCTCAATATGATATATTAGAGAGAGGGAAGTCATTACCTGGCGCTTGACGGGTGGCTGGCGAGGACCGGCGGTCAGGCGGCGACCGGCGGCAGGAGGACGAGATGTACTCCCTCTGTTTTTTATTAGGTGTCCTATTATGAAATTCGATTTATTTTTTAATAAGTGTCCCATTTCATAAATTTTGAAAAAATTGATGCAACTTTAAAAAAAAATAATGCAAAACTTTCTATTTTACCTAAGTAATAAATGCTAATTATTTACTTTTTAAGTTTTCTAGACAATAATATAGATAAAAATAGTAATATATCAATTTCATTAATTTGTGTGTTTTGACGGCTCGAGACAATTATAAAAAAATAGAGGGAGTATCTAATACAATTACTTTTTGAAGAAGAATATCTAACACAATTATTTTGTTATAAGAAATAATAATATATTCGAGTGACGCATTACTTTCGTGAACTTTAAAATCAGCTCGCATAATAATTGAAATCAAAAACTAGTTTTTTTAATATTCATCTGTACTTGTTGGATTCGAGCTGTTAGCTCTAATGATGTTGGCATATTTATGTAGAATCAAGATTGACTGAAGTGTGTTGAGTTATGCGAAAACAGAAATTGGTTTCTGTGCTTCAGTCTGAGCTAGTTTGATGTGGAACAAAATGGAACAGATCTGAAAGATTCTTTCCATATTTATGCGGATTTTGTGGAGATCTTTTCCTTATCCATATACAACGCGGAAAAAATATCATATTGCAGATATATCTACATGTTCCACAAGGTATATCTTCAAAGGAAGTTTCCTTTTCGTGGTGGATAACATATCTAGGGTTTCTCAAGACCTATATATACATCTACACCAAGACATACTGAAGGTGGTCGTCACAGCTATTATTATTGTTCATAGCTTATACTATTTCATGAGAGTGTATTCTTGAGAGTGTTCTTTTCATATTTAAACACTTTTATAAGGGGGTTGAGTGTCGAGTTGTGACTCTAAATTAGATTGTGAGAGTGTGTCTCGAACAATCGTTGATTCACATTAGATCGGGAAGGGTGTGATTGAAAGGGTATCATAAGGTAGAAGACCTCTATGGGTAAGAGCCTCTGTAACTATAACTTTTGATAATGGATTGATTCTCTCTTGGGCGTAGCCCCCCAGACGTAGGTTGATTAACCGAACTAAGTTACCATTCTGTGTGTCATTTACTTAGCTCAGTCATTATATTCTGTGCTATATTTCGTGCTAAGTTTTGTTGTGACAGAATAAATTTATATGCATAAATTGCTCGATTAGATTTTTCAATTGGCATCTGAACGGTATACCGACTATACAGGTGTTGATCCAGGGACAAATTTCTAAACCTGTTACAGATGATTATTTTGGGAAACTCCCAATTTTGGATTGATCTAATTATTGTTATTAGAAGGTTCGTCTCAGATCATATCAGGTCCATCAATGAGAGTGCATGGACAGCCGTGAAGTTTAGATGGAGTGCTCCTTTAAAAGCTGATAGGAGTGAGAAATCTAGAGATAAAGGGCTTGTAAGAGAATTGACAGCTTCAAGTATGAATTAAAAAGCCATCAATATTATTCAATCAGCTGTTAATATGGAAACGTTCTCTCCCATATCTACATGTGAGAATGCAAAAGAAGCTTGGAGTACTCTTCAAAATGTTTTTGAAGGTAATGATCGTGTGAAGGGTCACAGACTTCAGCAACTCACTTCCGGATTTGAGATGTTGAAAATGGTAGAATATGAGACGATTGTTGAGTTCCATTATGAGCTTCTCAAAATTTCTAATGAGAGCTTTGCTTTTGGGGAAAGGATTTCTGAAGAAAAATTGGTGAGGAAGGTTTTACGATCACTTCCTAAAAGCTTTGACTACAAAGTTGCAGCTATTGAAGAAGCCAGAGACTTGTCTACTATGAAACTCGATGAATTGATTGGATCATTGAGAATTTTCAAAATGAGCATGAAGGGTGACAAGTCTGAAAAGTGGAAAAGCATTGCTTTTGCAGCAGATACTGCGAAGCAGGAGCCAGAGTCTGTGCTGGAATCCGTGCTCCAAAGTCCTGAATTATTTGTAAAATTATTGACTATGATTTCAAGAATCGCTGAAGCAGCCATTGATCGATTTGAGAAGAAAGAAATCTCTGGAAAATCTTCAAATAGTCCCTCATCTACTTCTTCACAAGAAAGAAGTAAAAAGAAAAAGGAAGATTTGGTGGCTCACATTGCAACAATGGGAAGACAGAAGTTGGATCAGGATTCTATAAATGACAGTGATGATGATGAAGTGGATAATGATCTCTTGATCAAACACTATGAAACACTTAAGAGTAAGTGTGAAGAAGTGGGTGGTATAAATGGCGAATTGAAGATCGAGAAGATCAATAAAGAAATAAACATCTTGAAGGGTCAAATTTGTGAAGTGTGTCAAGAACGAGATAGTCTAAAAGCTCAAAATAATGCTCTTCTATTTGAAGTCAGTCAAATGAGAGAAGAAATTGTGAAGAAGACTAACGAGCTTGAACACTTTAACAAAGTTGTAAAAATGATGAATAATGGGACTGAAAAGTTAGATCAAATTTTGGAAGCATGTCTAAGTTCTACTAGCAAGGCTGGTCTTGGCTATCGGGATCATCAATGGAAACCTGTAGATTCCAACAAACAAAGCACTTTTGTTCCCGCCAAAGAGAGAGAAAAAGACAAGCAAGAGGGAGCCAAACATCAAGGTCAGAAACATCGACATCCTGACACCAGGAAGCAGACTCAGCTTCAAACTCATAATTCACGGTCTGAGTCAAGGCAGCATGCTCAGTATTCTTCTCAGCAAGGGAATAATTCATTTGTTCCTATTTGTCATTATTGTGAACGTCCTGGACATATCAGACCTCGTTGCAGATTTTATCTTGATGATAGAAGAAAAATGATGAGTACAAGAACTTATTGGTCCAATAAAGTTCTTATAATTGGAGGACGTGGCAAGAAAGGTACTGATAATTCTGGTGGAAAGACCAATCAATCTTGTTCTAATAAGGTGAAAGACAGAGCTCGGTATGCGGCACAGAAGACACAGTCTGTTCCCAGATGTGAGGATTTAATGGCCAGAAAATCTCATAGAATATTTGCAAGTACATGGCTTCCAATAGGTCACTATTGTGACAAATCAGGTCATATTAGACCAAATTGTAGATCCCATCATAAGGATAAAAGAGAGGAGAAGAAGTCAAATGAAGTGGGTACGCAAGCATGTACCTGTTCCTATTAGCTGTTCCTGATAATGTTGGAACACATGCTGAAATCTCATCTCAGCATGATGTCGTTGATGCTAAAGTTCAAAATGCTACAAAGAAAAGTGTTTCTTTTGTAGGTATTTTAGATTCCAAGTATGTTGGTGAAGCTTCTCAGTTGTTAGATGATGGTGCCCCTACTTCAACGTATGCTTCTTCTTCAGATGATACTGTATCAACAGTTGATCCAGTTTCTATAGGAAATGATCATGCATCTGTTTCTGCTATTCCTGAAGAACATGTTTCAGTGAGTGTTCCAAAAGTCGTTCCGCGCGTCGTTCATAAGATAATTTCTTGGAACATGTTGGGGAAGGTTCTTGAAGCCCATTGGCAATTGATGTTGAGCCAGAATCTGAGCTTGGTGTTGCTAAAATAGATTCTGACGAATAAGAAGAAGACATGGACTTGGATGAAGACGATGATGATGCCCTCGGTATTTTGTCATTTCTGTAAGACAAAAAGGGGGAGTATAAAGTTGAAGTTATTTCCGCTGTGAAGGAGTGTGATCTCCTATTGACTAAAAGTTTGAAATTCTCCTAATGCTTGAGTAAGGGAGAGTTAAGGTCCAAGCAATTGTTTCTCTTAGTACTTGTTCGAGGGGGAGTTATGTTGAAGGAGCTGATTTTTATTCTTATTTCAGTTTCACGAGAAGCTTCGTCTTAGTCTTCATACGTGCTGCCATGATTGAAGTTAAGTATGAAGATATTTATTACTCTGATTTTTATTGAAAGCTTGGATAATAGTTTTATCTACATAAATGCTAAAGGGGAGATTGTTGGATTCGAGCTATTAGCTATAATGGTGTTGGCATATTTATGTAGAAGCAAGATTGAAAGAAATGTGTTGAGTTATGCGAAAACAGAATTTGGTTTCTGTGCTTCAGTCTGAGCTAGTTTGATGTGGAACAGAATCGAACAGATCTGAAAGATTATTTTCATATTTATGCGGATTTTGCGGAGATCTTTTCCTTATCCATATACAACGCTAGAAAATATATCATATTGCAGATATATCTACTTGTTCCACAAGGCATATCTTCAAATGAAGTTTCCTTATCGTGGTGGATAACATATCTAGGGTTTCTCAAGACCTATATATACATCTACACCAAGACATATTGAAGTGGCCGTCGCAGCTATTATTATTGTTCATAGCTTATACTATTTCGTGAGAGTATATTCTTGAGAGTGTTCTTTTCATATTTAAACACTTTTGTAAGGGGGTTGAGTGTCGGGTTGTGACTCGAACTTAGATTGTGAAAGTGCATCTCGAACAATCGTTGATTCACGTTAGATCGGGAAGGGTGTGAGTGAAAGTGTAATACCCCAAATTTTTCTAAGTTCTTATGTGCGTATTAACGTGATTAATATGCCTATATGATGAGTTTTGAGTGCTAAAAATTTTTGCGAAAATAAATTTTTCTGTGAAATGACGAAGATGCTCTTATGTGCTCTAATGTGATTTTTCTCATTTCGATTATTTGAATTGAGTATGTGATGAATTGTTTGAGCTTATTAATATGAGTTTAAGCTTGAGTATGAATTTCGGAATTTTCTGAGAACTTTTATTTTTAGATGAATAGTAACATAAACCGAGAAATTCCTATTCATCGACTGACTCCGAATTTAGTCTAATTAGTTTCATTGGAATCTAGAATTTATTTTAAGACCTTTGAGATAAGTCGGAGAATTTTTCCGAGATCATTTGAGTGAGATTTAAAAATAAATTGTTTGACGACTCGTTTAGTCGAGCAGTTTTTACGAACTTATTCGTTAGAAGGAATCTTGGCATAAAAATTAGATCATTAGATTCCTTAAATTATTTTGAGAGATATAAGAAGAATTAGAGAGAATTTAGACGATGAGAAAGAGACGAGAAGGATTATTAAAAGTTTGAGGGAATAAAATAAAATGACGAGGATATTTTCTACAGGAAAACTTCTATTTTCGGGTATAATTAACAAATAAAAATCTCATACCTATCTAAAATAGTAACTAATATCCTCCACCACTCTCACTAAAATAGTAACTAATATCCTCCACCACTCTCCCTCTCATTCATCCACAACTTGTACTCCCCTTCTCTCTCAAAATCTCTCCATTCGATTTCTCTCTTCTCTCTCTAATCTTTCTAAATCTTGCAAGATTCCCACATGTTAAATGCATCTACTTGTTATTTCTATCTTACACTCTATCCTCCTATCTATCATCTCACATCTCTCTCCATCAACACAAACAACAAGCAAAGCTCCAATTTTTCTCTCTCTCGAAAACTCTCCCTTGCCGAGAAAGAGTAGCATCAGCAAGGCTGCACATTTCAGCACTTTTCTCCCCCTTCATCACCTCCATGACTTCATAAACTTCATCCTAACACTCTAGAGATCATCTACTACATATTCATCATCATCCAAAGCCATAAAATCAAAGAAAAACCAGCTGCAAGCTGTGTTCTTCATCGCCGGACAGTAGCAGCAATTTTCGATATTTTTCATGCACAAACCTAGTTTCTTTGATGAAATCATGCTTTGAGCTTGAGGATTCTATGATGTATATCATCTCTTTCCCTTTCAATATCACTTAAGAAGTAAGTTCTATCCTTTTTCATTCATTTCAAAGCTTGAAACAAGCTAAATCTCCAACCCTATTCCATCGATTTTCTTGAAAAGAAAATAAGGGTTTGATCTTATTTTTCAAAACCATGATCTTGATATCTTGCATACCTTTTTCATGCAAGGAAAGGAGTTACAATCCATCATCTTTCATCCTCCAAGCAAGCCAAAATCCAAGCCAAAGAAGAGCTTAAGTTATTTATTTAAGTATGATTTCATTTCATTCATAAGTTGTATATATGTAAATGTAAATCAAGAAAATAAGGAAAAGATGCATGTTTACTTTATGCATAGGCAAACCTTAGGGTTATGATGATGAGATGATGATCAAGATGAGTTTTAAAACATGATATAGGAATTAAAAAGATGAAAGAACCTAAGATAGGTTAAAAGCCCTAAATCGATTAAAATGAGAAAATTAGGAAAAATGAGTTCTTGATGAGTTTTGATGCTTATTTGATGATATGATGATTATATATGCTTATTATGATTTTCATGTGATTTATGTACATATATGTGTTGATGATAATTTTTGGTGAATTTATTGAATTTTTATTGAATTTAATTGATGAAAAATAGAGAAAATATGAATAAATTATTATATATGAATTTTATGAGATATATGATGTTTATGAAGATGATGGTATATGAAATATGATTTAGATGTTTTTTAAGTCATGATATGAATTTTATGAATTTTTATATAAAAATTGGAATATGTGATATTATGAGAAAAAAATGATTCATGATGATTTTTGATGAAATATGATGATAATGATGAAGATTATGATGTTAAGATGAATTAGAAAATTTATGAGTAAATTTTGAGCATGAAAATTGAGAAATATGATTTTTAGTATTTTTATGGAATTTATGTGAGTAAATTTGAAGAAAAATAAAAGAAATAGGTTTAAAAATAAGATGTGATGTTCTTGATGTTAAAATGAATTTTTGAAGATGTGTTCTTCATATTCATAAGAAAAACTTGAAGATTTGAAGATATTATAAATTAATTAGAAAAATAGTTATTTTTATATATATTTCGAAAAAAAATGAGTATATATATATATATATATATATATATATATATATATATTGAGGAATTTCATTAAAGTCTTATAAATTTTCTATGAATTTTGAGATATATATATATATATATATATATATATATATGAGAATATCATGTGATATAGCCAATATGAGTATTAAAATATAAATTATGGCCCACCCTCTTCATAAATATAAATTATAGCCATTTTTTTGAACTTAGGATCTAAATACCCTTTTCCCTCTTTTATTTGTGATCATCACTCTTTGATCCATTTTATTGACACTTAATTTCCTTTTCAATTTTTTTTTCAATTTTTACTATTTTTTTATTTTCCAGTTTTTTTTTCTTTTCTTTTTCTATTTTCTTTTTCTTATTTTCCAGATTTCTTTTTCTTTTTTTCTGTTTTTTTTATTTTCCAGATTTTTTTCCTTTTTTTCTGTATTTTTTTTCAATTTTTTTTTTTAATTTCCAAATTTTTGTTTGCCTCTTCGATTTTTTGTTTGCCGCTTATTCTTTGGTCAAGATTCGAGCGAGGGGAGCCGAAGGCCTCGGAGCGAGCCGAAAAAATCTAAATTGTTGCCCTATGATTATCCTTATATAAGTAATCGGAGCGAAGGCGGAGCCGTATAATCGGAGCCGAATGCGGAACCGCAAAATCAGAGTAGTATAACTTGAAATAATTGGAATGTTCGTCCCAAGAGTACCATATCATAACTTGGAATATCTGGAACTAATTTGACAATTCGTCCCAGTTATACCAAATCTGTGACAATTGGCACTAATAAGACTAAATTCGTACCAGATGTATTAGAACAATTGATACTAATAAGACTAAATTTGTACCAAAAGTACCAAATATCTCATACCCGCCAGACCCGACCAGCGCCCGCCCGCGTCAAACCCGACCCGCTCCGCATTTTATTAAGGGTATTTTCGTCCCAAATTGGAAAAAATGGCCAAAATTTATATTTTTGAAGAAGGTGGGCCAAAATTTATATTTTAATGATCATTATGGCTATTTCAAAATATCTCTCTCTCTCTCTCTCTCTCTCTCTCTCTCTCTCTCTCTCTCTCTCTACATATATATATATATAATAAAAAGGGAATAATGAGAAAAAGAAGTCAATAAAAGTATGAGTATAAAGAAAAAAATATTTCTTTGATTGATGATGATATTGGAATGATGACAAATGAAAATATGATGTGAAATTGGATGTTAGTGTTGAAAGAAAAATAATATTAATAATGATATTAATATTTGAGGATAAAAAGAAAAATAGAATAAAAGAAAATAAAATTTCTATAAGGTAATATGAGATAGAAGACATGAGTATGAGATTAAGAGATAAGATGTTCATATTTGAGTTTGTTATTTTAAACAAGAAGCTAAAAGAATTATTATTAAAGAAGTAATAATAATAATAATAATAATAATAATAATAATAATAGAATATTTGATTTAAATGGAATATTTTCATTAGAAATAAAATGTTTGAATGATGTGAGTTATAAGATGATTGTTTATGTTCTTAAAGTGTGCTTTGAATGCTTAATTGATGTGACAGAATGTTAATCGAGTAAGAAAAGTAGTAGAAGTTGAAAAACGAGAAAAATAA
Source organism: Schizonepeta tenuifolia (assembly GCA_029490685.1). NCBI lineage: Eukaryota > Viridiplantae > Streptophyta > Magnoliopsida > Lamiales > Lamiaceae > Schizonepeta > Schizonepeta tenuifolia. Next base: position 113,248,173 of record CM055956.1, read on the forward strand.
CTATATTATATGAGAAAAATAATATTTTTAAGATTTAAAATATTTTTATGATGAGTAATTGATGTCATATGATGTGTTAAGTGATTCCATGATGATAATTGAGTAGAATTAAGCAAGTTAGCCTTTTGAATCGCTTAAAAGGGAGTTAAGATGTAGAAGTTATCGAGCAGTAAAGTTTTTACAAGAAAAGCCGAATTTTTATTTAATAAAAACGAAAATTGAGCTTTAAATAAAGAAAGAAAAAGATAAGATAATAATTATTCTATTCTAAATATTTAGTTGATTATGTTGTACGTATATGAGTACGTATTTTGAAGAAAATGATGACGTATATGAATACATATTTTGAGAAAATAATAATGACGTATTTTTAAGTCAAGAAATACGTAGTATAAGTTTGATTATTTAAATTCAAAAATGATTATTATTATTATATGAGTTTAACGAAATAATTTTCGTTAAAGAGTCGAAGTTGTGAGTTTTAAAAACTAAAAGTCGAGCAATAACTCATTATGATGAAAATATGATTAAGTTATAAGTTATTAAGTGATTATGTCTAAGATATAAGATAGTTATGGAAGTTTAACACTTGACTGTGTGATTATGTTAAGACGTTAGTTGTTTATATAAACTTCGATGTTTGAATATGATTAAACAATTAAGTATGATTAACCTCTCTAGTAAGATAATTACCTATTTAATATAAGTGTTTGAGATGTTGATATTGATGCTTGAGTATGATAACAATGTTTGATCTCCGATGTGAATGTTTGATCTTTGATGTGAGTATTCGATTATCAAAATAAGTGTTTAACTGCGTATGATTTATATATGGTGAAAATAGTTGAGATTTGATGATATGACTTGCCGAGTTCATGTAAATTAAAATTATGAGAAGTTTAAGACGAGTTAAGTAGTAACTTATCAATTTACGTGAAAATTGAATATATTAGAAACGAGAATTAGAGTTCGAGAAGCAATTAGAAACCGAGTAAAGACGATGATTTGAGAACGAGAAAACGAGAAAGTTATTGACGTAGAAAAGTTTAGATAAGTTAAGAAGAACCCGACTCAAGTAGAAGTCCATCAGCCGAGCCCTAGGTCTATTATACGTTTTTCAAGTCGATAAGCTCGAGTTTAATCGATGTTGTTATTGAAGGACCGAGCGGGACTGCGAAATAATCAGAAAAAGCGTAAAGTAAGCAACCCCAACTTCAAAAGACCAGAAGCGAGGTAGGCTTTTCTGAAACCAAAACTTCGATGAATGCTATTACTTATTGATTATTATTATGTGAGCTTTTAAAAATCAATTGACTTGCCATTTATCTGAGTTTGGTATGCTTTATCATCTGCATGAATTATATGTCCTGTGGAAGACAGGAACCCACATGTGGTTAATTAATTGATGATGGTGACTGTGAGTTTTGCTTCGGTTTAGCCAGTCACAGTGTTTGAGAAGGAGGCCTACTTCTCGACACAATGTTGATGTGGTAGATAATTCATACCTTATATATAAAATTGTGTGCACACATCTTTAAAGGGAAAATGATTTTATACATTCACAAGTAAAATGATTTCAAGTATGCTAACACTTGTGATGCAGTGGCAAGGCAAGTTCAATTATATAGCTCTAAGAGCAAGCTTTTAAACTATTTTTGGCAATGTGTTCACTGAGTACGAAGTACTCAGCCCTGCATGTATTTCTAAACGTGCAGGTTAGCTACGGATGAGGATGGTATGGATGGTCTTGGTGGTGTGTTAACCTTTTGGATGTTGAGTCGACAGTTACATGTCTTCATACATGTAATTGTGGTGAGCAAGTGATGTTTCCGCTGCTTAACAATCTTTTGATATGTTAATATTTTGATAACTCTGATGACAATGAGCTGTATGCTCAAAACAATGCTTTGAATTTCATTTGAAAACCCTACTTTTGAACCACATGATGTCGTTAAACTTAACCCTATTTTTGAGAAACTTTGTAAATTATTAAGCTCGTTCATTGTTAAGCCATGTTATGAAAGTCTGTTTATATTCATATCATGTTGAAACCTTATTTCCCTAGATCGGTTCACTGTTGAGTCGAGTTTTATTTGTTGGTTTCACATTTTTAATTCATTCGGGTTAGTGTTTAAAGTTGAGTTGAGATAAAAGTGGTTTGTTATTTGATGGTTTCACCTTCACACTCCAATGGAGTCTGGTCGTTCCTATACACCGGATTTCGGGCTGTGACAGAAAGGGTATCATAAGGTAAAACACCTCTATGAGTAAGAGCCTCTGTAACTACAACTTTCGTTAGTGGATTGATTCTCTTTTTGGCGTGGTCCCCCAGACGTAGGTTGATTAACCGAACTGGGTTACCATTCTGTGCGTCATTTACTTAGCTCAGTCATTATATTCTGAGTTATATTTCGTGCTAAATTTTAGTGTGGCGGAATCAATTTATATGCATAAATTGTTCGGTTAAATTTTTCAGTACTTGAGCTTGATTACACAAAAAATTGGCTTCTTTCAGGTATGCCGTGGGTTCCCAATAACCATAACAATTTAAACAAAAAAACAAAAACTGCTTCCACTGGCGGGGGAAAGTAAGGAGGAGGAGGGTGGGGCTTAAGCTCCACTTAAAAAAAAATTATTTGTTTTTCGATTCATGCAATATATTTAAATTATCAATATTTTGAATGTATTTTTGTGTTAAAGTCCGGTCTCAAACAAATCACATAAAGATTTTAGAAGTGAGAAGAAATAGAAAAATAAATCCCCACTTGAATTTTTTTTTGGCTATGCCACTAACTGTCTCAACACATTCATATCATTAGTGGAGACAAAGTTTGGCCTCAGCGACTCGTCATTTTGTAGTTATATAGCTCGCCTTTAATTTTGTTTGCCTAAAGCAGTGTATTAATTTTGGGCGAAAATTATATGAATCCGCTGTAAGCCGAAATGGGTTTATACATATAGAAGATAAGTACATACTCCAATATGCATTTTCTACCTAGATAACCATCACTTGATAGTTATAACTTGTACTTCCCCCTGGAAGGGTGAATGTTTAAGCTTTACATAGAACAAAATTGCAACATGATGAAACTATACCACTGCAACAATGCCAACAAAAGCAGCATCGCTCGAAATTCTGCTACATCACAACAGTCCCCTACACTACATCAATAGAGCGTACATCTTATCGTACAAAATGATTCTACCTCAATACATGCTGTATTACATCATATTTCTTTCTTCAGATGGCATCCCGTCACCATGCTCCACCCCCTCGTCCCCATCCCCAATCGACTTAATAGGATCAGAGTAGTTCGGTTCAGGTCGAGGAAACAATAGCTTGAGCCGGAAAGCATCAACACCATTCAAGTAGTATCGGAAAAGCCTCTTAGCTCTAATAAACCCCAGACGACCATACAGTGCTAGAGCTCCTTTATTGGTTACTTCTGCTTCAAGTGTTACCTTTGAAATAAGTAGAGAGAGCAAATTTAGTGTTTCAATGTTACAGATGAAATAAAACCCTAAATAAATTGCATTCTTGGATTCTGGTTTTTAATTCAATTGCAGCTGTCACAAAAAGTATTAAGGAGATGATTGTTGCTCTTCTAATCGGATGTGACAAAATGAGAGGGGATATTGTGCAGATCCATATGGCAAAACAAATTTAATTAGCAAAGAAATGCAAAAAAGTAAAACATTTGGAGATGAATATTATGCTCTCACTTTGACTGATTAAACACGTTGAAGCGTTGAGCAAAACAAAGACCGTGGTAATGGAGAGAGTAACAAACGAACATACCTCCTCACAACCAGATTCCATCATCACTTTAATCGACCTAGTAACAAGTTCACTTGCTGCAAACGAAAGCAAGCAAATAAATCTCAATTCTGATGGTAAGAAAGCAACAAATGTCTGACCACAACACAATACAAAGTTTCTTAAATACGCATGCTTCTGATCAAGTATTCAACCACAGATGCATACTAGTAGTTTATTGCTCATTTAACAAGAATCAGAGTGGTATAGGCATTTAACAAAATTTCTAAGATAAAAGAAGACAGGATGTTATGGTTAGACTTCCACCAACTAGGTTTGAGTACTCTTGAGCAGCTAAAATAATGAAACGGAATTAGAGATGTGGAAATTACCAATGCCTCGGCCTCTGTAAGGGTTGAGGACAACAAGCATGGCGATGTATCCTCTGAAAGTATGGCGATGATCTCCCATCTTGCATACCACTGTGCCCACACATTTTCCTTTATGGAATGCCTGCCAGTGGATCAAGGCCAATCAACCAATCAATTGAAAACCTTAATTCCCAATGAGAGAAAGGGTGCGTAAGGTAGGGTGGGGGGACTCACGAGGAAAGAGAGATTGGGCCAAAGATAGACGAAGTATCTGTAGGTGAAGATGGAGTAGGGCTCGCTCAGCTCCTGATCCACCAGATTCATAATCAGCGGCAGGTGATGCTCGCCGCTGTAGCTCACGTACTCTATCTCCTGCGTATCAAACTCCGCTGCCATAAAAACTCAGTGCTACTGCTGTTGCCAGTCGACTTCAGACTGTGGTGCAAATGGAGCACGCTGAGCTAAATAAAAAGAAATAAATTTGCACATCAGGTAAATTAAATAAGCCTATTTGATGCAAACCAATCAAATTTAAGGAGTTGAATTTTATGCAACAGTTGTTTGAAGCATGGTAAAAACAGGCGAGCACGTCTTAAGCAAAAAAAAAAACACAATCCACCAATCGAGATGTGGTAGTTACACAAGTAAATAACAAAGCTGGCTTAAGGTAGTTACAATATTCAATTGATGACACATTTTTATAGGATAGCAAATAGTATGCTACACACTATTATCTATGCCCTCTCAAATTTGTCACATATTTTCTGCATATGTACTAAAGATTATGGCACCATATAGTGTCATGAGAATTGTCAATCTTAAAACCCACCAATTACCATCTGTTACAATAACAGATTAATCATTGCCTAAACAGATTTATCTGTCATTCGGTACCCTAAAAAAGAATAAAAATTCGACATATACATTCATCCTTCCATTCAATCGTGAAGACAAAGAAACACGGCAAAGTATGGCCATTTACTTATTATTTCACAAACAATTACAATCAATAAAAATCTGATGACACCTTTAGAGTAATACTCAAGCAATAATCTCACCAAAACAAAAGGAGCGAGAGTGGCAGATCTAGGGTTTCCAAAGCCAAAGGAAATATATCTGCGTTTTGTATAAGGATTTTAAAATTAGGGGAAATTTAAATTATTTGGAAGAATTGGGATTGCATTAGTTGGAATATATACATTCAGGAAAAGTGTGTATACACACATCTGCAAATGAGAGAAAGAGAGAAGAGGTGCGTGTATTTGTGGAAGATGGAAGAGATTTGTTTTGCGATTAGTCTAGCATGCACAAAATGAACAAGAGGCTTACTCAACTAATCCGATTACCAAACTCCCCAAAATTGGAAAGTTAATATGATGTCTACATTCTACAAGAAAATCGAGCAATTACAAAAAAGGAATGCAATTAATGGAGAAAACAGAAGTCATTTGAATAACCTCATAAAGTAGGGAAACCATAAAACAAAGCCAGATCAATATTGTTAAAAACGTTCTTAAAATATTTGAATAAAACAGAACTTGCAAACAACTAATCAACTCATCATGTGAATAGTATTGAAACTTGAAAGTCATAATAGAGAGAGAGGTTGAATAGTTCTGAAAGCTTTTCCCCTAGAAGCTGAAGGAAAACCTGGGATCTCCTGCCACCAAATATGCATAATTGGACTTATAATTTCATCAAAATTTTAAACTTTATGCAAACACTAACTGAAAATACATACCAATTTTTGCCAAATCCATAGATAGCACAAAGATACAAATCACTTCTAAAGGATTGAATGAATCAAGAAAAGCAAGTTGAAAGCTGCCAACCAAATCTTACAGTGGTAATACAATATTGCCTACAAGAATCGATGAAGCAACAACAACTCCAGATATTGACAGCTCTATCACCTTGAAAGCTGACAAAAGCAATTCAACGAAGCTAGATTATGAAAATGAATTATATGATAAGCGCGAATATTTGTGTAGTTTTCCTCATCTTATTAGCACAGAGCTTAAGCAGAAACTATTAGTGAAACGAACTATTATACACAGAGAATATGAAAATTTAAGAGCATAAAACGTTGTCCAGCCTAATTCATAGTCTCTGAAACTAACCATTCAAATCAATTTCGAAAAATAAGAATGAGAACCACAATGCATTAGCTTTTCTGAGGTCAGACAATTAGACAAATGCATTCTGAGGGATTTAGACATCTAATTATTAGTCGGCACTAACATATTAGGGAAAAAGTCACAGTATAAAAGAAACTGAAAAAAAATCTTGATAAAACAACAAATTGATGAGTGGCATGTTTCCTATGCATAAATGATTTGATCCATTCACAAATAAATATACCCAAAACACTGTCATAGAAGAAAAGCAATGTTCAATAGCGATGGAAAGCTATATCATCCAATAATTGATTACAACATAAAATATATTTTCTAGAGCTTCGCACTCACCAAAGACGAGTAGCTGCGGTTGAAAGGGGACGGCAAGCAGGGCATGGCGAATGAGGGACTAATGAGACGGCGAGATATCGGCGAGGCGACGGCGAGATGCAGCAGCGGCGCGGAGGGGAACAAGGGTTTGGGAAGAACAACACGTAACACGATTTCTGTGGATCAATTGTTATTTTCGTCTCTTCAAAAAATAAAAGTAAAAACAGAATTGTTATTTTCTTTTTTTCCTTGGCTTTGTTTTTCTTTTACTCTATTTTACTTTAATTTACTACTGCTACAAGTAGCCCAGCCCGAGCCATGCTTTATCAACTAAAATTTACATTTAATTCTCAAAATATAATTCTTATTAGGGCATGTTTGGTTTAAACGATAGGATAAATAAGATTAATAAATAGAATAAAATTATAGTATTTAAATTATTTACCATACGTTTGATTAGATTGATTATCATTTTAATTATTCTAGAATAAATAGAGGGAGAGAAGCACCACTTAGTTGAAGAGAGAGAGTGAGAGAGAAATAAGAGTTTGAACATTGATGTTGAAAATTAGGGAAAATTTGAGAGCAAAGTTGAAAATTTCCAAATGATTTGGATGAGTGAAATAATCACCCCAAAATAGGAGGGATAATTTATCACTTATTTGATTGATATGATCAAAGGCCTAGTTATCAATCACGTGTTCAATCATAAAAACCAAATATATGATTATGCATGATTATTTATCAATCATCCCTCATCACTCAAACCAAACGCACCCTTAGTTGTTGTATTTATATTTTATACTTTAGTGACTTCAAGTCTCAACTTTTATAGGGGAATATGTATTTGTTTTCCCTTCTAATACAATCTTTTTAATAGATTTATATAAACTAATAACATTATACTATAATTTATCTTAGCCACAATTTATTCTACTACTATTTTCCAACTTATTAAGAAATAAACATAACAACTCATCGTATTTAAACTATCCTCCGAAAGAAAATCAAACACATGAAGGACATGGAATTCTTTCTACCAAATCAATATAAAAATCAACCTTCTGGCTTTAGAAATAAAATGTGCAAAATCTTAAAAAGCTTGAAGCTTTGGTATTTCTCTTCTAAATCCTTTCATTTAAAAAACGGGAATTCATTAAACATTTTATGTGAATAATAATACTCTAAGCTTCTACCAACAAAATAAAGATTAACAATATTTCAAATTTCAAATTGATAATACTTCTCCAAGCTTTACTAAATAATTCATGAAATAGATTATGACTGACCTTTCAATCTTTATAACTCCAAAAAATAGCTACTCAAATAAAAGAAAATAAAATATAATGGAACGTAAATCAGAAGCATAAAAAAAAATTGTTTCAATTTAATCGCTGAGGTAACTTAGTCCGAAGCAACAAATCAACTGAGCGCTATATGGGTTGCAACTAACCTTAGTTTGATTTGATTTTAATAAGAACTTTGTTTCGGCAATAAACTTACACATCAACTCGTCTATTAACATGTGCAACTTCTTCTCTCTAGAAAGCCTCTAAAAAACTAAAACACACATCACAATACAAACCATCATTCAATAAATTGAAAAAAAAAATAGCAGGAAATTTTAGCAAAAAAGATAGAAAAGCACTAAAAAAATAATGATTGCGTATTCGAACAAAACTAAATCACATAAAATTGAGTTAATAATTTGAGGGATTTTGAAAATCATATAGGAGTTGTGACTTGTGAGAAACGAAATTGAGAGAATTAAGGAGAAAATGCAGATATTTGAGATTGTGAATTGGACAATTAATTTTCAAAAATGACACATACTGGATTTGTTTTTTTTTTTTTTTGGGGGTTAATTAAGATAGAACGGAAGTTCCCTCAAAAATAGGAAAGAAAGAACGTGAGATGACAAAAAAAATTGATCATAAAATGATACTCAAAATTGCGAAATTGATTTGAAATTAATAGATTAAATAATTTTATTTAGATTAGTGCTAATTGTTTTTGTTAGTGGGTCGTTTTGCAACTCCATGACTGTCCGTTGTTTAGATTAATTTTAACTTCTTAAATATGCTAAAAAATAGGGACGGTCAAAATTAATTGGATTCTCAAAACTTTTGCTTTAATATATATAGATTTTGTTCCTTGTTTTACTTTTCCACTAGAATACACAGTTTTTAAACTTATCTAAGATGTTTTTTTTTTTTTTGCAATTTTATAATTACACAAATTCTTTTATCCAATATCGTTTAAAATTAAATATGATTATACTGTATTAAATAAATTATTTAATTGATATGTCTTTATATGGTGATAAATATCTCTTACTTTAAAAACAATTAAAAAATATATGTCAATATTCAAGAGTCAATCAAATTGCGCCACCTAAGCCCTTAGAGCCCATGATGGAGTCCAAAGCCCACTCAACTTCTCTGTTCCTACAACTATGAATAGGGATCTCTACACAATTTCAAATCACACCTAAAAATCATCTTCAAGACCTCAAAAATTAAAGAGAGAAAGTCTCTAAGATTTTTCTCAATAGTCAAGGTGTCCCGACGAGATTCAAGGCGTTCTTCGTGGGAAGCAACGCGTTCATCGGCGGAATCAACTCAAGTGGCGTTTGATCCGAAACAAGACGCAAGTCCTCCACGTCAATTTTATAAAGCTCGACGCTCAACTTTTACTTCGGAAATAAGGCGAACGTCCTCCATATCAACACCATCAACCTCAAAGCTCAAGTCCAAAGTTCAAGTCAACGTCATCAAGTCAAAGCTCAACTTTTACTTCGGAAGCAAGCTTGAAGATAAAGTCCAAATAGATCAAGGAGACATACTTCTTATCAAATCTCAAAGATTATCAAGTCCAAGGAGGTCAAGGAGGCATATTTCTCCATCAAATCTCAAGGGCTGCTTGAAAGCCGTTTAAGGGTCAAAGTGAAGAGAAGAATCGGAGGATCAAATAGAGATTGAACCCGCAGATATTTGAAATTCTTATATGTTTATACAATCTTGTGTTTATTGAATAAATACATATTTTGTGTTTACAGATTTTGGCACGCCCACTGAGACAATCTTTACCTCTCATCTCTTCTCTTCGCCAAATCCAAAGAAGATGTCTACAACTCTTGAGGAGCAAATCGCAAAGTTGACAAAGCTTGATGAAGGACTTGTCAAATGCTTAGAAGAACGAGATGTTCAACTCGCAAAGTTGGAAAATGCAAATACTTTGGATACGAGAAGCCAACAAAAGAAGGATGATCAAGAAACCAAGCTTTTCATGGAGTCAAAATGATGGAGTCCAAGGATCGTCGTTGGTGCAAGATCCGGTGCATGTTCCTGTTGGACCAGTTACAAGATCTCGAGCCAAGAAGTTTAAGGAGAGCTTGATGGATTTAGTTCAAGAAGTTTGGAATCAAGAGTTGATGAAGAAACCTATCGAAGTTGGCGAGTTGAATGGTCCGAGCTGCATTAATCTTATCATGTGCGAGTGGGTTCAAGTTTAAAGACTTGTTTTGTTATCTATTTACTTTCGTGTAGTCCATTAGTGTTAGACTTATTATTATTTTCGTGGGTTTAATTAGGGTGGCCGAAATTGGGCCTTAGTTGAGTCAGTTTTGAGTTTTAAGCCTTGTTTAGACTAGGGCTTTGTTTACTTATTGGGTTAGGAGTTATTTTCCATGTTTAGTTTCCTAGTAGGGTTATGATTTGCACCCTATATATAGGGGCTTTTGTCATGAACGAAATTTACACCTTGATTAATTATAACGTGAGTTTTATTCTCTCTTGAGAGTTTTCGAGTTCTTCTTGGTTTTGCCAAGTTGAATTCATTATCCGGCGAATCAACGAGTCAATCATCCCTCGTTGTGTGTCATTCATCGTCCCCGAGTTGCCGTAGCGTCCTATCGTTGGGTTCTAGGGATCTAATCGCCTAGTTCACTTGTGAGAAACTGTTACGAAGGTTTTGGGATCTCCATCTATCGTATCTTGTTCGAGTCTTCCGCGTGCGTGTGCCGAGGTTCACATCATTTTGGCATCAGTGCCACGTTTCGTATCCAGGTTCTTCGTGTTCCTTGAGTCTTGTTTTTAGTTTTTTTTTTTCTGTCTTCGTCTTCGTCTTCTGTCTTGTCGCGTCGTCGTCTTTATCGTTTCTGTTCGTCGTGTTCTTCGTGTTCTTCGTGTCGTCGTCAACCAAAAATAAAAATAAAAAATTCGTTCGATCCGTTTAGTATCTCATCCGTGTCCAGTTCTTGTTGTTTCCTTATTTTGTCTCCATAACTTACCATATAGAGTCAACCATATCTTACCATATCAATATCTTTCCATATCTCTCATACATATCTTTCCATATCTCTATCTTACCATATCCATACCTTCCATATACACGCCCATACTCCCATATACTACGCTAGATTCCATTACTACTCGACACCTTCCATCCGACTCATATCATTACCATATTATACGCCCTAAGAGACCATAATAACCACCCACACGCCCTTTACACCAAAATTCCAGTTTGACATAAAAGTGGCCGCCAAAGGCGGCTCGTTCAGAATTTCGTTTCGTTCTTCGCATTTTTGAAATCCTCGTTCCGAGAAGGGGCAAAAAAAAAAATACAAAATCTCGAAAAATTTCATTGGTGCCAAATTTTTTCTGTGGGTTCCTTGGGTCGTATAGAGTCTTTTGGAGCAGTTTCTGTGAGCACTTTTTCCGACTTTTCGGTTGCGTGTCGTCGTGTTTTTTGGGTTCCTGGGGTCGTGTAGAGTCGTTGAGCACGTTTCTGTGCAACGTGTTTTTGAGTTTCCAGTTTTCGTTTCTTCGTGCCTTTCGTTTCTTGTTTTCGGTTTTCCTGTATTTGGTTGTTTCGTTGTTAGTTGGTGGTGAATTCAAGTGGTAGATTGAGAGGATTCGATTCCTTGAGAGAGAACTTGAGTGGAAAAAGGCAAGAGAGGTGAGATTATTAGAGTGAAAAAAAAGCCATATTTGAGTGATACACGAGTGCTGAGTGATTCATCATTGAGTGATACACGAGTGCTTGTGAGGTGGTGAGGATTCTATTTTACTAACCTTTGTTTCTTTTCAAGATGTCTAATGATGGTAAGCAGGTGGTAAATGAGGAGGATCAGCCCGTTGGAGATCCAAAGATGAAACTAATGATGGAAGCCCTTTCATCACAACTGGGGAAGATGCTAGATTCAAAGATGAAAGGGGTGTTTGAAAGATTGTACCAGGTTGAGCAGTCTCAGACCAGAGAGACCAATTTCAATCGAGGTCGTGGTGGCAGAGGAAGACGAGGTGGCAGAGGACGTGGAGATCGACGAGGTCGTACAGAGTATGATGACTATGTGGAGGACACCGAGTTCGATGAAGATGATGAAGGCAGTTGGCAGAGAGGCGGTGACAGAAACGTCCAAGATAACTATTTGGGCAACATAAAGATGAACATTCCCTCCTTCCAAGGGAAGAATGATCCAGAGCTGTACCTTGAATGAGAGAGAAAGGTGGAGCTTATGTTTGATTGCCATAACTATTCAGAGATTAAGAAGGCAAAGTTGGCAGCAGTGGAGTTTTCAGATTATGCACTTGTTTGGTGGGACATGTTGGTGACCAGTCGAAAAAGAAACGGCGAGCCACCTATTGATACTTGGCGTGTGATGAAGGTTGTGATGAGGAGGCGTTTTGTGCCAAATCATTACTACCGAGAGCTTTACAACAAGTTGCAGAATTTGAAGCAAGGCAGTAGAAGTGTGGATGAATACTTCAAGGAGATGGAGATAGCTATGATTCGAGCCAATATTGTGGAGGAAAGAGAGGCGACCATGGTGAGATTTTTGCCTGGTTTGTAGTGGGAGATTCGAGACAGAGTGGAGTTGCAGCATTATGTTGAGTTGGAGGACATGGTCCACATGGCCATAAAGATAGAGAGTCAGCTCAAGAGGAGGGGCAATCAGAGACAGAATCCGATCAGTTGGAGGTCTTCACAGTCACCTTCTAGTGGTTTCTCATCAAAAGGGAACCAATGGAAAAAGGAGGCGTCCCCGACCCAGGAGAAGAAGCCGTTCTTTAAGCCCCGAGTGGAGAGTTCGAATTCAGCAAATCAGGCCAAACCAGCAACCCCGGACAACCGAAATCGAGATAAGAAGTGTTTCAAGTGCCAAGGATTTGGGCATATCTCGAGTGAGTGTCCGAATAGAAGAATCATGATCTTGAAAGATGATGGTGAAGTGGTGACCGATGATGAAGATCGTGATCCAGAGATGCCAGCTTTGGAGGAGTCCGACGAAGAAGGTGAAGAGATATTACCTCCTGTTGGGAAGTTGTTCGTGACTAGGAGGGTTTTGAGTGCCCAAACTCAACCCGATGAGAGAGAGCAGCGAGAGAACCTCTTTCACACGAGGTGCCATGTTCAAGATAAGGTGTGCAGTGTCATTATTGATGGAGGAAGTTGCACGAATGTGGCCAGCGCAGACATGGTTGAGAGATTGGGGTTGATTCCGGTGAAGCATCCTAAACCGTATCGATTGCAGTGGTTGAACGAGTCCGGCGTCATCCGAGTGGCGAAGCAAGTGAAGGTTCCTTTTCGCATTAGGAGGTATGAAGATGAAGTGTTGTGCGACGTGATTCCAATGCAGGCGAGCCACATCTTGTTGGGACGTCCGTGGCAGTTCGATAGGCGAGTTACTCATGATGGCTTCACCAACAAGTACTCTTTTGAGTACAAGCAGAAGAAGGTATCCCTTGTTCCTCTTACTCCTAAACAAGTTTATGAGGATCAAATGCAGATGCAAAAGGAGGCGGACAAGGTGAAGCCCAAGGAGTTGGTCGAGCAGAAAAAGGAGTGCGGGTTGGCCCATAATTCATTTCTAGCCAGACCGAGAGATTTGAAGTGGGCCGTGAGGGAGGAGAGACCCATGTATTTGTTGTTGTACAAGGAAATTTTGCATAGTGATAACGATTTCTCTTCTCTACCCCCTTCTATTAGTTCTGTTTTGCAGGATTATGATGATGTCTTTCCCGATGAGATTCCACCCGGTTTACCACCAATTCGAGGGATTGAGCATCAAATTGATTTCGTCCCCGGAGCTGTCCTTCCAAACCGACCAGCTTATAGAACCAATCCCGAGGAAACGAAGGAGTTGGACCGACAAATCAGAGATTTGATGGCCAATGGACGCGTGAGAGAGAGTATGAGTTCGTGCGCCGTTCCGGTTTTTCTCGTTCCAAAGAAAGACGCATCCTTGAGAATGTGTTGTGATTGCAGAGCCATTAACAACATCACAGTAAAGTATCGCTTTCCTATTCCTCGTTTAGATGATATGCTTGATGAGTTGCATGGTTCTTGTGTGTTTTCCAAGATTGATTTGCGTAGTGGATATCATCAAATTAGGATTAAAGAGGGTGATGAGTGGAAAACTGCTTTCAAGACAAAACTTGGTTTGTTTGAGTGGTTGGTTATGCCTTTTGGTTTGACTAATGCACCCAGTACTTTTATGCGTCTTATGAATATGTCTTGCGTGCTTTTATTGGTCGATTTGTTGTGGTTTATTTTGATGATATTCTCATTTATAGCAAGAGTCATGAAGAGCATGTTGAGCATTTAAAGGCTGTTTTAGATGCACTAAGAAAAGAAAAGTTATATGTAACCTTAAGAAGTGTGTCTTTTGTACGGACAAGCTTGTGTTTCTTGGTTTTGTTGTTAGTGCACAGGGTGTACAGGTTGATAAGGAGAAGATACGAGCTATCCAGGAGTGGCCTACACCGAAGAATGTTGGGGAAGTTAGAAGTTTCCATGGACTTGCTAGCTTCTATCGACGTTTTGTACCACACTTTAGCAGTGTGGCAGCACCTTTGACGGAAGTTATCAAAAAGAGTGTGGAGTTTACGTGGGGTAAAGCGCAAGAAGATGCGTTCCAGCTTTTGAAGCATAAATTGACTCATTCCCCGGTACTATCACTTCCTAACTTTTCTAAGTCTTTTGAGATTGAATGTGATGCTTCCGGTGTTGGTATTGGTGCAGTTTTGATGCAAGAAGGAAGGCCTGTTGCGTATTTCAGTGAGAAGCTCAATGGACTGACGTTGAGCTACCCTACGTATGATAAGGAGCTGTACGCGTTGGTGAGAGCCCTCAAAACGTGGCAACACTATCTGTGGGCTAAGGAGTTTTTATTCACACAGACCATGAGTCCTTAAAGCATTTAAAGGGGTAGAACAAGCTGAACAAGAGGCATGCGAGGTGGATGGAGTTCATTGAGACGTTTCCTTACGTCATTAAGTACAAGCAAGGAAAAGAGAATGTAGTGGCTGACGCACTTTCCCGAAGGTATGCCTTGATCTCTACTTTAGATGCTAAGTTGCTTGGTTTTGAGTGTCTTAAGAGTTTATATGAGCATGATGATGAGTTTGGTGAGATTTATCGAGCATGTGAGCGTTCTGCTAGTGGAGAGTATTTTAGGCATGATAATTATCTTTTTCGGAAGAATAAGTTGTGTGTTCCTAAGTGCTCTATACGTGATTTGTTGCTGCTTGAGTCTCATGGTGGGGGTTTAATGAGACATTTTGGTATTGCTAAGACTTTGACTGTTTTGCAAGAACATTTCTTTTGGCCTCATCTGAAACATGATGTTGAAAGAATTTGTGCTCGTTGTGTTACATGTAAGCAAGCTAAGTCTAGAGTTAACTCCCATGGTTTGTATACACCATTGCCTATTCCTACTGCACCTTGGATTGATATTTCAATGGATTTTTTGTTAGGATTGCCTAGGACTAAGTGTGGTCGTGATTCTATCTTTGTTGTGGTTGATCGGTTTTCTAAGATGACACATTTCATTCCATGTCATAAATCTGATGATGCATCTCATATAGCTGATTTGTTCTTTAGAGAGATTGTTAGATTGCATGGCATGCCTAGGACTATTGTTTCAGATAGAGATTCTAAGTTCTTGAGCTACTTTTGGAAGACTTTGTGGTGTAAGTTAGGTACTAAGCTTTTGTTTTCTACTACTTGTCATCCACAAACTGATGGTCAAACCGAGGTAGTAAATAGGACTTTGTCTACTTTACTTCGTGCTATAATTAAAAAGAATATTAAGTCTTGGGCAGAATGTTTGCCACATGTTGAGTTTGCATATAATCGTTCTGTTCATTCTGCTACTCAGTTTTCGCCTTTTGAGATTGTCTATGGGTTTAATCCTTTAACTCCGTTAGATTTGTCTCATTTACCTGCGCATGATTACACTGATTTTGATGGCCGAAAAAGGGCAGATTTTGTGAAACAGATTCATGAGAAGGCAAGGATGAACATCGAGCGACGCACGGAGCAGTATGCTAAGCAAGTAAACAAAGGACGTCGTAAGGTGGTGTTTGAACCCGGTGATTGGGTGTGGCTGCATATGCGCAAGGAAAGGTGTTGGAAAATTTATTAGTATAAGTTTTGATGAATTCCAAAACTGGCTGACCCCAACCGAGTAGATGTTGCCAATACCTAATGTTAGAATTTAGGCTCGCTGTTTGAGCAAAGTTAAGATTTTATCTTTACAGGTCTCCAGCTGAAGATGGCAACAAGGCGTCACTCAGACAGAACATCAGTTGTGAAGAAAGACAACTGAGAGTTCATTTGTTCAGATGCAAACAAGGGGAAGTCTTCAGAACATCAGTTGAAGGAAACCAACTGAGCGTTCATCAGATAAGAAACAGTTGAGAGGAAGAGAACATCAGATGAAAAGGAAATCATCTGAGGGTTCAAACCCAACCGAGTAAAGAAGTGGAAGACAACTGAGGGTTCAGTTTCAGAACCTCAGTTATAGAATCTGAACAAGGAGTTCAACTGTTTTGAAGTTCAAAGTCAGCTGAGAACTCGACAGATCGGAACATCAGCTGAAGATCACTCAGATGAAGGTCAAGACTTTCAACCGACAAACCGAAGTTGACTGTCAAAGATTTGAGTTTCAAAAGGAAGTCACATGAGGGTTTGACCGTTCAGTCATTACCCCATCTGGCCCAACATAAGGCTATCTCAGATGGAAAGCAGAAGAGCACATATGCCATATCAGGAAAGTCTGCAGAGATGAGAGACAAGCCATCGCTATCAACCGATCAGAGATCAACTGCTCCTCCAACGGCTAGTTGATTCTCTCCGCCTATAAATAGAGGCATTCTCTCATTCGAGAGATAGAGGACACACGAGACAGACTGAAGCAAGAGAGAAAAGTTCAATCACAAGCGAAAGAAAAATCTGCTAAACTCCTATTCTAAGAACATCAGCAGCTGAGAGTTCTAGAGTGATAGAACATTAGTAGCTGAGGGTTCATAGAGTGAAAATCTGTCTTAGATCTTAGTTTGAGTGTTTATTCGCTCAAGCCTTAGATCCAGCTCTCATTCGTGATCGAGCTGTAGTTGGAAATTCTACCCTTTCTCACACCGTAAAAAGTGTGCTAGGACCTTACTCTTCCTGTAATTGAGTAGTCAGGTCGTCAAGTACCTGCAAACTTGACTTAGGCTGTTTAGTGCCCGGAAACTAAACTGTAACGGTTGCTCAGCCCGCGTAAGCTGAGTGGTTCTGTCCAGAAGAACTTGGACTGAGGTGTGTGGACTCACATCTCCCCGTGGACGTAGGAGTTCTCTCCGAACCACGTAAATCTTGTGTGTCGTGTTTTCTTTTGTGTTTAGTCTTTATTATCATATCTTAACTGACAAACAAACCGCATACAATCTGCATACTTTCACAACAACAGTTTTGGTTTTGACCAACCGTGCATAAAAGCGTGAGTTTGATTTTACGAGTTTATTTTCCACCACATTCCGCACAGCACCAACCTTCCAGCTGAGGTTGCTTACTCAGCTGTGAGATCCCAACTGAGTCCTCTCACTCAGTTGAAGTTGATTTCAAGTGTTAAGTTTTTTTTAAAAGCTCAAAAATCCTAACTGGTGTATTCCCCCCCCCCCCCCCATACACCAGTAACTCGTATCGGGACCATCAAGTGGTATCAGAGCAGTGGTTCAAAAGACTGCTGACTCTGTTTCACGAGGTGTGAATTCGAGAATTTTCTTCAGTGGTCAACTGAACAGGTCTTTTCACGCTAGTGCATTCTTGCTTGCATTTTTGTTGTCCTGCTTTTGTTTGTGCAGATGGACGTCAAGGACAAGATCACGGTCATGTTCTCTGTTGTCAACTATACATCATGGAGAACTCGAATGAAGAAGATCCTTTTGTCCAAACATCATAGGATGCAACAAGTTCTCACATCTGGACCAATCGTCATACGAGACAGAATACTTCGCACTCCCACAAATCCCAACGATGGAGATGCAGTGGTGGAGTATGTGGAGAAACAGCCAGAGGACTACACTCCGGAGGAGGCCAAGGTGAGCCAGCTGGATATCTGGGCTCAGAGCACAATAATGTCCACGGTTGGACAAGATTATCTGCCCTGGATAGAGGAGTGTGAGACCGCAAAAGAGATGTGGGACATCCTGGCCTCGCTAAGTGAAGGAAGCGACGAGACAAAGGAAAACAAGTTCTCGCATGCATGTCAAGATTTTGACAATTTCAGTCTGCGACCTGATGAGACTATAGATCAGCTAGAGCTTCGGTTTATGGACATCATCAGAAGAATCCAATCCATCCGGAAAGGAAAATACACTCTAAGAGAAATAAACCTCAAAGTGTTGCAAGCTCTACCGGCTGAGTGGGATACTTTCACAAATATCCACGAGAGCCGAGCTGACCTAGGTGAAATGGGAACTGAAAGATTATTCTCAATCTTGAAAGGAAATGAGTATAAGGTCAATAGAAGGAGGTCGCAGCCCTCAAGTCAGAAAAATAGAATTGAGGATGTCGGCTCAGCATCAAAGTCAGTTGCCCTCCGAGCTGACTACTCAAAGTCGAGATCGTCGAGGCCAACCAGGTCGGGTGACACGACTGCAAAGGAGCCGAGCAGAGAAGAACTGCAACAGAACATTGCAGCGTTGTCAAAGAAGTTAGCCGATATGGATACTCGGTTCGGCAAATATAAACGTTTCTATAAATCAAACCGAACTCGAGACAGTTCGAAGCCAGTCACCAATGGTTGCTTCGAATGCGGCAAGGAAGGACACTTCAAAGCCGATTGCCCAGACCTCTCAAAGAAGGAAAGAGAAGCACTGAGGGCGAAGCAAACTGCAAAGAACAAGGCCATGGTAGCTGAAGAGGCAGCTGACGACATGGACATCTTCACAGACACTGAAGATGAGGATGACCTGACCTCTACCAACAAAGTCATCAGTCCGGATCAATGCCTCATGGCACTTGGAACCGACCAAGATGATATTGAGGTACAATCTAATCCTGCTTGCTTAAATTCTTCCAATACTTCTAACATGCAGGAATCTATGAACGATGAGTTGGAACCCTCCTGGAATGATTTTCAAGAACTCAGTGAGGAACTGCATCAGCAGTCGGTTGAGTTTAAGAATCTTCAAGCCCAGTTCGCCAAGCTTGAAGATTCCTTAACCGAAAAGGACGATCTAATCAAGAGACAAGCTGAAGAAATTGACCAGCTGAAAAGTCAACTGAGTATAGCCAACCAAACTGAGGCTTCAACCGATGAACAGTTGAAGGAATAGATCAAGGCACAGAACGAACAGTTGAACAAGTAAGAGGCTCAGATCGACCAGCTGATAAAGACATCAGATGCCCAGACCGAGCATATAGCTGTTCTTCTCAAGGATCTTCAGACTGAGAAGGACAACCTGACAAAGCTATATCAGTCATCCGAGATCATCGATAATCTCATCAAATACAGACGGCAAACGGATGATGTGTCTGGACTCGGATACGACGTGGCAAAGGACACTGGAATTCCACCAGCTACCTTCACCAGGGCTGAGGAAGTCATGGTTGCCAAACCTAACACAGTTGAGTATGCAACTGAACAAACACCCTCACAACCGATAAAGGTAACTACGGCTGAGAAAGGCAAAGGAGCTGCAGATGGAGCACCAACGAAACAGTCCCTGGAGTCTACAACCGAGGGGGAATGTTCCAAGACTCAACGGAGGAACCGGAGACGTCGGAGTCGCAATCAAGGTCAAATTCGACAACATATCCAAGCTCAGAACCGACGTGATAACCGACCAACAAACCAATCACAGGAGAGATGGAACCAACAGAACCGACCAAGCTTCAACCGACATAATCAACAACGGTTCCATCACCACAACAATCAGAGGTTCCAACAGAGTCAACCTATGTGGAAAAGTTACGACAGCTATGGTTACTCATGCCACAACATGAATCAACATCCGGGCATGAACAGCTATCGTCAACAGCCAAGGCAATGGAATCAGAATCAGCCAAGAAGATTCCACAATGGCGTCCGACCTCACAGACAAACTCAACAGGATAAGAATCGCCATCAAAACAGGGGGAAAGCCTCACCTCCTAAAGCCCAACATGGAAGAAATCCAACTCCTCCCAAGAAACAGAGCATCATTTCAAACAACAAGCCTAAGGATAACCGGGGTGTTGTTATAATTGATGAAAATGGGAAGATCATTTGGAATGACAAGGCTATTCGAGTGTACAGAGAAAAGCGACGCACGGTTCCAGCGGGAACTGGTTCTAACCCTCCAGGACCCAACTGAAATTGGGGACCTAAGCGAGTTTCTCCTTGCAGGTACAGGAGAAACAGCTGAGGAAGAAGAAGGCGTCTACAACAATGTGGGTGATGGATAGTGGATGCTCGAAACACATGACAAATCTGAAGGATTTGCTTGGAAGTTTCGTGGAGAAAGAAGGTCCATCAGTTACTTTTGGTGATAACTTAAAAGGTTATACCAGAGGTTACGGTACCCTTGAAACCAATCATGTTTCAATTTCTAATGTCTCTTTTGTTGATGGATTGAAGCATAACCTGCTCTCCATCAGCCAATTCTGTGATAATGGGTTCTCTGTCAAGTTTGATGCACAGGGTTGCAGAGTTAAAGATGTCAGATCAAAGCAGGTGATATTGTTGGGAAATCGATCTCCAACAGGGAATGTATACTACGCTGACTGGAACAGCAGCCTCCCTGACACTTGCCTGTTGTCAAAGAGCAATTCGGATGTGAGCTGGCTGTGGCACAAAAGGCTCAACCATCTGAACGGCAAGACAATGAACCGACTTGCCAGACAAGAACATGCAAGAGGCATACCTAACCGAGTGTTTTCAACAACACACATCTGCAGTGCATGCCAGCTGGGAAAGCTCGCTAGAACCTCCTTCCGGTTGAAGTCAACTCCTTCAACTGACCGAGTGTTACAGCTGATCCACATGGATCTCTTCGGGCCAGTTACACCAAAAAGCATTAATGGAAACGAATATACATTGGTTGTAACTGATGACTGCTCAAGATATACGTGGACCATCTTCATGCGCCACAAAAGTGAGACCCGAGATGAGCTGCCCAAGCTGATGGATCGGATATCGAACCAACAAGAGATGAAGATCATATCTATCAGATCAGATCGTGGAACGGAGTTTCTAAATGAAACCATCATTGAGTATTGCGAAAAGAATGGCATAACCCATCAGACATCAGCCGCGCGTACTCCACAACAGAATGGCGTAGCTGAGCGAAGAAATAGAACTCTGAAGGATGCAGCCACATCCATGTTAGCGAGCTCAGCACTGCCTAAGAGATTTTGGGCTGAAGCGATCAACACAGCATACTACACACAGAATCGATCTCTTCTCACCAAGCGGTTGGGAAAGACGCCCTACGAGCTGTGGAGACGTAGAAAGCCAGATATTTCTTATCTTCGTATTTTTGGATCTAAGTGTTATATTCACAACAATGGGAAGACTCAGTTGAAAACCTTTGATGCCAAAGCTTCGAAGGGCATATTTCTTGGATATGCAGCTCGGATCAAGGCATATAGAGTTTTCAACAACAGCTCTCGTGTTGTGGAAATAACACCTCATGTTAGTTTTGATGAATCTACCTTCGAGTGCAGGGAACAGGTAAAGGAACAACACGCGGATCCAGCTGTTCTACCAAATCTCACCAGATCGCAAGCTCTTCGGGAAAAGAACCGAGCTGAACCACTGGTATGGGCAACTGAGGATGAGAACCCATACTCCTCTGAAGATGAATGCGAAGACCTCAGCTCGTCCCTAGGGGGAACTTCAGCTGATGTCCCTCCAACTGCATCAGCATCCGATGCCCAACCGAACTCGGTTCAATCTATTGTAAATGTTGAGGATCCAGACTCAACAGCTGATCAATCACCAGCTCTGAAGACTCCAACTCAGATGTCTGAACAGCCACTGTTGGAAGAAGAAGGAAGACGCAATCGAATATGGTATGAAGTTCATTCCACCAACGACATCATCGGAGATCCAACCGAGGATGTGCGCACAAGGAGCAGAGTTGCAAATCCAGAATCAACCGAGGAAGAATCCAACACTTATGCCCAATATGCTGAGGAATTGGCAGTTCTAGAGGAGTTCGAGCAAGCTGGAGATGTTGCCATGATTTCTTGCTATGTAGCTGATGTTCCAGAACCGAAGAATGTTGGGGAAGCTCTCAATTGTGTCCACTTGACAACAGCCATGCAAGAAGAATTGAATGAGTTTCTACGCAACTATGTATGGGAGTTGGTAGAAAGACCAAATGGTGTCAAGGTGATTGGACTAAAGTGGATTTTCAAAAACAAGAGAGACGCCATTGGATTCATTGTGAGGAATAAAGCAAGGTTGGTAGCTCAAGGATACTGCCAACAAGAAGGAATTGATTTTGAAGATTCCTTTGCACCAGTTGCAAGGCTGGAAGCCATCAGGATCTTTCTAGCTTATGCCGCACATCACAAGTTCAAAGTATATCAGATGGATGTGAAGTGTGCATTCCTCAATGGAGATATAAAAGAAGATGTATATGTTGAACAGCCTCCTGGTTTTGAGACTGGGGATGGAAGAGTGTACAAGCTGAAGAAAGCTATCTATGGTCTAAAGCAAGCACCAAGAGCATGGTATGACACTCTTTGTGGATTTCTACTGGACTCGGGGTTCAAACGAGGTTCAGTTGATAAAACTCTGTTCACCATCAAAGTTGAAGAAGATATACTTGTCGTGCAAATTTATGTCGATGATATCATTTTCGGGTCCAAGTCGGAGGAGCTGTGCAAGAAATTCTCCGATCTTATGAAGGAAAAGTTCGAGATGTCAATGATGGGCGAGATGAATTATTTCCTTGGATTACAAGTGAAGCAGTCACCTGAAGGGATTTTCATCAACCAGTCCAAATATACAAGGGAGCTCATCACCAAGTTCGGATTGCAGACAAGTAAGACAACCAAGATCCCTATGAACACGAACTGGAAGATCGAACCAGGAGCTGAGGGAAAGCTCATTGATGCCAGCCAGTATAGAGGGATCATCGGTTCGCTGCTCTACCTAACTGCCAGCCGACCAGACATTTCATACGCAGTTGGAGTGTGTGCTCGTTTTCAAGTCCAACCAAGAGAAGCACACATGTTGGCAGCAAAGAACATCATTAAGTATCTGAAGGGAACTGTCAATGTTGGATTGTGGTACCCAACTGATGACAATATCCAGCTGACTGGATACTCAGATGCCGACCTAGCAGGAGATCGGTTGGACAGAAAATCTACTTCTGGACACTGTCAGTTCATGGGAAGCAAGCTGGTTTCATGGTTCTCCAAGAAACAAGCGTGTGTTGCTACTTCGACAACCGAGTCAGAGTACATGGCTGCCGGAAGCTGTTGCATGCAAGTATTGTGGCTGAAGAAGCAGCTGAGAGATTATGAAGTCTCAACTGGACAGGTTCCCATACATTGTGATAGCTCGAGTGTCATAGCTATCTCTCTAAACCCTGTTCATCACTCTCGGACTAAGCATATCGATATTCGTCATCACTTCATCCGAGATCATATTGAGAAGAAGGATGTGTCCATGGAGAAGATCCCAACTGAGATTCAGAGAGCTGACATCCTCACCAAACCTCTTCCTGAAGCCCGGTTCAAGATGCTGTGTGATCTTCTAGGACTTTTGGATCCGAGCTAAAAACTCATCCGAGCAGAAGAGTCATCCGAGCTGATAAGGATTCATCCGAGCTGAAGAATCGGATATCGACTTAAGGGGGAAGCTCAGATGAAGGGGAAAGCTCAGATGAAGGGGGAAGCTCAGATACTGATTGCCAACTGAAGACGTCAAACGTCAGCTGAAAAGACGAACTCGAGTCAGCTGATGGTAAGCGGCAACTGAGGAACTCGACTAATGAACACAGCTGATTCAGACATCAGCTGGCAGGTATCATTTATGACTGAAGGTGTTATATTCTTAAATGAGAATGTTTGAAATAAATTCAAACATTCCTGTGCTAGTCAGTTATATTAAAATAGCCATCATGTCGCATTAAATGTAAAGTACGGCTGAGCATCCACAGCCTACTTTATAGTGCGACTGGGCTGACATGAAACTGTACACCTTCTCACGCGCTGGTTGGAACTCGGATCAAAACGTCGAGTCAAAGATAGTCAACAGTCGCGTAATCCCAGCCGTTGATGGATTCGCGCCATTTAACCCCAGCCGTTGATCTCATCCAAGTCAAAGACCTATATAAGTGATTTAATGGCACCCAAAAGCAAAAGAATGGCATCATCCGGACCTTCCCTCGTGCCTACAACGTATGAAGAGTCGTTCGATATGTTAGTATCGAAGATTCACTTCGAGCAGATCCTCTCCGACGAGGATCTAGAGTCGCCGGTCCTAGCCCCTCTCGCCAACTCTCTCCGTGAGAACGGACTTCTGGAATGGGCCAAGCTCTGTCCCTCTCACTTGCTCAGGCGTCAAGTCGGAGAATTCTACGTCAATCTTCTTCGCCCCCTTGACAGTTCAAAGGGAGTTTCTACGACGGTGTCCTGCCGACAAAGGGATGTTCCGGCAAGGACAATACGTCGTGTCTCCTTCTCCATTGACGTGTCCGATGTCCTCCGATACATCATACCAATCAACCACACCGCCACCGAGTTCCTGGAGAATATTACCGACGAACAGGCGGATGAATTTCTACAGGATGCTCTGATCGAGCCAGAGCGGTTGAGGAGCAACATGCAAAGGACTAAGCTGAAGCCTGAACACCGCCTGATGTTCGACGCCGTGTCGAAGGTCGTGTTCGGATACAGTGGCGCGTTCGGCGACATCAGCCGACCCAAGTTGAAACAGTTGTTGGCCCTGGAGCACCAACACCAAATCAACTGGTTCCAATATTTTCTGAACCAGTTGATAATGGAGAAGTCGAAGATCTCTGAGACTACGACTGAGTCTGGAGAGAAGCTGCTGAGTGTGAAGGGCACGCTCAACTTCGGATGCAAAATCTCCGCCCTCATCCTCCTCGCAACAAAGGACCGCAACATGGTCTGGGCTGACTGCGAGGAGACGCCGCTGAAGAAGTTGTTGCTGTTCCCGACAGCCAAGAAAGCACAGGAGGTGCTGAGGAGTGTCTACACTCCCAAGGACAAGAGGGAGTCGGGAAGGCCAGCTAAGTCAACAGCTGAGGGAGAACAAGCTGCTGCTCGCCCAACAAAATCCAAAGCCCCACGTCGCCGAGCTGACGTTGAGACGGAGTCGACTGATGAACCTGCCCAGAAAAAGTTAAGGGTAAGGTTCAAGAAGACAATCAAGAAGGCAGCTGAGGTGCCAGCTGATGAGCCAACTGATGTTCCAGCTGACGAGTCAGCTGATGAGCCAGTTGAAGTTCCAGCTGAGGAGCCAGCTGAGGAACAAGCTCCAGACGAGGAGGGAGCGCAGGTCGAGTCCACACCTGCTGAGGAGTGTTCCGAATCCAGCCGCTCAGCTGAGGCCGCATCATTCGAGATCGCACCTCGAGGCCCCGGAGCTGATGAGGCTGAGGGCATGGAGACGTCGGATGCATCCTCCTCATCTGAGGACCTCGAAGATGCTACCACCTCCCCCACAGCTGGAGCAAATACTGTACCGCCCCCAGAGCCTCTTGCTCTCTCTACCCAAACCGAGCCAGAAATTCCGAGCTCTCAGCTCGATGCCAACATCGTGACCTCTCCTTCGGCCGATGTTGAGGAAACCATTCCACCCTCTTCCCCAACTGAATCCCAAATTCCGAGCTCTCAGCTCGATGCCGGTGTTGGGACCGACTCTTTGGCCAACATCGATGAACCTCTTGAACCCGAACCATACAATCTCACCCCCTCCCCGATCAATGAAACGGAGGACCTGCAGGCTGTTGCTGACGAGCACGAAGGAAGGGTGGCCTACTGCTTTCAAAAGCTGTTGGGTCTATTCCCTGCGGCTCGCGACATGCCCATCTTTGCCACACTGGGAACCGAGCTACTGTACCAGTTCCACCTGATCTTCAGCCAGTGGTATGTCAAGGAAGACACGATCAGGGTACTGAGCTGGGACAGGCTGAAATCTGATGAGTCCCGCATCCGAGCCTACTTCAACTATTCCAACTTGGAGGTGGCGTACAACAACCGGATCGCGTTGCTCACTAGACGGTTGGACCAGAGTCTGGCTGAAGGGAAGGACACCAGGGAGGCAGCTGAAAAGGAGTGTGTCGACTTCCTTGACAGCATGTTGATAAAATCAGCCGACTTCCTTGAAGATGTCGATGCAGCAGCCGCCGCCGCAAAAGAAGAGGAGGAGAACCTGAAGCTGTACCTGGCAAACCGTCAAGCCATGGTCACAGCTGAGCCTCTAGCTCAATCTGCTCAAGCTTCTCCAGCTGATCAGCTCGCTCCTTCAACAGAACAAACCTGCGAGCTAATGGCTGAGAGGGTAAACCAGCTGAGGACCGAGCTGCTCGCCAACCTCCAGCACCAACACGATGACCAGCTGAGGGAGTTGCCAGCTCAAGAAGTGAAGTATCAACAACTGATGGAGGAGAATGCCGAGCTGAAGATGAAGATGAATGATCTCTCCTCCTCCACCAGTCAGGACGTGTCGGAACTGAAATCCACTCTGTTGGGCTTGAAGTCGGAAGTGAATGTCTTCAAGTCCTTGGCTGACTCAAATCTGGCCAAGTCCCAACAGACGCAGGATGCTGAATGGGAGTCCCGGTTCGAGTCGCGTTGGGCTGAGTTCGTTGCATTTCAGACAGAGGTCAACGACAACCTCTCTGTCTTGAAGAAGGCAGAACAAGAGCGCCAGGACTCCGAACTGGCGAAGAAGATCGAACTGGAGTGTGCGGTCGATGAACTCTTCAACCGTGTTCAATCCACCGAGGCCAAACTCAACTCTCTGGACGGTTCAGTAGCAAGCCTTGTTGCTGATGCCAAAAAGGGGGAAGAGAAGGAGAAGGAGGGTGAAGCACAGGAAGAAGAAGAGACCCAAGAAGAAGGAGTGCCAGCTGCTCAACCATCCAAATCTCAGCTGAGGAGAAGGAAGTCTGCTGCTGCCAAGACAACCGAAGTCGGTGGAGCCGAAATGTCTAAGGACTTGGAGCAGGCAAAGAAGATTGGAGTTTCCTACAGCTCCATAGCCGAGATCGCAGCCGAGCTGGATTCTGAACTCGACGGGATAACAACCGAAGAGTGCATTGCAGCGGCCAAGGCTATGGATGTAGAGGAGAAGGACTACATGAACCCGAGCTGGATCAGAAAGTTTGCCGCCAGCCAGGCGAGGAGGGTGAACCAGTTCGAGGTTGAGCTGAAGAAGGTTTCTCAGAACCTGGACCGCAACGTTGCCTCCCGCAGCCGATGCCGCATCAACAGAATCCAATCAAAGGCGGAAGCTCGGTTGAAGCAACAAAGGTTGCCTCTAAAGTCCAAGGTTGAGAGTCGGTTCAGGCATACTGACAAATGGATGCCGACCGAGTGGAATGAGGATTGGGAGATGTTCAAGCAGGAGTTCGTGAACGACTTCTATTACAGGAAGGTTTACGCAACTGACGACCCAAGGAGAGCGTTCAAAGAGGCGCTGACTGAGTTGCACTCAGGTGACCCGGGCATGTTCAGTCAATTCAGGAGGGCCATGATTGACGCCAACCTGGACTTGAACACTGTTCCAGTTCCCAAGAGGGTTAATTATCGGCCACCTCTTCTCTCGGATTCCAGCAACCCGAACCGTCAGAAGATTGCATCTGAGGCGAGGCAGGTCTGCAAGGAGCATGGAGTGGACATCTCTAAGGAGTCACCTGCTAAGAGGGAAATTTTTGTAAGGATTTTTGGCAAGTATGGGCTACAATACTAGCTCAGTTAGTTTTCTAGCAACTGTTGTAATTTTTTTTGATTTTTTTTAGTCTATCTTTTGTAACAATCAGTTGTAATGAAAACTATTCCGTTATAAGATTCACCTTGATGAACAATCCCTCATTGTCCAAGCTCTGAATCACAAAGTCTTTTAAATACCATGTTATAACTGTGCTAACCCTTTGATGTTTTATCTTATAGACTGTCTAGAATTTCAGCTGAGATTTTAGATAAGTTAGTGAGGTTTAAGATCAGTAGTGGTTTCAAGTTGTAAGTGGTTTTGGCATCATCAAAAAGGGGGAAATTGTTGGGAAATTTATTAGTATAAGTTTTGATGAATTCCAAAACCGGCTGACCCCAACCGAGTAGATGTTGCCAATACCTAATGTTAGAATTTAGGCTCGCTGTTTGAGCAAAGTTAAGATTTTATCTTTACAGGTCTCCAGCTGAAGATGGCAACAAGGCGTCACTCAGACAGAACATCAGTTGTGAAGAAAGACAACTGAGAGTTCATTTGTTCAGATGCAAACAAGGGGAAGTCTTCAGAACATCAGTTGAAGGAAACCAACTGAGCGTTCATCAGATAAGAAACAGTTGAGAGGAAGAGAACATCAGATGAAAAGGAAATCATCTGAGGGTTCAAACCCAACCGAGTAAAGAAGTGGAAGACAACTGAGGGTTCAGTTTCAGAACCTCAGTTATAGAATCTGAACAAGGAGTTCAACTGTTTTGAAGTTCAAAGTCAGCTGAGAACTCGACAGATCGGAACATCAGCTGAAGATCACTCAGATGAAGGTCAAGACTTTCAACCGACAAACCGAAGTTGACTGTCAAAGATTTGAGTTTCAAAAGGAAGTCACATGAGGGTTTGACCGTTCAGTCATTACCCCATCTGGCCTAACATAAGGCTGTCTCAGATGGAAAGCAGAAGAGCACAGATGCCATATCAGGAAAGTCTGCAGAGATGAGAGACAAGCCATCGCTATCAACCGATCAGAGATCAACTGCTCCTCCAACGGCTAGTTGATTCTCTCCGCCTATAAATAGAGGCATTCTCTCATTCGAGAGATAGAGGACACACGAGACAGACTGAAGCAAGAGAGAAAAGTTCAATCACAAGCGAAAGAAAAATCTGCTAAACTCCTATTCTAAGAACATCAGCAGCTGAGAGTTCTAGAGTGATAGAACATTAGTAGCTGAGGGTTCATAGAGTGAAAATCTGTCTTAGATCTTAGTTTGAGTGTTTATTCGCTCAAGCCTTAGATCCAGCTCTCATTCGTGATCGAGCTGTAGTTGGAAATTCTACCCTTTCTCACACCGTAAAAAGTGTGCTAGGACCTTACTCTTCCTGTAATTGAGTAGTCAGGTCGTCAAGTACCTGCAAACTTGACTTAGGCTGTTTAGTGCCCGGAAACTAAACTGTAACGGTTGCTCAGCCCGCGTAAGCTGAGTGGTTCTGTCCAGAAGAACTTGGACTGAGGTGTGTGGACTCACATCTCCCCGTGGACGTAGGAGTTCTCTCCGAACCACGTAAATCTTGTGTGTCGTATTTTCTTTTGTGTTTAGTCTTTATTATCATATCTTAACTGACAAACAAACCGCATACAATCTGCATACTTTCACAACAACAGTTTTGGTTTTGACCAACCGTGCATAAAAGCGTGAGTTTGATTTTACGAGTTTATTTTCCACCACATTCCGCACAGCACCAACCTTCCAGCTGAGGTTGCTTACTCAGCTGTGAGATCCCAACTGAGTCCTCTCACTCAGTTGAAGTTGATTTCAAGTGTTAAGTTTTTTTTAAAAGCTCAAAAATCCTAACTGGTGTATTCCCCCCCCCCCCCATACACCAGTAACTCGTATCGGGACCATCAAAAGGTTTCCATTGCAGCGGCGATCTAAGTTACTTCCTAGAGGCGATGGACCGTTCCAAGTTTTGGAGCGCATTAATGATAATTCCTACAAGTTGGACTTGCCCGATGAGTATAATGTGAGTGCTACATTTAATGTTACTGACTTGAGTCCTTTTGATGTAGGTGACGACTTGGATTTGAGGACAAATCCTTCTCAAGAGGAGGGGAATGATGGAGTCCAAGGATCGTCGTTGGTGCAAGATCCGGTGCATGTTCCTGTTGGACCAGTTACAAGATCTCGAGCCAAGAAGATTAAGGAGAGCTTGATGGGTTTAGTTCAAGAAGTTTGGAATCAAGAGTTGATGAAGAAACCTATCGAAGTTGGCGAGTTGAATGGTCCGAGCTACATTAATCTTATCATGTGCGAGTGGGCTCAAGTTTAAAGACTTGTTTTGTTATCTATTTACTTTCGTGTAGTCCATTAGTGTTAGACTTATTATTATTTTCGTGGGTTTAATTAGGGTGGCCGAAATTGGGCCTTAGTTGAGTCAGTTTTGAGTTTTAAGCCTTGTTTAGACTAGGACTTTGTTTCCTTATTGGGTTAGGAGTTATTTTCCATGTTTAGTTTCCTAGTAGAATTAGGATTTGCACCCTATATATAGGGGCTTTTGTCATGAACGAAATTTACACCTTGATTAATTATAACGTGAGTTTTATTCTCTCTTGAGAGTTTTCGAGTTCTTCTTGGTTTTGCCAAGTCGAATTCATTATCCGGCGAATCAACGAGTCAATCATCCCTCGTTGTGTGTCATTCATCGTCCCCGAGTTGCCGTAACGTCCTATCATTGGGTTCTAGGGATCTAATCGCCTAGTTCACTTGTGAGAAACTGTTACGGAGGTTTTGGGATCTCCATCTATCGTATCTTGTTCGAGTCTTCCGCGTGCGTGTGCCGAGGTTCACATCACAAAAGATGGTGACAAATCTCCGACTAAGGAGCTTGAAGTCTATTCCGATGGATCGATGCATGCCGATCAGCTCAAGACATTCATCAAGAAGGCAATCAAGGACAAGTTCAAGGGACATCCAAATCTTCATGGACATATAGCAAACCATACACTCCAAGGGTTGAAAGCTTGAAGATGCCGGTCGGATATCAACCTCCAAAATTTCAACAATTTGATGGCAAAGAAAATCCAAAACAACATGTGGCTCACTTAGTGGAGACTTGCAACGATGTCGGCACTTATGGAGATCACATGGTGAAGCAGTGTTGGGAAATTTATTAAAGTTTTGATTGATTCCAAAACCAACTGACCCCAACCGAGTAGATGTTGTCAGATCCTAATGTTGGTAGTTAGGCTCGTTGTTTGAGCATTGTTAAGATTTTATCTTTACAGGACTCCAGCTGAAGATGGCAACAAGGCTTCACTCGGATAGAACATCAGGTGTAAGAAAAACACCTAAGCGTTCAAGTCTCAGAACAACAGCTAAGTATTCAAAGGGAGAAGATGCAAGAGAACATCAGTTGTAAGAAAGACAACTGAGTGTTCGAAGCCAACTGATCAGAGTCAGATACAAGAAAGACAACTGAGCGTTCAAGATGGAACATCAGTTGTAGGACTCAATCAGTTAGATCAACAGCTTGAAGTTCAAAGTCAGCTGAGAGTTCAACTGTTCTTACTCAGACAGAAGCATTCAGATAGAACATCAGTTGAAGACCAATCAGATGAAGATCAAACGACTCAACCGACTATCAAATGTTGGAGGTCAAAGGTTAAGATCAAATAAGGAAGTCACGTGAAGGTTTGGCTCTCTGTCATTACCTCATTTGGCCCAACACAAGGTTGTCTCAGATGGAAAGCAGAAGCATGCAGTTGCCAAATCCGGAAAGTCTGCAGAGATGAGAGACAAGCCATCGCTTTCAAAGAACAGAGATCAACAACTCCTCCAACGGCTAGTTGATTCTCTCCGCCTATAAATAGAGGCCTTCGTTCATTCACCAAGACTTAGAAACGGGTGAGAACGAGACAGACAAGAGCAAAGAGATAGACGAGCGAACATTACCAGCTGAGAGTTCATATCGCATAAGAGCTAAACTGCATTCAAACTCTAAGAACGTCATTAGTTGAGAGTTCTAGAGTATTAGATTCTGTCTTTGTTAGTTTTCGATCTAACCTTGAGAACATCACTAGTTGAGAGTTCGTAGAGTGTTAGATCATAGCTCACTTCTTGTTCGAGCTATTAGTTGAAACCCCACCCTTTCACATATCCTCTCAAAAGGATTGTTAGGACCCTACTCTTCCCGGAATTGAGTAGATAGGTTAATTAGTACCCGTAAACTAATCTGTAAGGTTGATAAGTACCCGTAAACTTATCTCAACGGTTGCAAAGCCCGCGTAAGCTTTGTGGTTTGTCCAGAAGAACTTGGACTGAGTTGTGTGGACTCACAACTCCCCGTGGACGTAGGAGTTATCTCCGAACCACGTAAATCCTTGTGTGTTTGTGTTTATTTTTCAGTTATTTATTGCATATTCAACTGACTAACTAACCAGCATACAAACTGCATCTTTTCATATCAATTGTCTTGGTTATTGACCGACCTTGCATAAGGGTGAGTTGATTTTATACGAGTTGTTATTTTCCACCACATTCCGCACAGCACCACTCTTCCAACTGAGCTCGCTTACTCGGTTGTGAATCCAGCTGAGTCCCAGTTTACTCGGTTGTGATTGTTTTTCAAGAGTTGTTTTTAAAAGTTTTATCTGGTGTATTTCCCCTCCCATACACCAGAACTCGTATCGGGACCATCAAGCAGTTCGTGTGTTCCTTGAAGGACAGAGCCTTTGATTGGTATGCTGACTTACATCCAAACTCAATTCAAAGTTGGGGGTAATTGGAGCAAAAATTGCCCAATCGCTTTTATAGCACTCGAAGGAGGGTGAGCATTGTCGAGCTTACAAAGTCAAACCAATGGAAAGAAGAGTCCGTCATCGACTACATCAATCGGTGGAGAGACTTAAGCTTAAATTGCAAAGA
Organism: Schizonepeta tenuifolia; assembly: GCA_029490685.1. Classification (NCBI taxonomy): domain Eukaryota; kingdom Viridiplantae; phylum Streptophyta; class Magnoliopsida; order Lamiales; family Lamiaceae; genus Schizonepeta; species Schizonepeta tenuifolia. The sequence continues at coordinate 113,280,851 of CM055956.1, forward strand.
TCGATTGTCTGAGACTTCTTCAATTGAGATGTGTATACAAGGCATGCATTGGAGTCTTCGATACATCCTTAAAGGAATTCAGTCAAAGACCTTCGAAGAACTAGCTACAAGAGCTCACAACATGTAGTTAAGTTTAATTGCAAATGGAGTTGAAGATCTTTCGATTGAAGAAGGTCACAACTTTGAAGAAAATTAAGAAGCAACCTATGGGGGCAAATCTCCTAAAGAAATTTTAAGTGATGAAGAAGCTCCAAGTGAAGACGAAGAAGATGCTACAAATCAATCTTCTGATACTTGGTAGAATCCATGAAGCCAAGTGCTCCTTGATAAGAGCCTAAACTATTTACATAGCTCCTAGATGCGAGCAAAAACCATCTAAACTTTTCAATCTAATAACTTCAAGTGCTCCTTGATAAGAGACTAAACTATCTACATAGCTCCTAGATGCGAGCAAAAATCATCTAAACTTTTCAATCAAATAACTTCAAATGCTCCATGATAAGAGCTCAAATTGTCTAAAATGCTCCTAAATGCGAGTAAAAACCATCTGAACACTTCAAATAAAGAACTTCAAACGCTCCTTGATAAGAGCCTAAACTATCTACAACGCTCCATGACGCACGAGCCTAAACTGCATGTTACTCCTGGCCCGCATGAGTATAAATTGTGTACGGCGCCCCTCCTTAAAACCATAATCAAATTCCTTGAAGAAAGTCCAAGACACCTTGACATGAGTATAAAATGTCTACAAACCCAAATTAAGTGAAGACTCATTGACACGAGTATAAAAAGTCTATAAACTCCTAAGCACGAGTATAAAAAGTTTACAAATCTATCAAGCTCCTTGATACGAGCATAAACTATCTAAAATCAAGTCCAAAATCAAGACTCCTTGAAATGAGTATAAACTTTCTATCAAATTCAAGACTCTTTAAGACGAATATAAACTTTCAGGTAAATTCAAATTTATCGAGATTCATTCATTTTCACGGCAAGTCGTCCATAAACAAGTCTCGAGGGGGCATTTGTAGGCACCGAAATTTTGAGAAATATTCTATTAATTTTATAACTTTATTTGTTATGGCAAGATTATGATATCCATATTAAATAAGTTATTTAATTGATAAATATGTCTTTATATGGTGATAAATATCTATTACTTTGAAAACAAGTAAAAGATATATGTCAATATTCAAAAGTCAATCAAATTGCGCCACCTAACCTCTTAGAGCCCATGATGGAGTCCAAAGCCCACTCAACTTCTCTGTTCCTACAACTATGAATAGGGATCTCTACACAACTTTAAATCACACCTAAAAATAATCTTCAAGACCTCAAGAATTGAAGAGAGAAATTCACTAAGATTTTTCTCAATATTCAAGGTGTCCCGACGAGATTCAAGGCGTTCTTCGTGGGAAGCAACGCGTTCATCGGCAGAATCAACTCAAGTGGCGTTTGATCTGAAACAAGACGCAGGTCCCCCACGTCAATGTTATAAAGCTCGACGCTCAATGTTTACTTCGGAAACAAGGCGAACGTCCTCCGTATCAACACCATCAACCTCAAATCTCAAGTCCAAAGTTCAAGTCAACGTCATCAAGTCAAAGCTCAACTTTTACTTCGGAAGCAAGCTTGAAGATAAAGTCCAAAGAGATCAAGGAGACATACTTCTTATCAAATCTCAAAGATTATCAAGTCCAAGGAGGTCAATGAGGCATATTTCTCCATCAAATCTCAAGGGTTGCTTGAAAGCCGTTTAAGGATCAAAGTGAAGAGAAGAATCAGAGGGTCAAATAGAGATTGAACCCGCAGATATTTGAAATTCTTATATGTTTATACAATCTTGTGTTTATTGAATAAATACATATTTTGTGTTTACATATACGATTATTGAATTTCACTAATTCGTATAATCGGCTTTGAACGATGTTCATAGTTTATTTTGCTCTTTTCTTGAGACTTTATTTCAATGACATAAATATAGAGCTAACTATCATGATTTGGACCAAAACTTCAGTAAAATGGTAGATTTAAAAAAAGTAACCATGAACGACTCTTGTTAAGGAGGGTCTAGGACATTGGTTGACTTGGGTGTTGTGCAGAAGCTATTAAGGAAAAAGGAAGAATGACAATTTACAAATGGACTTGAGAAATAAAAAGTTATCTAAATATCGGACTTACAACTGAAATGTAGGATATACATTATTTTGGACTTGACATCATAAATGAAGTCAACAAATTCATCGAAAAAATATTTTGAACATCTTGTCTTTATTTTGATAATTTAATTTTATTCGTGTTCAGGAATATATTTTTTGTTTACTCGAAAATATCAATCAAACAATCTCAGTACTTCTAAAGAAAACTTTTATTGAGAGAAGTAAAGTGATACAGGTAATATTTGAGTATTCTCTCGTCGTGGAACAAAATTTTGTGTGTATTTTCTTTTTTTGTCTGTCCACCAAAAATTATTTTCCACATTTTTACTAATAACATTGGACTATACCTTAGATTTATCCGATCATAATTACGTGTAAGTGAAACTCTTATTCAACTCACAGTTTAACTTTATTATATTTACTAGATAACTCATTTTATTAAAACTTGTATCGGTAAAAAACAAGCAAATCTTTGGTGGGCGGAGAAAATATTATGTAACTTGGTCATTCGTAATATCAAACAATCTCATTATCAGTTTGTCACTAGAACAAATAATGGGTACAACGATAACATTTCAAATTTCTTTGACGTATATTGTGAAAAATGGTGAATGAACATCGACCAATAAATCATGGAAATCCAAATTTTGAGTCAATAGACTTAGCTATGATTAGAAGACACAAAAACATTCTAACAGTAAGAAAAAAAATATGATACTATATAATTTATGAAGCGACATCAGACACATTGATAAGTAATCTAGAAAAGTTGAGCCTTCAATTGAAAATTATACCATACCCGTAAGAGATGAAGATAATCATTCTTATTCAGGGCTCAAGCGTCACCAAACAATTTCCTTACATAGACATAACCCAACTTGTCCATTCAAGACCTCAGTTCTATATTAACTACGACACTAGTTCGACAACCTTTTCCACACACAATTTTGTTCAAATAGTGACAGAAAGAGCAAAATGCGGATTAGCCAGCAAATTAAAAAAATTAACATGAGCATAAATAATCAAATTACATTTGAATTTCATAATGACAATATCAGAGAAATCATCTATAATAAACATACATATGCATCGTGAATTGAAGTGAACTACATTATTCACTATGAGATAAACAATGGAATTTTAAAAACGAACGACGAAATTGCATATCTAAAAAACCTAACAATAGTGAATGTAGTAACTACCATCCTAAAAATTATAGGCGTGTAAATAATGTCATGATTGATTTTATGGACTTCTTACACGGTGAGAATTAATCGATTCAAGAACCAATCAAAGTGGAGACCAAACTTCGTCTTCTTAATGGAGTGATCAAAATACTTTGGGCTTGACCTTATAAGGAAGACGGAAAAAATTGAGAGACTTAATTTTCAAAATTTTATGTTTACTATTGATGAAATACTTTCGCTTAATAACAAGAAATTATTTGTTCGAGATGCCAATGTAGCGGGATATGCTTGAGATATTTGTTGATTTCAAGCACATGTGTTCTCTTATGACGAATTTCAGGTGATACTAATTATATAAATTCTAATTGTTCTTTTGGTTTTGGTTTGATATTGTTTTAGTTACTTAGTATTTATTATTTTGTGAGCCTCATGAGAGAGAGCTAATTAACAATTAATTGACTATATTTTCTCATGTCCCCTATTCTATTACATAATTTTTTTAATGAAATTGATTGCGTGATATGGATTAGTAGGTGTACGTATATTGTTGGGAAAATTAGACAAGGTTTTGATTTATACCAAAATTCAACTGACCCCAACTGAGTAGATGAGTCATCAGTCACTTAGTAGCTAGAGCTTACTGTTTGAGCGTAGGAATTTTCATCTTTACGGATTCAAACTGAAGAAGTCAGCCAGTTTGAAGAAGGCAGTTCAAGTTCGAGTTGGTCAGTCACACCATAACTCAACTAACTCCGAGATTGAACCATGCAGTCACGCATATCGAGTAGTTCTGTCGAAGTCAGACGTCCAAAAGTCAAGAAAAGAAGACTTGAAAGACGGAGAAAGAAGGAGAGTTTGAATTTGAAATTCAAATCTACTCGAAGTACAAGACATGCTAGAATTTTCCTAAAATGGACCGACAACAGAGACATACATAAAGCAAGACTCACAGTTACCATTTCGGGAAAGTTTGCAGATGAGTAGGTGGAGTGTCATGCTTTTTGGCAGAGGTCAAACGGATCTATGACCTCCTCTCTAAGTAGAGGCCTTTACCATTGCGACAAGACTATTGAACACACACGCAAAGAAGCAATTCAAGCAACCTCTCTCACAAAGCAAGAACAAGTGTTAGTCAAAGAACAAGTAGTAGTAGAGTGTTTATACCTCCCCATGTTCTTCTTTCTAGCCTCTCAGAAACCCCTTTCTTGATGGAGTCTAGAATCTTGGTTTCTTGCATAGCTTCTAAGCAGATTCTCTCTTGCAGATTGAGTCTCTAAGCCTTAGGAAGAAGCCTCAACTTTTCTAAGTGTTGAAGACTTCATTACTTGGAAAAACAACCAACCCCACTTTCTAGGTCTTCTTCGAACCTATAATCAAAGAGTCTAGTTCCCTTTGAATCCGTAATCTAATATAAACTTTACTCTTGCCCGCAAAAGAGTTGTAAGGTTTAGTTCGAACCCGTAATCGAACATGTTAGGCTGTTTGGTGCCCGCAAACCAAACCCAACATTTGATAAGTACACGAAAACCTATCTAGTGGATTACTACCCCGAAGAGGTAGTCGTGGACGTCGGAGTTCATCTCTAAACCACGTTAAAATATTGTGTTCATTTATTTCCAGTATTTACATTTCAGTTTCCTAACCAACTAAGCATAAAACAAGTTTTCTGAAAACTGCACCAAGTGTTTGGAAACTTAATCTTCCCAGTAAAAGATTTCAGTTTAAGTATCGAGTTAAAATATCCACCAACTTTCGTATTGCAAAACTCTTTTAAAACCTCAGTCAGAAATACACAGTTGACCTTCAGTCAAAAATATCAACTATGCACCTAAATATGTGAGAGCTCCGACTGACCTTCTTAGTTGTTGAGCAATCGAACTGAGTCAGTTAACTCAGTCTAAAAAGTTTTAAAGGAAAAAATCATTACTGGTGTATTCCCCTCCTCTCTACATACACCAGTTCACTCGTTAACGGGACCATCATATATGATATGACATTATAATGTAGTTTAGAATACAGCTTGATTGGACATCATGGTTGAGAGGTGTGAAATAATATTTTGAGACTTTTCTTGTTTTGGCTTTTTCAGAAAACATGCTCTCAATGGAAGACCGTGTGTCAACACTAACGTAGTGTGATAACATTTTGTCGCAATATGGTTGAACATTGAAACCGATGTTTCAACTATGTATACACTTGTTAAATGGGTTAGGCCGGCCTAGCTTAGGCCCGCGAAGGCCCACCACCCTTTAGATCTGGCCCGACCCAGAATCATGATTGTAACGGGCCGGGCCTAGGCCGAGCTTTCACAAAAAAATAAGTCCATCTGAAGCCCGTATAGTGTTAAGCCCCTGGTGGGCTTGGGCTGGGCCCCCAATTCTAAGCCTCAAAATTAGCCCAATTGGGGTTGATTTCAGGGTGAAGGCCTAGCCCAAGCCTGCACAAAATTTAAATCGGACTAGGCCTAGGCCGATCCATACCAGTTTTGGTCGAGCTAAGCTAGGTCGGCCCAACCAGTTGACAAATTTGTAGTCCGATAACATCCACAAACACGAAACATTTTTATTAATGAAATAATTGCCATAATCTCTTATTTTTATCGGAATGAAAAAAGATTATCTAGACCTCTATGCTAACATAGTTCAGCACTAATTGAACTCAATGATAGAGAATTTGAATCTAAATATGACAAAGGTCCAAGCAAATTTGATCGTTTCAACACGAATTATTGATTACAAGAGTGGACAAAAACTTAGGTGCAACTGTTGCACCGTAGAATACCCGCCCATTTGATCCGACCTGACCTGTTTGACCCCAGTTTGACCCGATCAAACCCTGCTTTGACCAGTTTTTTTTTTCCATTTTTTTTGTTTGCCGCTTCTTCTATGATCAAGATTCGAGCGAGTGATCTCGGAGCGAGTCGAAAAAATTCAAATTGTTGCCGCTAATTATCCTTACTTTAGTAATCGGAGTTAAGGCGGAGCCGTAAAATCGACTCCGTTGGGGAAAAAAATCTGAAAATTAAAAAAAAAAAAAAAGTGGGGCGCGTGGGCCCACGCGCAGGTCGGTTGGGTGCATGGACGGGTTGAGGCGGGTCGCGGATTTTTTGCACGGTACATAACTATGTACCGGAGTCTCTCTCTACAAGAGTGTGATGGTGATGGATGAATATGTGAAAGCAAATAAATTAAGCATTACATTATATGACACGTGTGAAAGCCTGATTGGCTCAAATATAAGTGGGTAAAAAAGCCAGAACCGGATTTAATAATCTCTTAAACCCCACCGTTCCAAAGAACATCATTTTCTTTTCTGAATTCGATTTCAGAACAAAAATACATTGATTTCAATTCTGATATGGCGGCTATTACTTCAATTTCTTTCACTGTCGTAGTTCAATCTCCGGACTTGAACTCTTCAGCTCAGAATTATTCAAATTTCGATGCTTTCAAGCTCCGCAATACGGTGTCATATGATTCGTGTAGTTTTCGCGCTTCGAGCTCCTCTCGCATGGTTGTTCATTGCATGTCCACTGTCGTAGGCATGTTTTCTACTCTCTCTCTCTCTCTCTCTCTCTCTCTCTCTCTCTCTCTCTACTGATCTGGTTTTATTTGTTAAAAAAAAGGTTTGGATTTTGCCTTTTTAGAAGTGTGATTCGTTGTTTATTTTGGTGGAAGGATTGTAACGTTATTGTTGGAGATTGTAATGAAAGGCTTAGATAACTTATTATAAGGCCGACTTAGAAGTCGCATATTCAATTTCTTTTTTTCTTTTTTGATTAATAAATGTGCCCACTTGTTGAGAATAATTGAAAATTGCGCTACTATGATACTTAGTTTGGCGGAGAAAATGAGTGGTTTTGGAATGTTATCAAGATTCAGTAGGTTTAATGTAGTGATGAAAATTTAAGTTAGTGATAACTGAGAAGTCGAGACTTTGAATTTGAGTTTAATTTTAGGATGTGATAGAACGGAACATATGATTTGAGTGATTTTATTATGTGATTTGTTATAATGTGAGCTCAATCTAGGCTGACGTTTGTTGCTTTGATCTTCCATGTTCAGCTAGGGAACATAACAGAATAGTGGGATTTAATGAGCATGCATGTTTAAGTTGTTTCTCCTCAAAATCGATTTCAAGACCTATTGGGTGCAAGTTTTATGAGATAGTGCACAAAAGTTTGAATGATGAAACTGAGTGAAGACTGTGCTGAATAAGTTTCTTTCTTTAGTTGTTTATTACTTGCTTTAGGGATTTTTTTAGTTAATGGATTCTCATCAATTTTACCTTAAAAAGTTATTATTATCTTAACTACTGCATGTGATAACAAATTTTGCATAAACTTGTGTTCTAGTTTTGCCTCTGCGGTTCAACAGTCGTTCCTGATATTCTAACCAAGATGACATGTAGTGTTACTTTATGTTGTACAGATAGATCTTCGAAATGTCAATTTGAGGACATCAAGGCAGTAAAAGAATTGACTACTGTTCGGAGAATTTTGAATTTGTATTGTTATAGGTTACATTCACAATTTTTGTTGTGTTAACAAATGATTAATTTACGTTTTTTTGTACTGAATTTAGTACTCCTCTTTTGATAAGACCGACTTCTCAATTTTTTTGGGTTTTGATTGCCTCCAGATATACCTACTGTTTCTCAGACAAAATTTAATTTCTTGAAGGCATATAAGAGGCCAATTCCAAGTATATACAACACAGTGTTACAAGAGCTTATTGTGCAGCAGCATCTGATGAAGTACAGGAAGTCATTTCAGTATGATCCTGTATTTGCTCTGGGTTTTGTTACTGTGTCTGATCGACTTATGGAGGGGTACCCTAGTGATGAGGGTCAAGATGCCATTTTCATATCTTATGTCAGGGCTTTAAATGAGGATCCTGCTCAATATAGGTATGTCTTATATCATTCTCGATATTATTCTTCATTTCACTTGATATCACTAAGTACACACAAATTGAGTAGGTTTTGAATTTTATTAGTACTTAAAATAGTTTCCGTCTTGTATTTACCATTTGCTTTTTATGCTACAAAGAAGGAGCTCTCTGAATCAAATTACATCTGGTTTTGGAAATCGTCCACATGTATATTTGAATAGAAAAATGATTTTTGTTAGTATACCATGCTGGTCAGCCTACTTTTTAAAATATATATTGAATTTTTCATGTCGCAGGGCCGATTCACAGAAGTTAGAAGAATGGGCCAAAACTCAATCACCTAGTTCTTTAGTAGGATTTTCATCTAAAGCTGGAGAAATCGAGGACATCTGAAAGGACATTGCAGAAAGAGCGGGGGCCAAGGGAAATTTCAGCTATAGTCGTTTCTTTGCAGTTGGTCTTTTCCGTCTGCTTGAGTTAGTAAATGCCTCTGAGCCAACAATTTTAGATAAGGTAAGAATCTTTACCTCCATCCAAATGTTAATAGTGAAAATAAGATTTTCCAAATCTTCCAAAGCTGACAGCTGTTATTGGTTAAGATTTTCAGATGACTCGTCCGACATTTTAACTAGACACTAAGTTGCATAATAAATTTAGAAAGAGTCCAAATTCATTTTTGAGGAACTATAACTATCTCCAATCTAAAACTATGAGTTTTGAGTTTTGATATTAACCAAAGTTAATCTTAACATATGGTATTCGGATGAGGTAAGTCACGTGTTTCTGACTCTAAGACATGGAATGCATTGTTTTGGTTCTGGGATTTAACTCTTATATTAGGTGTATTCCACACGAAAATATAGCGTTTTGCTATAATTTTACAAAAGATTGTTAATCGTTTATAGAACATAGTCTCTCTTGTTTGCTTCTCAGATGCTCTTTAGTATCTAATAGACATATAGTTTATTTTCTTGCTAATGCATTCCTTGGTGGCTTGACAGCTTTGTGCTGCACTGAGTGTAGACAAGAAAACTGTCGATCGTGACTTAGATGTCTACCACAATCTGTGTTTTAAAAGGCGCAAGGTGCACCGAGGCGCAAACTGCCCTGGAGCCTAGGCGCAGAGCCTGAGGCGCAGGCGCAGGCTTTTCGTAGGCGAGGCGCACAAAGTATAAAATATCTAATATATTTACCTATAATATATTTTCTACTCAAAACACAAATACTTAAAACACAATTACTTAAAACACACAAATACTTAAAACACACAAATACTTGGAATGCAAATACTTAAGTCTTAAAGTACTTAAAACACACAACACAAATACTTGGAATGCAAATACTTAAGTCTTCAACTAAGCAATTAATCATTAATCAATAATCATCATCATAAAATTCATCCTCCCCAGCTTCATCATTTTTGTCTTCACCAATGTCCTCTTCCATATCCATCTCCGCCCCCCCCACTGCCCTCATCCTCATCCTCATCCTCGTCTATGAGTCTTAATCTTGAGCTCGATGCAACAACACTCTTTCCTTTATTAACTCTAGATCTAGATGTTGTCTTTGATGCCCCTCTAGTGCTATAAGAAGGATCATTGGCCCCCGAAGCCACACTAACCGCTTTCCATGTCAAGTTATCATCATCAAACACAAGATCATCTTCATCATTAGAGGACTCTCCATCCATTTTTCCAATCAACCATTCATTGCTATCATCAATCTCATCCAATAAAATAGGATCTATGGTGTCTTTCCTCATGTATCGGCGATGCAATGTTCGATTATACTTCACATAAACCAACTGATTGAGCCGATCTTGATCCAATCTGTTTCTCTTCTTGGTATGAAGCTATAAAATAATTATACATTATAAAGTGAGTTATAATTAAAGATTACATATTGAATGAAAGTAAAATATAATTATAACAACTTACATGTTGAAAGACACTCCAATTTCTCTCACATGCGGTAGCACTACGAGTGAGGCTAAGAACTTTTACCGCAAATGATTTGAGGTTGGGGCTTGAAGATCCGTAACAAGACCACCAATCCGCTGTGGACATTTTAAAAACAAATCATTGTAAGAAATTTAGAATATAACATATTGATAATTTTTAAATGAATTAAAAACTGAAAATATAAAATATTACCTGGTGATTTCATCTTTCTATGTCTAATTGCCATTGTATTGCCAAATAGACCAGTTGCATTTTTGTAGGCATCCAACTCAACCATGATTTGGCAATACAAAAATGGCAATTAGACATAGAAAGATGAAATCACCGGGTAATATTTTATATATTTTCAGTTTTTAATTCATTTAAAAATTATCAATATGTTATATTCTAAATTTCTTACAATGATTTGTTTTTAAAATGTCCACAGCGGATTGGTGGTCTTGTTACGGATCTTCAAGCCCCAACCTCAAATCATTTGCGGTAAAAGTTCTTAGCCTCACTCGTAGTGCTACCGGATGTGAGAGAAATTGGAGTGTCTTTCAACATGTAAGTTGTTATAATTATATTTTACTTTCATTCAATATGTAATCTTTAATTATAACTCACTTTATAATGTATAATTATTTTATAGCTTCATACCAAGAAGAGAAACAGATTGGATCAAGATCGGCTCAATCAGTTGGTTGTGAAGTATAATCGAACATTGCATCGCCGATACATGAGGAAAGACACCATAGATCCTATTTTATTGGATGAGATTGATGATAGCAATGAATATTTGATTGGGAAAATGGATGGAGAGTCCTCTAATGATGAAGATGATCTTGTGTTTGATGATGATAACTTGACATGGAAAGCGGTTAGTGTGGCTTCGGGGGCCAATGATCCTTCTTATAGCACTAGAGGGGCATCAAAGACAACATCTAGATCTAGAGTTAATAAAGGAAAGAGTGTTGTTGCATCGAGCTCAAGATTAAGACTCATAGACGAGGATGAGGGCAGTGGGGGGGCGGAGATGGATATGGAAGAGGACATTGGTGAAGACAAAAATGATGAAGCTGGGGAGGATGAATTTTATGATGATGATTATTGATAATGATTAATTGCTTAGTTGAAGACTTAAGTATTTGCATTCCAAGTATTTGTGTGTTTTAAGTATTTGTGTTTTGAGTAGAAAATATATTATAGGTAAATATATTAGATATTTTATACTTTGTGCGCTTCGCCTACGAAAAGCCCGTGCCTGCGCCTCAGGCTCTGCGCCTAGGCTCCAGGGCAGTTTGCGCCTCGGTGCGCCTTGCGCCTTTTAAAACACAGACAATAAGTGGCAAGTGTTACTAATTCTAAGAATCAAAGAGCAGTTTGATGTTTTTGTTAAATATGTAATTATATGATATCGCTTGATATCAACACAAGCATTTTGTACTGAAGCATGAAGATCCTATTTGCTAGTGATCGATATTCTGAATTTTCTACATTTTAAGAATCATGTGCTGTTTCTCTGACCACTAAACTACATCTGTTCTTTCTGAGTATTTCAGGCAATATCTTTTACAGGTTGTAGGAGCTGAAGCTCATCTACGATGTTCGAAAAATGCAGCGGCAGAATTAACTGATGCTAGCTATGTCAACATCATCTGGAATCCTGAAGGTGTCTGCAGCACCGAATTTCCTCCCACTCCGCTCATCCCCACCGGACTCCTCCTCTTTGTCGCTGTCCTTATCATCGTCGTGTGACATTGGAGACGAAGGAAGAGATGAAGGATCCAGAATGCTTTTGGATCTACACTCATTAGTGGCAAGCATCTTGACTTGGCCAAGATGAGAGATTTCCACTACAACTGTATCATCATCAACAGGAAGAGGTTGTTTCCATGGCTCCCCATCAATCCTCATGTAAGTTTCTTCTGCTTCTCCTCTTGCGAATTCGAATCGTATACGGTTTGCCTGCATGCCATAGAACACGAGAGCACCACAGGACTCACTAGAATTAAGGATTGAAAAGTAATTTTGTGGAGTTTCATTGCATAGGGCATGTCTAGTGTAGTTTGCAGAACATAGTACAAGGAAAAAAGGGAAACGACCTGTGCGAGGCGCGTCCCATGTCCGTTTGGAGCAAGTAAAACTAGGCCATGCCAAGCATCTTTGAACCCTACGACCTCAAGTAATCCATCGTCCACATAAGGTGGAGTGAACTCCCTCTGCCGATCAGTTTGAGAATGATAAGCTTGTCGTTTTCTACTAAGCAAATGTTAAAGGCATTAAAGGACTACTCACATCGCGCCGCCTCCTTTGGTTTGGGATTCCCCATGGGTTTAGTCCACCGGAGAAGCTTGGTAGATTAAGGCATACAATAGACCTAATGCTGCACGATAATACTTTTGTGTTTTGTTTTGAAAACATAAAAAAACAATTGAAGAAGGAGAGTTCAATTATTTTTTAGATCAAACCTGGAAGGAATTGGGAGGTCCTGCCACTCTCCATGTTTTCTCATGACCTTAACCTTGCAAATCTGGCCAATATTCCTGCATTAGAACTGGGCTAGTATGAGTGTCGAAGTATTATTAAATGAAACACGAGATGAAACAAAGAGTGCAATAGAACTTGCCTCGAAGAAGGGTGTATGAGAGGGGCACAAAACCACCCTTGTGTGCATCCGAGTTTTGCATATGTGCTCTAAAGATGCAAGAAGCAACATCACTTAGAAAACAACCTAGTTTGATCTCAAAAAATGAAAGTACCATACCTGATTAACTAGCTGGTTTTTGAACTTTTCTGGGTTGAGTTTGCGCTCTGAGTGAAATGCATATGAGACTTGCGCATCCATTCCTAGAGAGAGAGATGGAGAGAGAGTCAGGGGGGGGGGGGGGGATGAGTGTACTCGAGATAGGAACACAAATAAGACACTAACCCATGCTGAAATAATTCCAAAATCCTCCTTGGAATGTGTCATAACCTTCCTGAAACAAAACTGAGCTGCAGTTTATGCAAGGATTGACAAGATTTCTCGATTGAACAAGAGGCGAAAAGCCTTTCTTACTAGATTGAGGTCGTCTGTCGGAAGCACACGTTGGATTGCATGCAACAAATGTGGCAGCTCCATCGGAGCAATCGGCTCATACTCGTGCTCGTTTCGTGTCTTCATTCTCAACATAATGTGCCAACTGCAAGATAGATCAACTTTATTTTTCTTCTAATTTGATCATTCATAATGTGAAATAGATGCAATTATCCAAAGTTGAATGAGGCCAAGTCACCTGTCCATCTCCATTTCTTTTGCTTTCCTCACTTGATCCAAGAATGTGATTACAGAATCACGGTCAGTTTCAGGATTCCTCTTGCCCTGACAAATGAGTTGAGAATTGAAAATGCACAATTTAGAGATCAGTTAATTGCCAAAAAATTCACCAACTTTGACCCGATTTTGGTTTAGACATGCTTTATAAATCGTTTCAAAATAATGGCCATGTTCTCACCCAACCGAATGCGAAAGGAAGATTGTTTCCAGTTCCGAGAGGTACGGTGGCAATGGGAGGCGGCTGAGACAGTTTTAGATCGGAAACCACACCGAAAAGCCAAGCGGCCGTGCCATCTCCTCCGGCAACCTACAAATCATCATCAATGAGATATTATTTTTAACTAAATAAGCATTCGAAATCCATCTAAATTTAAACCAAAAATATATCCATGGCTGATGACTCACAATTATTCTCAATTTCTTCTCAAGTTTGGGAGCAAATTGATCTCCATTTTGCTTGAGCCTCTCGAGATTGAGGAAAATCCTATGCAGCACCTTATCAGGAGCTTCTTCTCCTAACTCAAAAACCTGAAAAATAAGTAGACATTATTAAGAACTTACTATAACATATCATCTTAATTTATAACTTTCACACGATTTTTAAACGTTCCCTTCCTAGTGATATAATCGGTGGTATCACCTGTCTTTTATTGAGTAAGGAGCGATATGTGACAAGAAGCTCAGCGCCTAGCTGACCACCACTTTTGGAGTTGATGAATACTAAAACGGGGCTTTCTGGCACATCGGGCAAGCGCTCCGCCCTGCCATCTGCAACGAGAATGTATGTCGGGATGTAGAATTGTGCGAGAAAGTTCTCCAAGTCGTCCGGGAACACGAGTCCTGACTCGATCTGTAATGAAAGTTTCGCAAGTTTATCAATTCCTATATCATTCCGATATGTAACATAAAACAAGCAAAAACTAAAATGTCGAGCTTAAAATGAAGGTTAAACATTTGAGGTAATATTCTACATAGTAGTGTTAGATGTGGAAGAGAAGTGTGCATAATCGAATCAGCATCTCTTGGGAGAAAGACGAGCGTGCCTGCAATTCTTTATTATAATCTCAATTTTGTCTATCCTTATTTTCCGTTAACGATAAAAATATATATATAGAAAAAAACTTGCATTGAAACTAGAGAGGGATGATCTTCTTCTACTGTGAGCTTCGAGTGCGGTTCTTAGTTTTTCGGCCATATCGCGTCCGGTGGAGATGAGGTCAGGGGAGATGCGAAAGACTCTTCTTTGAACCGGAGGAGACCAAAAACCGCTTTGCAAGTAGTCAAAGTTGAAGTTGGAAAGCAATCATTCGGAGATAGAGCAAGATACCGAAAGAATCCTCTGCGAGTGTCGAGCTGTCACACACATGTGGAAAACAATTGCCCCGTCAGATGCTCCCATCGCTGGAAATGAGGCATGACTCCTAATTGTAAAAATTGGAAACATAAGTATTTAATTGCAAAGTTTAATAGGTCAAGTCTATATTGCAAAATGGGTGAAATTTTATACTACTACTTATTTTGCACTTTTCCTTTTATTATTATAAAACTCATATCTCATTTGATTTTGGCACAATGTACAAGTAGAAGGTATCTCCAACATTGTTTGTTTACCTTAAAATTATGCTCCAGGATCTACGATTATGTGTTTGAATCCCGTCAACACCTGATTAAATTATCCAGAATGTACCGATAAAACATTTGGGCACCACGAAAATGAAAATCTACGGAGAATCTGCTTGATTAGCAACTCAAATTCAATAAAAGAAAGGATACAACCAAGAAAAACAGATCTCAGATGAAATATTAATATAAAAAATTCAAAGGAAAAAAAAATCATCTATGTTTAGAGGAATTGAATCTCACTGAAAAATCTGCAGCGGACGAAGACGAATCTATTTATAACAAGCAGAAAAAGCGGAGCTCGACATTAAAAAAAGAAATAACGAGTGTTCGATTTGACGTAGGTTGTTTATGCAATGACTATATTTACCTCAATTGGTGGAATGGTAGTTATTGCAACTTAACTTTTTTGTTTTCAATAGGATTCCCGTCGCACAAATTTGTGTTTGGTTCTCATATTTCAAAACTAGGTATATCTTTTTTTTTTTTTTAATTAGATTGCGTCATACTTAGTTATCACAAATTTTGAGGAAATGAAGAATTTTAAACGAATCTCAAATTTGGATAAAGTCTTGAATCGTGAAATTTCCAGCATCCATTCAGACAAAATTGTAATCAAGCACTGTCTGTAATCAAAATCAAATTCTTTACTAATGTTACATATTGATAATAACAAAACTCATTCCAAATTTAATGAAGCGTCTCATGTTCATGTGTTGAAAATTGAAATATAAGAGTAAGAAATAATTCTACAAATTCTTTAGTGATTCATCAAATACAGCTGCAAATGCATCCAACATTTTGAGAGGTCTCGACAATCCGATCTCCAACCCTCCTTCAAAATCTCTTGATTTACACAGCGACATCGACGTGTCGCTGTCGATCGACGGCGACTCGAACTTCTCCGGCCGTCCCCACCCGTAATCCACCTCGTACAAATCAAATCTCGGCGACCCCGCCACCCCAAATATCCGTTTGCCGATCAATTTCCCGAACTCCATCGGCCACTTCTCCGCCCCATCGAGGATTCCCTTCTCATTATACACCGTCTTCTTTATAGCCTCCGCTATGCTCTCCGCCGCCGCCGCCACTCCATCGCCGTCTCTCAGCACCCCATGCGCCGACTCCGCCTTCACAAACGCCAGGCAGTTGCCGAAGTACCCCGCCGGCAGCGGCGGCGCAAGACGCCCGCGGCAGTCCGCCGCGAAGCCGAAGTACTCCGGCTCGTCTTCGGCCACCGCCCCCGCCTCCGCCCTCGCGAGGCAGACCCAAACAAACGCGCAGGCGGCGGCGAACGTCGTCGCGCGCAGATCCGGCCGATTCTTCTGCACGTGGCTTTTCAGCTTCTGCACGTCGTCGCAGGTGAGGACAAAGGTGGCGCGGTGCTTGTTGAGAGGGAACGGAACCGGCGGCGACTCGACAGCGCGTGACTGTTTCATCAGGTTCCAGTAGAATGAATCCAAACCGTCGGGATCCGCCACGGCGGATCTGTTGAAAAACGGCAGCAGCGAGTTCTCTTCAATCAGCTTAGCATCGCCGCCGTGTTTGCTCACGGCGGCCCACGCCTTGATGAAGCGGACGACGGAGCTGGCGTCGCCGATGGCGTGGTGGTTGGTGAAACCTAGACAGACGCCACGATCGGGAAAGAGCGTGATTTGCAGAGCTAGAACAGGAAAAACAAACTCGTCGGAGAAGTGTTCCGCCGGGGGGAGGTGGGGGACGCAGGTGTAGAAATCGTCGGCGACACGGGGGTGGTTGCCGGTAAGTTCGGCGTAGTCGCGATCGCACTCGGCGATGGTGAGTTGGACCGAGTCGCCGGCGGCGAATCGGGCGTAGGGGCGGCCGGAGTTAATGGGGTGGACGATTCTTCCGGCGAGGGGGAGGAAATGGTTGAGGGTTTGGATTAGGGATTGCTTAATTTGGGGGACTAGGGTTTGAAGGAAATGGGATTTGGAGCAGGGGAAGTTGAAGAAGAGGAGGCGGTGGACGGGGTGGAAGTAGAGCCATGTAATGTCGAAATGGAGGAGTGGGAGGGTTAGCTCCGCCGTGGAGTCCGGCGGCGGCTGAATGCTGCAGCGCTCGAGCACGGCGGCAGAAGGCGGATGATCGGACATTGAGGCGGTGGGGAAGGGGTTTGGAACTTGGAATTGAGGGCTAATAATAGGTAGACAGCGAGGCGGGATGTGGGAATATAAAATTGGAGTGAGCAGTTGTTGGGGGGAAATGCATAAACCAAGTAGTACTACTAAATTATTAGGCGAGATTTGATTAATTGAAAATTTTCAATTTTCAAACTAGTGCTAAAGTGGGTTGTTGAATACATACATGAATGAATCTAGTCCTACTTTCTATATTTTGCGCGGTTTGTTTTGTTTAGACTCATGAATTAAGACTTACACATGGTTTAATGAATGGGAGGAATGGGATAATAGCCATAATGTAGGAAAAAAATATAAATTCTAGCAACAATTTTAAAATATATAAAATCTAATAATGATAGACTCTTTTACCCTTTTAATTATCATCTTATTTTTGAACATTAATTCACGTTTAATTTAGTTAGGGCAGTATTAATTTTTGTCTTCAATTTGGCCAATTACGTATTAAACATCATTGTATTTTTACCGCCGCCACTCTCCGCCTCCAGTCACGAAAATATTCTCCTCCGCCGCCACATCTCTACATCTACACAATTCTGCCGCCACGTCTATACAGCTCCGTTGCTTAGCCACATATCCGCAGCAACGTCTGTCTTTGTCGAATTCTACAGTTGTAGAAAATAACTCTTCTGGTTTTACATCGTTGTTTGGTCGTCGATTTCATCAATATATGGCAGATTTGAATCAGGTAATCCATCATAAATAAATTGTTCAACTATATATGATTTATCATTCAATACGTGACGATCGCATGATACGATATGTTATCATGCACATTATAGACGAATGTGATTTATTTGACTTTATGTGATTCAACGTTTTTACATTTTGTGGTTTTACGTGAAATATAGTTGCTGGAAATAATAAGTTTGGTGTAATTAGGCCGCCAACTGTTTGATGTTTGCTCTAACAGATGTTATGTTTGTATTAGTAGGTTTTTATGTAAATCCTCATAGTTAAATTTGTGGTTTAACATGAAATTATTTTTTTTATGTATTTCCACATGATTAATTTTGTGTTTCCACATTTTTAACTAGGCCGCTAGGTGTTTGTTGTTTGTTCTAACAGATGTCTAGTTAGTATTAGTATTTTTATGTGATTGCAGATTGTTAAATTTGTGGTTTATAGTGAAAATGCATTTTTATGTCTTACCACATTTTTAATCATGTTGTGTGTTTAATATGTAGGTATTTTTCTTTTCGGATATTTGTATGTTTTTACTAAGTTATCAGAATGCACAAAGTTATCTACTTGCAATAACTATTTTGAGTCCAACTTTAACGAGTTGCACATTGTGCATATTAATTTATCCTAGAAAAGTTTACAAGGCTGATTTGTGAGAATATGACTGATATTATCAACGATCTTACTAATGTGGTTCGTTCTGCTATTTGAAGTTTGTAAATATGTGATTCCACATTTTTAAATATGTTATTTTACATGACGGCGGATTTTTATGTGATTCCACATTTTTAAATATGTTATTTTACATGAAATTGGGTTTTTATGTGATTCCACATTTTTAAATATGTTATTTTACATGACGGCGGATTTTTATGTGATTCCACATTTTTAAATATGTTATTTTACATGACGGCGGATTTTTGTGTGGTTCCACATTTTTAAATACGTGGTTTTACATGAATTTGGGTTTCTATGTGATTCAACATATTTAAAAATGTGGTTTTACATGAAATTGGGTTTTTATGTGGTTCCACATTTTTAAATATGTGGTTTTACATGAATGTGGGTTTTTATGTGTTTCCACATTATTAATGTCGTGGTTTTATTAGAAGATGAATAATTATGTGAATTCACAATTTTTATGTTGTTGTTTTACTTAATGACGAATATTATGTGTTTCCGTATTTTTAATTTTTTTGTTTTATGTTTTGGTGAATTTTTATGTTATTCCACATTATTTATTTTGAGAGTTTATTTGAAGATGAATAAAATTAATCTATTTCACTGAAATAACTATTGCACTTATTTTTTAATCATAAGATGTATATAATTGGTGGAAAGTGCAAATTAATAATTAATATTATCAGGTTTGAGGGAAATGCATGTACGGATTCTAAAATTACGCTTAGTTTACGCTTAATTAATAATTAATAATTTACGCTTAGTTTTGCTAAAACACATTTTATATTTTTTGACTTTATTTGAGGTTGAATATTAAGTGATTACGCATTTTTATTTTCCTATTTGAAATTGGTTGTGGATATTTTGTGATTTTGCAGTTTTAGTTTTGTTATTATTTAATTTTGGGGTTATTAATATTATGTGCTTCCGCATTTTTTAATTACGTTAAGTGTTTGCAATTATAATTTTTATTTTTCCAGCAAACTACAAATGTTGGAGTTGACATTATGAATTCGGCAACATTCTCCAAAAAATTCCCAGATCCACCGGTGAGTTCCTTGTGCCAAAAAGTTCCCCACATCTTTTGCCTTAACCCATGACGACGACATTGCTCGAAACCTCACAAATCGCTCCGCCACCCGGCGCGGCGAGCAATCGCTGTCGCTCACCTTCATCGACATCAACTGGCTAACACTCCACCAAATCCGTCGCGTTATCTTCTACGAATTCCCTTGTTCAAGATCATGCAGGAGGAACTTCGGATAGTTTTTCAAGATCTCCCAAGCTGTGAAATAGTGGAAAGAAGGGCTGCCCGTTGATGTCTTGTAGATTTGTTGGGCATCACTAAGCACCATCCCGTCATCGGCGCCGCTTTACCGACGAGCGGTCGCTTTGCGGTAAACGACAATTCAAGCTTTAACCGCTGTCTGGACGCGGCCGAAGTAGCTCTTGACCTGCTTCTTGTTGAGTTGCAAGCCGAACCTCGCGTTGAAACGATTCTGGACCGTTCCCCAGTATTTTTCGCCGGACTGGTCGCATCTGATGACCGAGTTGCAGGTCTCCTCCATCCAAATCTGTGCCAAGTAGGTGGCTTGTTCGTCGGTGTAGGGTTTAGGGTTTAGGGTTCAGGGTTCAGGGTTCATCGACAGCGGCGGCGGAAGTGGCGATGGCTTTGCCCTTGCCCTTGCCCTTTCTTCCTTTGGCAGCGGGCTGTGACGGCGGCGACGCCATAATTAGGCGATCATCGATGTTTGTCGTCGGACTGTCGGTGTCGGGAGATAAGAAGGGGAAGGACTCGGCAGAGGCCGGAGTGTTGAGGTTGATTGAATCAAACCCTGTCCTCGTATAATCATATATGTCGTCGGACATGTCGGAAAACCACGCCGACGAAAAGGGGTTGTTGGGATTGTGGGGATCCATATTTTTTTTTGGATGAAAGAGTTGGAGAAATGAAAGAGATGAAAAATATGAAAGAGATGAAGAGGTGTAAAATGAGGGAGAGGAAAACATGTATTTATAGGCAATAAAAATTGAATAAAGAAAAAAAATAAAAAATAAAATAAGTTAGCCGTTTTTTTTTTTTGCCCGTTTTTGCCCGTTGCGGATTTTAAATTTTTTATGTTAGTCGCGTGCACAACACGCGCCAGCCATTTTTTTTTTTTTTTTCGGGTTAACGCGTGTAGTGCACGCGCCGCTCGAGCCGGTCTCGAGCCGAGCCTCCCTCCAATGCCATGGTCTCCAGCGCTTACGGTCTCGAGCCGGCTTCGAGACAGCGGCTCAAGACCGCATTACAGATAGTCATATCTCGATAATTTTATTTCATTAGGTTATGTTCACTTGAAATTGTAAATTTTTAACTTTAAATAGAGGGATAATATTATGAGATATAAATTTAACTTTATTGTGGGGACTACAAGTTTTATATCTTGTTTGGTTGTAGTGATAATATACTTT
This sequence comes from Schizonepeta tenuifolia, assembly GCA_029490685.1. Classification (NCBI taxonomy): domain Eukaryota; kingdom Viridiplantae; phylum Streptophyta; class Magnoliopsida; order Lamiales; family Lamiaceae; genus Schizonepeta; species Schizonepeta tenuifolia. Next base: position 113,301,946 of record CM055956.1, read on the forward strand.
ATCTCTACTCTCAAAAGGGATCACAATGTTTATATCTACTTGAGATGACATTGATGGATAAAGGAGAAAATATGTAAAACACATGGAAGGTATAATATTAAACCTCTATTTTAAAGGTATAAATTTATATTTTGGGCAAGGGAAAATGGGTTGTCCGAAATATTATATATCATGCCCGAATTTTTTCTTAAATCAAAATTAAACATGATATAAAGAAGTAAAATAATATTATATCTCATTTCTCCTTCTTTTCACTCCAAGTGGACGCACCTCTATTGTATAATTGTGTAAGAAATTTCGAATTTTGTGTGGATATTAATTTTTATCAAGCATAATGAGAAAAATTTCTTCTCTAAAGTGTTGTACTAACACTCACAGACTTACTCCCTCAAAAAAAAAAAAAAGTTTTCGTTTTAAACCATGCTTTTAGATTTCTAAAGTGAAAGTCTGATGTTACAATTTCTCTCTCGTCGTTCGAAGAAACATAGTGCATCATATTCATTGTGCAAAGTTTTCTCATCTATTCATCTTTAAACTATGTGGGGTGAATTTTTATATTTATTTATTTATTTCATTTAATACTTCCACATGGGAATCTGGATAGTGGCACCACCTAACAAATATATATATTTATATTTATTTATTTATATTTATATATACTTCTAATAATTTATAATTTAAATATTTATTTTAAAAATCAACACACAATTTTTACTTTATCAAATATTCTAATCCTAATTAATATGAACTATTATTTTATAAAATAATTATTATATATATATATGTATTGTTTTATATCATTTTAAATTTATTTCTGAAAAAAAAAACACTCGGATCCGGATCCAGATCCTTAAACCCGCGGATCTGATGAATCTGGATCTGAATTTTAGATTTTCAGATCCGACGGATCTAGATCAGATCTGGATCTAAACAAAGAACACGAATCTGGAACTGAATTTAGTAGGATCCGGTTCAGATCCGACCTGTTGTCATCCCTACCTAACATGCATTCACTTCGCATAGTCTTCTGACACGTGTCATTGATTTTAGGTGCACTAAAATTAAATCAAAAATAAAATTGGCAATCCATGGTTCGGCTTAGGGGTGAAAGTATGGAAAGCGGGTTTTCGAGCTATCCATACCCTACCCGTACCTGATCGGGTATTGGGTACCCAATACCCGTAATTTGCGGATATTGGATGGGTATGACTATGAAATTTTTAGAAAATACCCTAACGGGTATACCCGTTCGAGTATTAGGTACCCAGTCAAACACTCGGTCAACAATATACAATTATTTATTATATGTAATTACTAATTTTATATAAATTATAAATATATTAATAATATATATTTATTTTTAAGCTAAAATCTAAAACTAAACGTAACCCTACATACCCTTCCATCTTCATCTTACACAAATTCTATTGTTCTAACTTCTATCTACATCCTTATTTCTTAACATACCAGTTTCCTATTCCGAATTAAGGGAATAATATTTAGTGCTTAAATTTTTTAATTTAAGGGTTTGCAAAATTTTGAAAACATAGTGTAGATTGGAGTTGGAATCCACAAATTATCTCTACGAACCTTTAAAAATTAATAGAAGGTGGATTCGTCCAATTAATTAATTAATCTTCAACTTGTTGATGAACACTTTATAGATTTTATGTTTGATGTAATAGATCATTATTAATATAGTTAATTAGAACATGGTGCAGTATAATCATTAATCACCATTAACTTAAATATCGGCAGCCACCTAGTTACCATCTCCATCTCAATTTTGTATATTTTGTTTGTTGAACTTAAATATTTAAATTACATTTAGTGTTGATTTGTTGTGTCGTCTAGTTGTTGCTACATAGTTGGTTATTAATTTGTCATTGAAAATTATTGAAAATCGAGCGGGTGAAAAATTACAATATTTTTATCTTTTTTTATTTATTTTCTAAACGGGTACACCGGGTACCCTATATCTGGGTCCGGTATGCCCGACCGGGTATTGGGTACCCATTCAGCTAAAATGAAAAAGCTATGGATATTCATTTTTTGTTTATTTGGGTACGGGTATCGCAAATACGGATGTGAGTATTCACGAGTACCCATTTATTCACCCCTAGTTCGGCTCGCTTTCTAGTGTGCACTGTTGCCTTTTTGCAGTACAGTTCATGCTACAGTTTAATAATTTAATACAGTGACATTTTTATATTTAAAATTGTTGAATAATATATTTCAGCTTCTTTTTGTTAACCGAGATTCCCAATTGTTTAAATAATTAGAGCTTTCTTTTTTAAACTTTGGCAATATGTTATGTTACTATGTAGTTTTAATATAAAATATTTAATTTACAATCTAATTTTTTTTTTTAAATTTGAAACTCGTTTTAAATTTGAGTAGTATTTATATTCTATTGGAATATATGAAAGACATGAAACCCTTTAATAATAAAAAAAAAAAACTACAAATTCTTAATACATTTAAAAGAACATTTTTTTTTATTTTAAAAAATATAATTGATATAATGATCCTGAGTAGAAATAAAGTGTACATAATTCTTTAATGTATTGAAATTAAATAAATTTATTTATTTTTAATGAATATATTTATGCATCGATCAATTTTCAACGTGAAAGAAAGCGTCGAATACGACAATCATGTTTAACTTTTTATGATAGTTGAAGAACTACAACATTGAAATTTTTAAATGCAATTAGAAAAGTTAGATATGTAATTCACTTAGATTTAAATTTAAATGGAGGAACTCTACACCCTTCGTTTTTTTATGTAATTAGAAACTTGGAGATCCACTTAAACTTAAGTTTCAAGAAAAATATAACATAAATTCATATTTTAACAAATTATTATAGTAAATATAATTATAATAATTAAGAATTATTAATTTATAATATTGATGAGACCTATATACTTTACCATCTCCAAAAAATTATTATATTATTATCCTATTAAAATTGTTGATTTTTTAAAATGGCTCGAGTCGGGATCGTAAAAATTTATTATATTGAAGAATTTATTAATGTACAGAGATTTTATTGTATAATCCATATATATATATATATATAATTAAAACAATTACACATTTGAGACCTCTCTTAATTTTGAGTTCTGCATGGCGCAACCTCCATTCAAATAACAAATTCAGCACGCAAGTTCATAAATTGGGCTTGAGGGGCAAAAAGAGATAAATTCTAATTTCAAGTTCAATGCATATCGGATTGGCACAAAATATATCAAAGATAAAAAGTAGTGGTAGTATGTACAAAATCGGGTTACAAAGAACTAAAATAATCAGGATGGACAATTTGAAAATATAGAGGATAAAAATTGTGGAGATTTTTTGGAGCATCGCCGGAATAACATAGTGCGACGGATTTTTGTCGACGAGAAACATCATCAACCAGTAATAAAGAAACTTATAGTGAGTCCTATTAGGCAACAGGTAAGACGAACAAATTACATCACTGTAGAAGAGCAATGGATGCATGGTTCAATAACTATATCATAGTTGAAGGTTTAATAATAAACAAGTGGGATATAGCAGAAGATATTAAAAGAAATGAAATAAGTTATTACATTAATACATGCATGGTAGATATGAGATGGATACATTTTGGGTGGTGCCACCATCCAATTTGCCATTCCACATGACCTCTAATTCATGTTCCAGTTGACAAGACAACTTTCATACACACATAAAGGAATATAAAAAAGAAATCTCTATAATAACTAGAATTTAATTGTCGTTCCTTGTTTGATCAATGATTTTTTCATAAGAAAAACATATCTAAAATACATTAAATAATTTATCATAGAAAAATGTTATACATATGGATGAATTATTGTACACTCTCCGTCCCGAAAAAATATTCACAATTTGCTATTTTGAAAGTTTCATAAAAACATTTACTTTTCACTCGGGAACTTTTTCTCCAATTACTAGGACTGCTTATACCGAATTCGCGGTTAACCGTACCCGGTTAAACATGAATTTCATAACCGTATACAAACCTTTCAAGGTAGGCAGTTAACCACTAACCTCATCGGTTATGTAGTGCGGTTAACCAAACAACCGAATTTGGAGAAGGGCAGGCCTAGAGAAGTGAAGAAGATCAGCAGAGGGAATATAAACTTTCGTTTATTTAAATTGTGCTTTATGTAAGTGGGCTGGAAAATAGATGGTGTTGGGCTAGTTATTAATAAATTGAGGCCCAAGTCAAGCGGGCCTAAGATCAATTAAATAAATTTAAAAACTCAATTTTACTCAAATAGGGTTTGTGACTTGTTATTGTTATTCCGCCAACTTCATTGGAGGTAGATGTAGAACGGCGAATCTATTGGGATTTGAGAAGAATGAGAGAAACACATAAAGAAGAAAGAGAGATCGAGAAAAAGAGAAACACGACGATACACTTGGGCTATAGCGGGGGACGGTGGTCTGATGAGGGCGACAGAGCAAAGCAAGTGTTAGAAGGATGGACTTGAAAAGTTCCAGAAAGAGATGCAAAAGAATTTGGAAGTGTGGCGACCCGCGACCCGGGCCTATGCGGATCCGTCCGAACCGTCACGCAGGGCTGGGGTGAAACCATAGAAATTATAATCATGGGTAACAATAAAATGTTATTTATTGAAAACATCAAAAGATAAATATTTGGAATAATAAAGGTAAGGTGGGTAATTGGGTAATTAGTTTAACATGAATGCCCTAGCATAACAAAAGTGATGTCGATGTATGAGGACATCGGCCCCGCTCTGCGGAAGTGTTTCAAAAGATAACCATATCAAAATAGATGGTTATAACATAGGGAGGTAACTTGAGTTTGATTGACATGAGCCTTATTGAAAATAAAGACGATGGTCATAAAGACCGACACAAGAAGTACTGGAATGGAATAAGTAGACAACAACGACATCCCCCTTCTCCGCCTCCACGTTGATCAACCTGCATTAGGGAAAACAATGTAGGGGGCTGAGTACAAAAGCATTCAATGGATTCTGTGCTCCAGTTTGAAAACAATTTTAAAAAGATATAGCATGTTTCTTTCTTATGGAAGGGGTTACTTTAGTGAAAATGGTTGTCCTTCTCATAAGTTAAAATAGTTAAAAGGATAATCGATTCGAACCATAAAACAACTCACATTCTTGGGTTACCGCCCGGTCCAATTAGAGGGGAGCCACCCCCTCCAATCAAACCGTCATAACTTCATGTGTACACTACCTTGGCTTGTACAGAGCACAAGGTCGATCGTATTATAAAGATATTCAACATTGATAATCCACAAACAATTGAGCATAAAAGATTTAGCATGCATATCACATTGGAAAGCGTTGGGTTTAATAATCCTAAAGTTACCTCAGTGGGAGTTTGTAATCCCACAGTTTGAAAATAGAAACCCACCTTGATTCGGATTCACTTGACTAGTCCTCGAACTTAAGGGTTGCTTGGTCCTACAAGAGTTGTCTTAAACACTTAGGTTCATAAGCATGTATGTGTCTAGAGTTTTAGCATCCTAAGTCAAGCTTATTCCCGAGTTATAACATGTATGTCATTCATGTTATGTCATATGAGTCACATAGATGTCTTATGCATATTATATGCTTTACATCCTATCCTACCATATGCATGCGCTCTTAAGTAATCACATATCTCATGTCATAAGATCATACTTTAAAACATGTAATACATCCATACTTGACTATTGAATATATAACAATTATTCAATTGACTTAGATCATTTTAATTGATTAATTAAGAATCAATTAATTACTTAAGGACATATAATTAATTATTATATAATTAATTATTAAAAAATTAATTAATCAATAAGACATCTAATTAATTAATAAGTAATTAATTACTAAAGGCTTATAATTAATTAATAAAGAATTAATTAATTAATAATAAATAATTAATTATTAAAGACATATAATTAATTAATAAAGAATTAAATAATTAATAAAGACATATAATTAATTAATTAATAATAATTATTAAAGGTATATAATTAGTTAATTATGAAAGTATTTTATTTAATTAATTAATTTTCAATTAATAGTTATCAATAAATAATTATTTATTCAATTAATAAATAAATAATAGACAATTAATCATGCATAAATAATTCTCCCTCCGTCCCCCGTTAGTATGGTGCGGGGGCCGTGCACAAGTTTTAAGAAAAGGTAGATATATATTTGGTAGAGATAGTTTAAGTGAAGGAAGGGACCCACTTATGATGTGTTGTTAATTTTTTAGTGGATGAATAAACTTTATTGAGGTAAATATATTGAACTTTTAAGGGTAAAAAGGTAAAAGACATGTCTGAAAATGGAAACACCATACTAACCAGAGACGGCTAAAAAAGGAAAGTAACCATACTAACTTGGGACGGAGGGAGTAATAAACATTAATCATATATTATACAACTTCACTTTTAATTACATATAGATATGGACTAAGGGTCCATATCACATATAAATAAGTCATATTGGACTATTATGATTAATTAATCCCATAAAAAATTATGTCCAATCATTTTAATTAGTTTAGGATAATTTAGCCCAATCATTTTGGTGGCTTATAAACACATAAGCCCAATCATTTTTATTATCATATAAGTTTAATAAATAAATGAATGAACCCAACCTATCAATTATTAGGCCCAGTCGGATTTAAATTACAAGCCAAAATCATTTTTAGTCCAAGCTCAACTGAAATTAATAAGTGTCCACACCAAAGTCCAATTTCAAAATTTTATTCTTAGTAGCAGTGTACCCATACACGATTTTATTAAAATAGTTAGACACAATATATGGAATTGAAATTTTAACTGAATAAAATTAACATCTTTAAATTCATTTTAAAAATACTAACATCGAACTATTATACACATAAGCGTCCCAACTTAATCCATACTTTATGACAAAAATCTAGAGTTTTTAAATTTGAACTGCACAAGGGCCTATAAGATTAATTCACCTAAGCTCGAGTTCTTAATCAAATTATGATTTTCTTATCATTCCACAAACCTCAATAAGTTTATTTTCATATTCAGAAAGCCATTCATTCAAATTCTTTATATTAAAGATTTCACAACCGATTTCCCAACACCTATACAAAAACTAGAATTTGTCACTGAATTTTCTTAGAAAATCTTTTGAGGGTTCTTATCTTAACAAGAAAATTATGATATTAAAATCATAAATATTAGAGGACTTCTAGATTCATAATCCATTATCAAAACACTGATTTCATGCCTTCAAATATCGTAAATAATTCGGTTCTTACAAGGTGGCAGATTAACTAATCAAGTTTTCAAGCATAATCTTAATCATTTTTATCTTCACACCATCATGAATCCATTTACCACATTCAAAGCTTATAAGATCATCATCAAACACATAACTAATCATATTCCATCATGTTTTTCACATATGCAACACATCTATAATCATCCCCAACTGTTTAAGCATAAACATCATAACTTAACACATATTATCACACTTCTGCAAATTTGCAGCACGTAGCTGTTCACCGTAAAATCGTTTTAAAATCGAAAACTCATCCTATGACAGTGAGTCTTATCATTTTAGAAACCATAAGAAGTCTAGAACACACTCCAACAAACCATGTTATCATGCTCTTAATGGTTTTCAAGATATTACAACATCTTTCCTACTTAGTCAGTTTTTTTGACAGATTCGAGCAAGTTACAAACTCAAATATTTTGACACCTTTATACTTGAAATCGAGGGCTTATTTTCACATACATTGTAGGCAACATACCAGGCTTTCATTTGAAGGTAATTTCACACATTTTTATGGCGTAGATTGAGAGTTATGGGTCGTTTATTAACACATATGTGCAGCGATACGAACTGCCAAACACCTTCTTCATGCATATACATTCATAACCTAGATTCTAACACATAGAACACCCTCATATCCCATATAAATGTGATTAGCATCATTTTAACATAGATTTACAGCCCTTATAACCATTCATTACTAACCTAACATGCTTCTAATCATACAAAAATCAAAGCAAAGATAGGGAGTAGACAAGTTATACCTCTTTCCTTCTCTAATTCTCTCTTACTCTCCTTTCCCTCTAGTCTCTTCCTCTCCAAGCCTACTGCCCAACTCCTTTCTCTCTCCCCTACAAAGTTCCCGTCGCCTCTTCTTCTTCGGTGGTGGCCGGCGGCGGCGGTTATGGATGGTGGTGGTTTTGGGGGTTAGGGTTTTCTTTGTATTTCTGCTTGAATGAAGATTGGTGATGGAAGGAATGGTGGAGAAGCAGATTCTTATTGATGAGGAGAAAACATAGGAGTGAATTAGCGTAGATTACCTGATAATTATTCCTAATTTCCATCTATTGGCTTATTTGAGCGGCTGCGTTGGAAAAAAAAAGAAAAGAGAAGATCATGTTTTTATTTTCTAACAGCACGCTATTTCTCCCTCTCTCTCTCGTAATTATTTCTTTTACTTTATTCCCTTTCCCCCAATCCCTAATTAGCTAATTATGTTAATTTATTTTTATTGTTAATAGATTAAATTTATCCTAACAATCACACAAAACACACGCACGCACACTCACACAACTGACGGGCACCACTCTTACATATATATTAATAAATATATTATTATATTACATAATTTCCTTTTATATAATATTTCGATTATTCTTCCGTAATACGACATTCGTTCATCCGATCAAAGTTTCAATCGAGCATATATGTAGAACTAATTATTTCGCTCTTAACGAGAGCAATATCCATATTATTCTATAAATTAATTCTTTTACAAAATCAATTAAACAAACGCTTCATATTTATATTATATATATATATATAATTTATCTTTTGATTAATTATTTCTAATTAATCACATTATTGCATAGGCAATAATAATATCGACATATTTCACTCAAATAATAAAATATTAATGCCCGTGCTATGCAATGCATATGAAAAAAAAATATTTTGATTTAGATGTATAAAATTTGTCGGGAATAAATGACCGTTCTATTATCCGATTAATTCTATATAAATTTTTATATACTTAAAACGAAAATTTTAGGCATGAATTTTCGGGGTTTTACAGGAAGACAACTATTCTGAAAGCCAGAAACGGACTGTCTACAAACATATATATAATTTATCTTTTGATTAATTATTTCTAATTAATCACATTATTGCATAGGCAATAATAATATCGACATATTTCACTCGAATAATAAAATATTAATGCTCGTGCTATGCAATGCATATGAAAAAAAATATATTTTGATTTAGATGTATAAAATTTGTCGGGAATAAGTGCATGTTCTATTATCCGATTAATTCTATATAAATTTTTATATACTTAAAACGAAAATTTTAGGCTTGAATTTTCGGGGTTTTACAGGAAGACAACTATTCTGAAGGCCAGAAGCGGACTGTCTACAAACATAGATTAAATCACGCTGATGCTCGAAGACAGTCTAGGCAGGTCATGGTTACGGAGAAGAGATACAAAGCAGAAGAGGTCTTCAACGCTCTATCCGCATGTTGATAAATGGATGCCTGAAGAGCTGAGCGATCACTGGGAAGATCTTAAAGCGGAGTTCGCTTGTGAGTATTATTACGAGTTCGAATTTTGAAAATATAGAAGCTGACGAAGCCTGGCTGCAGGGACGGTTTTGAGGGTGTGCGGGGGTGGGCGACCGCACAGAACCCCGAAAAAATGAGAGGCCCCAAATATATATATATATATATATATACTTATTGTTAAATAAATAATATATCACATTAATTGTCATCTAGCTCAGTTGTGTAGGCTAGTGGTTTTACTTGAAAGGTCATGTGATCGAGTCGTGCTTAAACCATTTTTTTTCATTAATTTTCTTTCTATGTTCTGTCGCCTCTCCTCTCTTCTCTAAGGTTTTTTTTCTTATTACTAATAATCCAATCTCGTCGGTGTTTTAGTTATACTTATTATTTTTTATGTTTATAATTTAATATTTTTATATATCATTGGATAGGGCCCTAAAAAACACATGAACCTTGTTTATTCACTCTTATAAACTTTTGAAGTATATTTTATTTAGTAAAAACAAAAATTTCAATAAAATCTAGCAACATTATTTGCATAACTGTATTAGATTTTTTTTAATTTGTTTATCATGCAATTTATAAATAAATTATGATTCACTAAAACATTACAAAATTTTGTACCTTTTTAAGCATATGTGGTGTAGACCCTCTTTAATTGTTTTAATAAATAGTTTACTTTAATAAAATTTCAAGGCAACAACCCTATTTAAGTGATTCTTCTAATTTTTTGTTTATTATGTAGTTTGTGAAAAAATAAATTATTGTACTTTACAAAAACATTTCATATTTTCCTTTATATTTTCTTAATATAAATAAAAAGGGCCGATTTTAGAAACTTGCACAGGGCCCCAAAAGCCTTAGCCCCACCCCTGCCTGGTTGATGCACCTCAAAATGTTCGCGACTGAAGACGTGGTTGAAAGACAACTGTTGGAAGTGCTAAAGAGGACCGACCATTTTCCACCATCTGCCTCAGAAAAGAGAACCTACCCTACTCCTAAAGTCCAGGGATCAAATCAAATCAACTATTGACTGATCGACAAAGAGGCAGAGAAGCATGTTGTGAAGCTCAATATCAACATCGTGGAGAGGCCGAACAAACTGCAAAGGATCAGGAAACTCATTTATGAGAAGTACAGTCTAACTCCTCCGGTTGAGCAGAAGAAATGAAGAATCAAAGAGAAGACAAGGCAAGTGATGATTTTTGTATCTACACTTTTATCTTGTAAAAATCAGTTGTAATGTAATCTCCCCAACTTGTTATTCTCTAATAATAAGTTGCTGATTTTTTTAAAAAGACTGTTGAATCATTAACTCTGCTTGATGACTACCATCTCGTGGTCCAAGTTCGGAGTTAACTTACAATATTTTTTTGTACTAACCTTCTGATTCTTATAAACTAGAACTCAGTTCGTCTTTAAGTCTACGTGGTGTCAGTTTAGGTTTTGGCATCATCAAAAAAAGGAAAATTTTGGGAAAATTAATAAAGGTTTTGATTTATAAAATTCAACTGACCTCAACTGAGTAGATGAGCCATTAGTCTGATATTAGCTAGAGCTCACTATTTGAGCGGTAGGGATTTTATCTTTAGCTATACAGAAGAAGACAGCTCAAGATTGATAGGCAGTTCATGTTCGAGTTAGTCATTAGATCATAATTAACTCAGCTGACTCCGAGATTGAACCATGCAGTTCATACACGTCGAGCAGTTCTGTCGAAGTGAGACGTCCAAAAGTCGAAAAAAGAAGACTTGGAAGATAAGGAAGAAGAAGAGTTTGAATTCAAACTCAAATATACTCGAAAGTACAAGGCATGCTGGAAATTTCTTAAAATGGACCGATTGCAAGGACATGGATAAAGCAAGGCTCGCAGGTATCACTTTGGGAAAGTTTGCAGAGGAGTAGGTAAAGTGTCATGCTTTATGGCAGAGGTCAAACGACTCTTTCCAACGGCTCTTTGACCTCACTCTTTATAAATAGAGGTCTTCACCATTGCGAGAAAATTACTGAAACCACGCGCAAAGATTCAAGCATTCAAAGCAAGCAACATTCTCAAGCAAGAAAAACCATAAGTGTTCGAAGCAAAATAGTAGAGAGTTTTCAGTTTTCCTTCTTAGTTTCCTTCTAGTTTCTCAAAGCCTATTTTTTGATCGAGTATAGAAGTTTAGATCTTGCATTTTCTGAGCAGATTCTCTGTAATAGATCGAGTATCTAAGCCTTAGAAAGAAACCCCCACTTTTCTAAGTGTTGAAGACTTCATAGTTGGAAAAACCACCAACCCCATTTTCTAGGTCTTCTTTGAACCCGTAATCTAAGAAACTAGGTCCCTTAGAACCCGCAATCTAAGATAGGCTTTACACTTGCCTGTAAAAGTGTTGTAAGGTTTTGTTCGAACCCGCAATCGAACTGATTAGGTTGTTTGGTGCCAGCAAACTAAACCCAATGTTTGATAAGTACGTGTAAACTTATCTAGTGGATTATTACCCCAAAAAGGTAGACGTGAACGTAGAAGTTCATATCTGAACCACGTAAAAATACTGTGTTGCTTTTACTTTCAGTATTTATATTTCAGTTTCCTAACCAACTGACCTAGTATAAAATTGAATTTACAAAATCTGCACTAAGTGTTTGCGAACTTGACCTTCGCAGTAAAAGATTGTTCACTTGAGTAATGAGTTTAACTTCCACCAACTTCTGCATTGCAAAACTCTTTCAAAACCTCAATCAGGGATACACAGTTGACCTTCAGTCAAAGAAGTCAATTGTGCACCTGACTGTGTGACAGCTACGACTGACTTTCTCAGTTGTCGAGCAAACAAACTGAGCAGTTCGAATTGAAAGAAATAATTTTAAATAAAAATCATTACTGGTGTATTTCTCCCCCCTTCCATATACCAGTTCACTATTTACCAGGACCATCAATTATATATAACTATATATACATTTTCTGTTATACGGTTGTGCAGTTATTCATTACGGTATACGATTAATAATTGTAACCGTACCGCCGCTCAAATCCTCACCGCCCATGGCATCGTCTTGTGACGGTTTTTAGTTCACACTAACCGTAAATAACCGGCAGTTACAGGTATCAACCGAAAATCCGCATCCGTTTTAAGTAGGCTATATACCAATCACAATGTGATCTTTTACAAATTACAACTCACTCACTTGACAGTTCTTAAAATCGGTACTACCAAAAGTGTTGGATGTTTTTTTCGGGGGGGGGGGGGGGGGGTGTTGGACTATATAACAATAATTACAGTACATATTAATATATTGACTAATGATTAGTATGGAAAAGTTTGAACAAGATTATATATATATATATATATATATATATATATATATAATATTCCTAGAAACACTAAATAATTTCAGTATGAAAGAAGTTTGATAAATATGGATTTTTTTTATCTTTATAAGAGTAATGGATGTCAATTTGTATTGAGAAATCATGTTTGTAATGAGTTTGTGCTTAAGTATTGTTATTTTGTGAAATATGATGCCCGTCGATGTTTATTTGCTTTTGCAGAAAATTGGAATTAATCTTATGCAAATTGAGCATGATAGGGTGAAAGCACACCACGATAGGATCATAGGACTTTGTAGACGAAAACGGATCCAAAATTGGAGTTGAAATAAGGGAGAACGAGCTGATTGAAAATTATTGCGCGCATGCACAATTCTATGAGGCCCGGCATGCGGCCGCATGTTTCATTTTGCAGAAAATTGGAATTGATCTTATGCAAAGTGAGCATGATAGGGTGAAAGTACAGCTCGATAGGAATTCGTAGGCGAAAACGGATCCAAAATCGAAGTTGAAATAAGGGAGAACGAGCTGATTGAAAATTATTACGCGCATGCACAATTCCATGCGGTCCGGCACGCGACCGTATGGAGCCTCCCGTTTTTCAATTTTTCAAGGCCCTAGCATGCGGTCCCGCATGCGGCCGCATGGAAGGACAGATTTTCCCCAAATTCTTTCCTTTTCCAACTTAAACTATTTTCCTAGTTTGATTTTTATTCTTGGACGATTTGTGGTAGTTTTTCCTAGTATAAATACTCCTGCTATTGCATAGAAGAGACATCTTTTACTTTTTACATAGTTTTAGCAATCTTTTAGCCTTATTTTGAGCTTTTGGAGATTTGAGATAAGATTAAAGAGTTCAAGATTATTCGTTTCTTCTATGGTTTTTCTTATTTGTTGATTATGAATTTCTTTTATTTTGATTTAGTGTTTGCTTTAATTATGAGTAACTGATTTTCTTATATCGTGGGGTTATGTAGTAGATGGATAATTAGCTTTAATTCTTAATCAAGTGACCAATTTATGTCCCTATCTTCTTTCTTATATTTTTGATTTGTTTTGTATGCTAGTGGCTTGATCACCAATTTAGCATAATAAGTTGTGTTAATTCGAGATTCGAGATATGAGGATTAACATGTGAACCGGAATATTGACATGCATTGCATAATAACCGGGAGGAAAAGGCTTTGCGTAAAGGCTTTAATCTTAGGAGTTTTTTGGAGTTGTTTGCTTATGATGTTTATCGAATACGAAAATGCTAGTGAGTGATCCATGGTTTAAGCACTATGAGAGTAGGTTTAAGCTAAATTTGTGATTGTCTTAAGAAAAGTTGAGTCCTTTGTTAATTGATTGATTGATTGATGAGAGTTTAAGATTAATTATCCATTGAAATCAAAACCTTATGATATTTTTCTCTTATTTGAATCTATAATTATTTTTGCTATTTGCCTTTTTATTATTTGTTTACATTTAGATTAATAATTCAGAACCAAATTCGTAAGTCTAAATAGAGGAATAACAATTGAAAGAATTACTCATTAGCTTAATTACAATCCCTGCGAAATACGACCTTACTTCCTTATATTTAATTACACCCGTGCATTTACATTGTGAAAGAAATTAGCAAACAAAGTTCCCTTAACTACATCCAACGTTGGTTCCAATTTTCATTAAAAGGTTGATTAGCTAACTTTTTTTCTTGTGCAAAATGAGCATGATCATGGGATGAAAATATGATTTGATACACGCAAAAGCAGATTAAAATTAGAGTCGAAAGAAAGAGATGACCGATGAGTACAACAAAAAATATTGTGCTCAGGCTCAGAGCCGGTCGCTCTGGCATGCCTTGGTGAATTCAGAACGCCCATTTGGCCGCTTGCCCAATCACATACTCCCTCCAATTCATCTTAAACTCAAGTGCATATATTAGCATTATCTTTCCTGATTAGCCTTACTTATGTGTCGAAGAATATGAAATGTGAACTCATGAAATAGATAATAATTAAGGGCAATACATGGTAAAGACATAAAAAACGACAACTGAAATGCAAAAAATTAAAAGGTATACCGTATACGATAATTGAATTATAGTAGCTTATTACACCTTCCTATATGAATGTATTTAATCATATTTTGAAGTGTCATTCACAATTTGCTTGTATGCATTAATTTTATCTACAATATGCTCCAGACTGTGTTTTAATATATAGATAGATTAATATTAGTGGTGAGCATGTCCTAGCTGAAACCGATAAACCGCCCCTGAACCGAGCGGTTTCGGTCGGTTAGTGTCGGTCGGTGTCGGTTTTGGGTAGGTAGCGGTTCGGCCTCGGTTTGAAGTTTCCAGCAAAGTCGATTTTGTCGGTCGGCTTCGGTTTCTGAAATTTTCGGGCTGAGACCGACCGAATGTTATTTAAAAAATATTTATATAATTTCTATATTTATAATTTACTAATAATCTACTAGTACTGTAAACCCTAGTACTCTTCCGCCTCATTCCTTTCATTTGCGCCGCTCACAGTGCTCACACCCTCACATTCTCTCCTTCCCACTTCGGCACTTCCCTCACTCTCTCTGCCGCAGCGCTGCTGCACCGCATACCACACCACCTCCACCGGACAAGTGAACAACCAGTACATCCACCACCGCGCGTCGTCCTTCAAGCTGTCTCCGACCACTTCCGCTCCCCTTCTTCAGTTCTTCATACGACGTCCTCTTCGGCAAGGTATGTTTTTTGAAACTCATATATATATATATATATATATATATATATATATCTTTGTTTTGTCTCCTCCTCAAAATCATCGTCTTTGTTTTTTTTTTCAATGGTGATTGTCGGCGGTGCCTGCCTTCAAATACTAATTAATTATGATTACGGGTTTTAGGTTTTTTTGCTTAATGTCAGTTTGGGCAGGGCCGAAACCGAAACCGACCCGAATATTTCGGTTGGTCTCGGCTCGGCCCAAAACCCAGATCGGCTCGGCGGCGGTTTGGAATTCGGCTAGGAGTCAGTTTGTCGATTTTGGCGGTTTGGGACCGAAACCAACCACTGCTCTCCCCTAATTAATATTACTAATTTGAGTAATGATATTCGGACACACTGTAGTCAGCAACACGCGTGAAAAAAATGAAAGTTGACTGTAAAAATGAAAATAATCACAAATCCCCCATAGGATTTATGCTTCCCAATTAGAGTATATTTCCATTTTCAAAACCTATATTACCATATTTATCGCGTGTAGCTGGCCACAGTGTGTCCGAATATCATTACTCTATTACTCCCTCCGTTCACGAAATGATGTCTCATTTGGTGTCCAACACGGAGATTAAGACATCTGATAAAGTTGTTTTGAGTGGGGTAAAAATTAGAAAGTAGGGGTACTGAGATAATGATAAAAAGACAATGATAATGACAAAAAAGAGGTGGTGTTGACCAAAAAGTAGGAATAAAGTTGTTGGGATGACAAAAAAGTAGAAATAAAGTTGATATGAGGTGGGGTCATCAATGACAAGGGGTGGTGATTTTAATAAAGTAACGAGGGTATGTTGATAAAAATAACGAAACAGGGCATCATTTGATGAACACAAATAAGAGATGAAATAGGGCATCATTTCGTGAACGGAAGGAGTAATTTATAGAGATTTTACAGTATTAGTTACTCATGATGAACCATAGTACTCCATCCATCCCACATTACTGCTCCCGGCACAGAGATTAAGAAAAAAGAGATTAGATATAAAGGGTGTGGTTAGTATAGTTAATAAAGCGATATAAAATATTTTTTAATTGATAAAGTGATATAAAGTGTTTTTGAAGTGACATAAAGTGATATAAAGTGGTTTTGAAGTGATACAAAGTGAATAAAGTGATTTCTTAATTATTTTCTTAAATGGAAAGTGAGACAAGTAGAGAGGGACACCAAAAAAGAGAAAGTGAGATAAGTTAAGTAGAACGGATGGAGTACTTCAATCTGAAAGACACTAGCAATAGATGAATTCTCAAAATGTGGCCTCTGTCCTCTCTAAAAACTTGAAAAACGTAAGTTAATTTTCATGCATTCTACAAAGAGAAGGACTCCCATGCATACTTTTGCACGGTACATAACCCCGCCCTGACCCGCCACGTGCTTGCCACGCCCCGCGCGTGAGATCCGCGCGTTACAGTATTTTTTCGGCTCCGATTACTAAAATAAGAATAATCGGCGGGCAACAATTTGGACTTTTTCGGCTCGCTCCGAGACCTTCGGCTCCTCTCGCTCGAATCTTAACCAAAGAAGAAGCGGCAAACAAAAAAAAGGGTAAAAAAACTAAAATTTAAAAAAAAAAACTGGTCAAAAGGGATTTAACCGAGTTAAACCAAGGTCAAACAGGTCAGCTCGGACCGGGCGGGCGGATGTTGTACGGTGCACCAGTGGCACCAGAGTTTTTTTCTTCTACAAATCATTAAGGGAAAATGCATGATTCTAGTAATTCTTTAGATTGTTTATACTAATTGTAGCATGATGGTCCCGAAACGAGTTACTGGTGTATGGGGGGGGGGGGGGGAATACACCAGTAAGGATTTAAAAACTTTACCCTGAACAATCACTTCAACTGAGTAAAAAGGACTCAGTTGGAATCTCACAGCTGAGTAAACAACCTCAGCTGGAAGAGTGAGGCTGTGCGGAATGTGGTGGAAAAATAAACTCGTTAAAATCAACTCACGCTTTTAGTGCAGGGTTGGTCAACAACCAAAACAGTTGAATATGCAAAGATGCAGATTTGTATGCCGGTTAGTTTGGTCAGTTAATAATGCAATAAATAACTGAATAAAATAAACACAGACACACAGGATTTAACGTGGTTCGGAGATAACCCTCCTACGTCCACGGGGAGTTGTGAGTCCACACAACTCTGTCCAAGTTCTTCTGGACAAACCACACAGCTTACCCGGGCTGTGCAACCGTTGCAATAAGTTTACGGGTACTTATCAACCTTTACAGTTAAGTTTACGGGTACTTAACAACCTATGTCAAGTTTGCTGGTACTTGACAACCTAACTACTCAATTACAGGAAGAGTAGAGTCCTAAAACCTTTTCAGGTATAAAAGATAAGGTTCCAACTAACAGCTCGAACAAGAAGTGAGCTGGGATCTAACACTCTACGAACTCTCACAGAGTGATGTTCTCAAGGTTCGATCTAAAGACACTCAGACACAATCTAATGCTCTAGAACTCTCAACAAGTGATGTTCTTAGAGGCTAAATCTAATTCAGCTCGAGTAAGGAATATAGTTCTTTCTTTCGCTTTGTCTCGTCTCGTGTGTCTTCTCTTGTGTGTCTTCCGCTCTTGTGTGTCTTCCGCTCTAATCTCCAATGAATGGAAGCCTCTATTTATAGGCGGAGAGAATCAACTAGCCGTTGGAGGAGCTGTTGATCTCTGTTCTTTGATAGCGATGGCTTGTCTCTCATCTCTACAGACTTTCCCGATATGGCATCTGTGCTCTTCTGCTTTCCATCTGAAACAGCCTTGTGTTGGGCCAAATGGGGTAATGACTGAACGGTCAAACCCTCATGTGACTTTCTTTTGAAATTCAACTTCAAACCTTTCTGACAGTCAACCTCGGTTAGTCGGTTGAAAGTCTTGATCTTTATCTGAGTGGTCTTCAGCTGATGTTCTGTCTGAACCGTTGAACTCTCAGCTGACTTTGAGCTTCATCCTGTTGATATTAACTGATTGAGTTTACAACTGATGTTCCAACTAGAACGCTCAATTGTCCTTCTTGTATTTAGTCAGTTGGGTTCGAACTCTCAGATGACTTTCTTTTCTTCTGATGTTCTCTTCCTCTCTACTGCTTCTCATCTGATGAACGCTCAGTTGGTTTCCTTCACAACTGATGTTCTGAAGACTTCCCCCTCATTCCATCTGAACAAAAGAACTCTCAGTTATCTTTCAACATAACCGATGTTCTGTCTGAGTAATGCCTTGTTGCCATCTTCAGCTGGAGACCTGTAAAGATAAAATCTTAACTTTGCTCAAACAGCGAGCCTAAATTCTAACATTAGGTTCTGGCAACATCTACTCGGTTGGGGTCAGTCGGTTTTGGAATTCATCAAAACTTATACTAATAAATTTCCCAACATAGCAACTATTTTAATACATATTAAATCTAGCAATTGATGCCTAATATACCCTTACTTTAGTTATTAAATGAATTTTCCTTATAATTTATGTTAATTTACGTTAGCTGATTTTATATGTTATTATTACTGATTTCTTAACCTACAGCCGCCATCCACTATCCCACGTAGATGCAAAACAGAAAAATTAATTTAGTTGCAAAAGAGAATTTTCTCCATTTCGCTGCAGAACAGAATTTTCTCCATTTCGTTGCAGAAGAGAAAGATCCATCAATTATTCTTCTTGGAGACTAGACGCGATTGACAAAGATTTGTATCATCATCAACCATTTCGATGTAATCATCGTGTACTATATCATCCTTGCAGTGACCATTCAATGAAGCGCTAATTCCTTGCAGTGCTGCTCTTTTAAATATCCAACCATCCTACGTAATTTTCAAGTAATATAATACATCGATTAATAAGGTACCTTCATAAATAAATAAAAATGTACCAACTAAAACAAATAAAAATCAACTACAATCATGTAATATCACAAAAACACACAAAAACACCTACGCATAATTCTGTTTTATTTAATTTGGCACAAGGAACTCACCGGTGGATCTGGAAACTTTTTGGAGAATGTTGCCGAATTCATAATGTCAACTCCAACATTTGTAGTTTGCTGGAAAAATAAAAATTATAATTGCAAACACTTAACGTAAATACAAAATGCGGAAGCACATAATATTAATGTCAACCCCAAAATTAAATAATAACAAAACTAAAACTGCAAAATCACAAAATATCCGCAACCAATTTCAAATAGGAAAATAAAAATGCGTAATCACTTAATATTCAACCTCAAATAAAGTCAAAAAATATAAAATGTGTTTTAGCAAAACTAAGCGTAAATTATTAATTATTAATTAAGCGTAAACTAAGCGTAATTTAAAACCAAATATTTAAATATAGAAATCCAAATTCATGTAAAACCACATATTTAAAAATGTGGAACCACACAAAAATCCGCCGTCATGTAAAATAACATATTTAAAAATATGGAATCACATAAAAATCCGCCGTCATGTAAAATAACATATTTAAAAATGTGGAATCACATAAAAACCCAATTTCATGCAAAATAACTTATTTAAAAATGTGGAATCACATAAAAATCCGCCGTCATGTAAAATAACATATTTAAAAATGTGGAATCACATATTTACAAACTACAAATAGCAGAACGAACCACATTAGTAAGATCTTTGATAATATCAGTCATATTCTCACAAATCAGCCTTGTAAACTTTTCTAGGATAAATAAATATGCACAATGTGCAACTCGTTAAAGTTGGACTCAAAATAGTTATTGCAAGTAGATAACTTTGTGCATTCTGATAACTTAGTAAAAACATACAAATATCCGAACAGAAAAATACCTACATATTAAACACGCAACATGATTAAAAATGTGGTAAGACATAAAAATGCATTTTCACTATAAACTACAAATTTAACAATCTGCAATCACATAAAAATACTAACACTAACTAGACATCTGTTAGAACAAACAACAAACACCTGGCGGCCTAGTTAAAAATGTGGAAACACAAAATTAATCATGTGGAAATACATAAAAAAAATAATTTCATGTTGAACCACAAATTTAACTATGAGGATTTACATAAAAACCTACTAATACAAACATAACATCTGTTAGAGCAAACATCAAACAGTTGGCGGCCTAATTACACCAAACTTATTATTTCCAGCAACTATATTTCACGTAAAACCACAAAATGTAAAAACGTTGAATCACATAAAGTCAAATAAATCACATTCGTCTATAATGTGCATGATAACATATCTTATCATGCGTCATCACGTATTGAATGATAAATCATATATAGTTGAACAATTTATTTATGATGGATTACCTGATTCAAATCTGCCATATATTGGTGAAATCGACGACCAAACAACGATGTAAAACCAGAAGAGTTATTTTCTACAACTGTAGAATTCGGCAAAGACAGACTGCGGATATGTGGCTAAGCAACGGAGCTGTATAGACGTGGCGGCGGAATTGTGTAGATGTAGAGATGTGGCGGTGGAGGAGAATATTTTCGTGACCGGAGGCGGAGAGTGGCCGCGGTAAAAATACAATGAGGTTTAATACGTAATTGGCCAAATTGAAGACAAAAATTAATACTGCCCTAACTAAATTAAACGTGAATTAATGTTCAAAAATCGGATGATAATTAAAAGGGTAAAAGAGTCTATCATTGTTAGATTTTATATCTTTTAAAGTTGTTGCTAGAATTTGTATTTTTTTCCTACATTATGGCTATTATCCCATTCCTCCCTATTTATTATGTTACTCAAAGGATTGTCCTACTTATCATATTTTTATTTTCCAGAAAAAGAAATTCACTCTGCTTTTTATACAAAAACATCCTCCATACTTTTCTATATTTACCATTTATCACTGGTGGACTCACTTTACAATAACTTTATCACTACTTTTTGATCGTTACCATTATTTTTTTGTCATTATCACTATCCCTACATTCTAACTTTTACCACACTCAAAATAATTTTATGAGTATTATATATATATATATATATATATATATATATATATATATTTTTGTCATTTAGTTGTTTATTTATGTTAAATCTTGTGGTTGTTTGTTTACGTAAAAAAAGTTTAAAGAAATCTTGTGGTTATTATCCTTTCAAAAAAATATTATTAGGTTAGCTTTTCCAATAAAGGTGCGTTTATTTTGATTGAAAATTGTGGAAAATAAATATTTTTATATTTTTTTTCATTATTTTCACATGTTTATTAGAGTTGTTAATTTTCTCATTTTCTATTTTTTTCCATCTTTTTTCATCATTTTCACTCCAATTGTGAAAAATATTAACTTGGGAGAGATGAGAAAAAAAATATTTGCCAATCTTTTCTTTTATTACATTTTTTTATTCATTTTTCATACTACCAAAGAAATGCAACCTAAAAAATATTTAATATGTTTTTGAGGATACTGTAAAATTAAAATTATCAATCAATAGAGCCCGATGATTAATTAAAACAGTTCGAAACGAGGTGTTTCTGATTATTTGGACTCATTTTTAAACAATTGAACTGAAATATTCGGAAAATATTGAGGATGACACATTCCCAAATCTTGTGGAAGCTCATAGAGACTAGGCTCCCGATTGTGATGGGATTATTATTCAAAGAAGGAAAGAGAATGAAGATAACAATAACGTAGACATTTTGCAAGTTGAATACGAAAGATTTTCCACGGAGCTTCTCATATTTAAGAATGAAAGTGACTAACTATTCTATATTATGAGTTCAACATAAAATTAATTGAAAAAAAAAAGTTGAACCATCACTTTGCAATTATCTTGTCTATCCTACGGTTTCGATCTGAATCGGCCTCTTAATTATAGTAATGATTTTATAGAAAATAATAGTAAAAGATAAAAAAAACCATCCATAAATTTGAAGTTGCATAATTTATTAAATCCTTTTAAAATTTATATAGACAAAATTTAATTAAAAATTGACTACACTATTCGTTCTTGTCTTATATATATAATAATATTCGCTAATTATTTGAACTCGTTTAAATTTACAAATTATGTAACATAATCAAATATTATGATAAAATTCGTCATAATAAAATATCAAACACATATCATTTTATTCAGATTCTGTAATATATATATATATATATATATTTATTTATTTATTTATTTGATAAACTTAATTCCTGACCAAATGAACATTACTAGTAAAATTGAATTTCCAAATAAGAAAAATAACTATTTATTTGACTAATTAATTAAATCGATGGTGCAAAGGATGAAAAAATATACGTTGATTTTAAGTATTTATAAGTTTACAAATTGGTGGGGTTTCAATTAAAAAAGCGATGTGAGATGGAATATTTATAATAATCAATTAATAATAGGAAAATGCACGTAGCTGTGTCTTTGGTACTTTATTCCGATTGTCCTTTATTGTGGTATTTTCTTCATTATTAATTATAAAATTAATATTCCTTAAAGAAGTGTGAAGAATAGAGATAAATGTATAATAAATCTGTTTTTTTTATATCTATTTATTAGTATGATTTAATAATACACAAATTCTTAAAGAAGTGTGAAGAATAGAGATAAAGGTATAATAAATATACATATGAGACGTAAGAAATTATTATATAAATATCATAAGTAATATATGTATTATGAATTAATAATGAAGTAAATACCACAGTAAAGAAAAATTAGAATAAAGTATCGAAGACAGAGAGATGGTATCTATAAATTGTTCCAACGTGTTTTCTTGCTATTGTTTTTTTTTTTTTTAATCCGTTTTCTTGCTATTGTTGAATATGGTATCACAGCATTATAATTCAGGTGATTTCGAAATTCAAATTTGAAATTAGGATTTCAAAATTTGGACCGGTGCACAAATAAGGTACGACAACACATTGGCATTTGAAGCCTCTCCGATCGACACCACCAGCACACAGAGATTCTTCATCAACCGACGACTCTACGATCAAAATTGAGTCGTTGTCAAAATCTGCGCGTGTGAGCAAAACATGTCGCCATCTTCAGTTGCCCAAAATCTTCTTTACGGCGCGTGAGAGAGAGTGCATTGGTCACCAGAAAATGCTCCGGCTTGTCGTGTTGAGCTGACTCAACATTTATGAGCTATCTGTACTTTTTTGGGACTGTATCAAGATAGTCTGAGAGCCCATTTGAATTAATCAAGATATGTTTTTCCTTAAATTTTTGGTTTATGTTTGAATTTTCAGATAATACTTTTTGTTTTGGAGTAAAATTTGTGTGAGATTGACAGAGTTGGAAGGGTTTTTTTTATGAAAAAGGGTGGAATATAAATATCTCTCCATTTTTTTTGTATATTTTCCATACGTTGACTATGATAGTTAGTAATTTTCTTCAATCACAATGGATATTTTTTTTTATATTTTTCACACGTTTACTATGATATTAATTTTATTATATCATGATGGGTAATTTTCCCGAAGAAGTGGACTTGGGTGCAACTGGTTGCACTCTATGCAATCGGTTCAACCCATACTCGCTACACATAAGCCCAGCCCATACTCGTGATCTGGATTCAGATTTTTTTCTAAAAAAAAGGATGCGGTGTACATTGTATATAATTCATGTATTACGTAAACTTAACGCATTGAAGCTATAGCCCAGCGGTAGTTGCAATGTCTATAAGGCAGCTTGAGCGAGAGGGAGTGGGTTCAAACCTCATTAGTACTCCCTCCGTCCACTTCAGCTGTCCTAGTTTTTTTGGGCACGGGGAATTAAGGAGAAAACAATTAAGAGTAGAAAGTGTGTTTAGTGGAGTTATTAAAGTAAAATAAAGCATGTAGAGATAGTGAATAGTAAAATAAAGTGAATAAAATAGGTAGAGTGAATAGTGGAATAAAGTGAGTAAAACATAGTTTTTTTGGGCACGGGGAATTAAGGAGAAAACAATTAAGGGTAGAAAGTGTGTTTAGTGGAGTTATTAAAGTGAAATAAAGTATGTAGAGATAGTGAATAGTAAAATAAAGTGGAATAAAGTGAATAAAGTAGGTAGAGAGAGAGTGAATAGTGAAATAAAGTGGAATAAAGTAAGTAAAGACAGAAGAAGAGAGAAGAAGAATAGTGAATGACACAGAAAATGAGAAAAAAAATAAGTTGAAAGGTGTAAAGTGAATGTAATTAACCAAACTAATTATTTTCAGAAATGGAAGTAGAACAATTGAAATGGAATGGGATGGATGGAGTATTAATCTTTTGTTGTTTTTTGTTTTTAACTCTTTTTTCTTTGTCTTTCTTCCTTTTCGTTGTTTTTTTCTTTTACTTTCTTTCTTTTTCTTCTTGTGGGATTTTGGTCTTTCTTCTTTTTCGTTTTCTTTTCAAAGAAAAATGCTTGGTTTCTTTTTTTTTTTCTTTCTTCTTTTTCGTTTTCTTTATTGAATATTTTTTTTGTTTCTTTTTTTCCTCTTTCTTCTCGTCTTCCATCTTTTTTGTTTATTAATTTAAAAAACAAACATTTATTATGATTAAAAATATAAATAACAATAATAATTATATTTTCTTACAATAATAATTACATGACCAAATGATTACAAGTATGAATTGTCGTGGATTAAAATAACAATCGTTGTTAAAAAAAGTAATGATTGTGGAATATTAACTTTCACAATAATTATTTTTCATTACGACAATAATTACTTTACCAAATAACTAAAAGTCCAAGTTCTCGTGATCGTCGTGAAAAAAATTAATATTTTTGAAACATTACTTTTCTTAATCAATAATTATATTTACTTACGATAATAATTACTTATCTAAATAATTACAAGTACAAATTGTCATGAATAAAAATAACAATCGTCGTTAAGGAAAGTAATGATTGTGAAACTTACATTTCATCAATGATTACTTTTTATCACGACAATAATTATGTTACCTAATAACTAAAAATACAAGTTGTCGTAACTAAAAGTAAATATTGTCGTTAAGTAAAGGTAATAGTTGTGAAACATCACATTTCATTACATCAATAATTACTTTTTATCACGACAATAATTACTTGACCAAATAACTAAAAATAGCTATCGTCGTTACGAAAAGTAATGATTGTTAAACATTACATTTCATCATGTCAATAATTACTTTTTATCACGACAATATTTACTTTACCTAATAACTAAAAGTACAAGTTATCGTAAATAAAAGTAAACATTGTCGTTAAAAAAAGTAATAGTTGTGGAACATTATCTTTTTTCATATAAATAATTACTTTTTATCACAGCAATAATTACTTGACCTAATAACTAAAATTATTATGAATAAACGTAAATATTATTGTAAATAAAAATAAACATTATCGTTAATAAAAGTAATATTTGTAAAACGTTACCTATCTTAGTATAAATAGTTACTTTTCATCACGACAATAATTAATTGACTAAATAACTAAAAATATAAGTTATCGTGAATAAAAGTAATAATTGCGAAACATTACGATTCATATCAATAGTTACTTTTATTAACGAACTTGACCAAATAACTAAAGTACAAGTTGTCGTGAATAAAAGTAAATATTGTCGTTAGGAAAAGTAATAATTGTGAAATATATATTACCTTACTTCATATCAATAATTACTTTTTATCGCAACAATAATTGTTTGACTAAATAACTAAAAGTGCAAGTTAGCCTAAAACTAAACATTGTCGTTAAGAAAAGTAATAGTTGTGAAACATTACTTTTCATCTTGTCAATGATTACTTTTCATAAAGACAATATTTACTTGACCAAATAACTAAAAATACAAATTATCATAAATAAAAGTAAACATTATCGTTAGGAAAAGTAATAGAAACTTAAATGTTACAATTATTGTCAAACGTTATGTACTTCAACCGAGTAATTATAGAAGAACATCGACATCAAAAATATAATTACATTTCTTTAAAAATGCATAAGCAATCATTCCACTACGAGAGACTTGCAGTAGAACATAAAACGAGCAAATACAAATTCTAGCTTCCCAATTTGAAATATAACTCGACTACTAAACTCCAAAGATCATCACCAATAGACTAAGACAAGCACCCCATATACTACACAATAAAGCGCAAAGGCCTATCCAATTAAGGCATTTCACACCGAGGAGTACAGTCAACAAAAGAAGTGACGAAGGCCGCAACCAAAGACTGGTGGAGAGTTGAGAGGATCTTCACAGCAACACACGCAAACATTCATAGAACATAACCATAGATAAGGCAGTGAGAAGCAACTAGAACACAAATTCAGCTTCCAAAAACAAAGTTAAACACCCAATGATACCAAGAATGCTTAAACCATTAGTCAATCCAATCGGATAAATGAGATTCGAACAGACAACATTTTTCTTCTTTTTATGTGAGATACCAGATTTGCATTAGGTAGAAGAGTATTAACAGCAGCATGTGATTTCAGACTTCAAGAGTTAATTATGTCTTCAATACACTACTAGTAGCTCCATCAGACATATAACAACAACACACAATTAGAGCTACCAACAGAGACATACCTTCAAGATTTTCTTTTACTCCAACAAACAATCAACATAACTACCACAGAGATGTAGTAGCAGCAATCAACCAAAATACATGATACGGACCAAAAACTAATTCGTTCAAGTCCAGAATACATTCTGTATCCATAGACCATTGCAGCAACGATAAACGAGATTGTCATTTCATCAAATAATATGAACTGTAATTTTTTTTAACAAAATTGTGATAACTATAGCAACTACACACACCATAAATATATGTGTACAAGGAAAGGAGAGGACATATGTACATGTAAAAACATAGTGATTCATGCGCGCGTGTGTGTGTACCATTGGCATAGAAGTTATCGGCAAAAGGGTATAAAATGGTGAGAATCATCATCACATATCACATGAGGTGGACTACAACTGAGAATCATAACTAACCGTTGCTAGTCATGGAAATTACCACAGAGAATGTGATAGAGAAGTTATCTCAGAGAGAACTGATCGTCATAAAATTCGGCTATTCAAATTCAGTCATGTTTGTGGTGAAAACAAGCTAAGCACACACTAAGAGGAATGTGATACACTAAGAGGAATTGTCCCAGAGGAAGTGATGATCACAGAAATGGGCAACATGATATCAGTCATATGTTGTTAAACATACCTGAGCAGCTTCATTGGCAGCATTCTTCGTCCAGAGAGCTATCTTCTCCTGCCTAGCTCGGACATTAACAAAAGTTCCACATATCTCATCACCACAATCAAATTGCTCTCCTATCAATGCCAACAACTGCCTTAACGGATAAGAGCAATTTAGACAAGCAAAAGGAAAACAGAGAAAACAAGAAAATAGAGGAGCCTAAAGCATACCATATAGAGCCAAAAGTATCCAATTTTCCCCAGGAGAAACTAACAATCCACTTCCCCCGTTGGCACAAATAGGGTCTTCCCATTTTGGCTCGATTTTCTCTTTGAAACAATGAAACTCTGCTCCAACTGCTAGCTTGCTAGGATGGTGTATATTGTAATACACTCTGCAAACCAAGTACGAGAAACTTTATAGCAACGTGTTTAAGTAGACACAAACACCTCTAGATGACAAGTGAAAATGAAATAGAGATAGAAACAAATACAATTTGATTTCCACTACTGCTTCAAGAAACCATATTCTTGCATAAACTATGATCAAACACCATTCTGTTTTGAGAAGAAAAGATCAAGGTAAGAAAATTGCAACATTCTAAGATAAATATACAAACAAGTCCCAATTATCCTATCAGTCCCAAAATTCGCTCTACCCACGGTATCATTATTTTCCTCCAATCATAAACCACACACATTAATTCACCATAAATATGTGTATACAAGGTAAGGAGAGGACATGTGTACATGTAAAAACACAGTGATTCAAGCACGCGTGTGTATACCGTTGGTATAGAAGTTATAGGCAAAAGGGTAGAAATGGTGAGAACCATCATCACATATCACACGAGGTGGACTACAACTGAGAATCATAACTAACTTGCTAGTCATGGAAATTAACAATCCAAAAAATAGACCCAAAAAAGTTGAAAAACATGAAAGTATTTTTTTGTGGATAGATGAAAGATCAAACAGAAAGCCCCAAAAAGTGGTGATTGTAAAACCTATTCAAAGTCTTAAGGGTGAAGAAGAGTAGAAGAAGGGACAAAACATGGTTGTTTCTCACACAGCTCCACCTACAACATAAGGAGATTTCAAAGTTAGATGACAAATACCTCTGAAAATTTGTGATCGCTGCAACAACATGGGAATCGATTAATTGCTCTAGCAGCAAACAAACTTGTGGGTCGGAAAGGGGGAAATAAGGAATATATTAATATAAGGAATATATATTAATATAAGGAATATATGTGATAATATTTTTCAATTGATAAAAGATATATAAAAATAGGGAGAGGGTGAATGTTCGAAATAATTTTCTTTTTTATCCTAATAAATATATAATTAAAAAAATAATAATAATATTTACATACTTTTACTTTTCCACACATTTTCAATGATAAATTTATGACTAAAGTGAATACGCCCTTATAATCTACAAGTCATTTGTTCATTCAGAATATTAAAGAGTATCTAGCGTAGATTTCAGATTAAAGCCCAAATAACTTTGTTTCAAAATTATCTTAAAACTTTCAATAATATCAATAAAAAGATCTCCATTATTGATAATGGTCTACAAGACTACAACTATCCTACGAACATTTCTGTCACTTAATTTAGTTGTTAAACCTTTAAGCAGAAGGGCAAAAGTTTGTGTTATGATAAAAATTGTCATAAATTAAATTTGTGAGAGAAAAAAGTTACTTGTTTAAGGACAAAAGAAAATGTCAGCACAATATCATAAATTTTAAAACAAAATATAACTTAGAATTTATTATGAAATTTATTATGTTCATATGGGTTGGTATATAGTAAGTTCATTGTATTAATTACTAGATCAGTGCAACTTACTGCCCCATGCCGTCATTGATGGTTTATTTATTTTGGGAAGATGAGTGATTTAAAGAATTAAATGATGGAGCGCACACCTTTTCATGAGAGGGATAGTTTTCAGAAAAGAAAAAAAGATCATCAATTAAGAGACATTCCGAAAAAGATGCAAATCATCATCAACGATATGGAAAGAGTATTTGTATTTCATTTTCAACCAGTCTCATTAAGGGCTGGCGCAACTAGTAATTTCATACTCTTTCCTACCATAAAAGTTATTGTTAAATTTTTATTATGATCCGTCAATAAAATTATAATTTTTCCTATTTTAAGAAATAATTTTACATACACTTTACTTTTCTAACATTATTTATTCTATATAGTTACCTACTTTATTGCTTAAAACATCTACTTTTCAATACACAAGATAATGGTATAATAATTCGCTCCAATAAAGTTTATTTTTAATATAGTGGAAACATTAATAATATACTATAAATTCTATTTATATCTTTTCTTGTCTCTATTGCATTATCAAGTGTTTTTAGGAATAAAACACAATATATGTGGGTGGTAAATTGGCAACGTGTAGAAACCTCCACCGTGTCATATGTAACCAATGTATTTATATATATGCTGCATCTGTATATATAGGACAATACCTTTTTTATAATTAATTTTTTGGCGATTGTGTGTGTTTCGTGTCATATTCCTAACGGTATGAATTTCTGCAGTTTATTCGAAATATTTAGAAAGCAAAATTAAAGGGATTTAACACGAATGAGAAGCATTCTAGTGAGCTTGAATTTATCCACACAATATATATAGTTATTCTCAGCTTGACTTTATCTTTCGATAAAATAGATGTCGAAGAAGAACTGAAGAAAGAGAAATCGAAGGTAATAGACTTATCCAAAAGTAACGATATTCTAAATATTTTATAAAGGTTGAACAAATTTGATAAATGTTTAAAGATCGAGATATATATTATA
This sequence comes from Schizonepeta tenuifolia, assembly GCA_029490685.1. NCBI lineage: Eukaryota > Viridiplantae > Streptophyta > Magnoliopsida > Lamiales > Lamiaceae > Schizonepeta > Schizonepeta tenuifolia. Next base: position 113,332,530 of record CM055956.1, read on the forward strand.
CGATATTAAAAAAAGAAATACTACAATATAATATCTCTCGACCATGTAATGTACCAATGGATGAATGAATGGAAAAGACTTTGCGCAAAGAATTAACAATTTATCATGATACATTGAGGATTTTTCGTACAACTGAGAGATATTATAAATTCGGCTTATATACTTCAGACTTTTAGAAGCGTGGTTTAAAATGAAAAGTTAGACTAATTAAATTTGACCTATAATTTAGGACTTTAAATACATGGTTTAAAAAAGTTAAGTCAGAAAGTCCGTGTGAAAAGTTAAGTCATTGTAAATTTGACTTATACTTTTTTTTTTAATGTCGTTGGACCCGCAGTCGCTACTTTCAATACACACTGGGTAAACTTCCGTCTCTTATTCAGTAGTTTCCAAATCACACATGACAGGTAAATCACATTTTTCAAGTACCACACATGACAGGTAAATCACACTTTCCAAGTACAAGTGTGACATGCTCGACCTATAAAGGCGTGTCATGGGGTTTGAATCTGAGACCTTTCAATCTCAAACTCCCACTTTTATCACTAAGCCATCCCAAAGGGACAAGTTTGACTTGTACAATTAATTTGTGTGAGTGTGTTAGCCTAGTGGTAGTGAGGTTAATGCCCAGACCAAAGGTCACAGGTTCAAATCCTCCGTCACGCGGTATTTAAATTTCCTTGTAATATTGTTCAAAAAAAAAAGTTTGACTTATACTTTAGAATTATAGGACATGATTTAATCTATAAATAGAGTACAAAAAATTCGACTAGTTATGTTTATTAAATAAATTATATTCACACAAAAAATTCAAATTTCTCACACAAATCATATAATAGTCAATCTGAAACATACAATTAATTTAAACTAGTGTGCAACCCATCGAAAATCGACGAGATATTATTACACATAATTTGTTTGGTAGATATAGATTTTTATTTTGAAGAAGATTATTTCTCAATTCTCCCATCTTGATTTACTATTTTTGATCCGTTTGGTTCAATTTAATCAACATACTTCAGTAAGATTATTAAAATTATCACCCACAATTTGTTTGATTGTTATAAAATTTTATTTTGAAAGTGAAATATTTAAATTCTAATTAAATTCAATAAAATTATTATGCGATTATCCTATCTTCATTTACTATTTTTCTTCCTTTTTTTAGTTTATTTTTAATCCAAATACTTCATTAAGTTTATTAAAAATGTTAGCCACAATTTACTTGGTAGTTATATAAATTTATTTTGAAAGTGAGAGTCTTTTGTATTTAATTAATTTTAAAAATAAATAAATGTACTGTGATTCTCTCGTTTTTGTTTACTATTTTTATCTTCCAATTTAATTTAATTCATACGATTCAGTAAGATTCAAGAAAATTGTTATGCGATTCTCTCATCTTCATTTACTAATTTCGATCCTTTTTAATTCAATTTTAATCCATATATTATTTAAATATTAGATGCAATTAAATCTAATTATCTAATTAAATTCAAGAAAATCATTCCGCAATTTATCCATCTCCATTTATATTTTTTATCCTTTTAGTTTAATTAATTAAATTTAATCCACATGCCTCTATAAGATTCAAGAAAATTATTCTAAGATTCTCCCGTCTTCATTTACTAATTTTTTTTATCCTTTTTTAATTTAATTTTAATCCACATATTATTAAAAATATTAAACAACATTTTTTTTGAAAGAATAATTAAGTAACGTTAAAACATACTATTAGTAAATTAATTTATTTCTAAATATTAAACTATTTATTGGCCAAAGTAAAATCAAACTATTTATTTAGCAATTCAATTATTGGTATTAACAACTTAATAATTGACCAAATTATGGTTCAATAAAATTAAATTTATTTATTGGGTCAACTAATTAATTGACCAAATTATATTAATGTTGCAAAGAAATTGCAAGGATGAAAAAAATTCACATTGATTTTGAGTATTTATATAAGTCTTCTAAGAGTGATATCTTAAAATTAAGGGGAGAACTTGAATCAACATTGATTTTAATAATATACTAGTTTGTTGCCCTCGAAATTCGACGGGGATAGACTAATTATATAAAATGTGACAAAATCATTTGACGTCATGTATGCCAATAATTAATACTATATCCATCCACGATAAGTGTGGTCCAGTAAAAAATGAACATGACCTTTTACTCTTTTATCTTTAAAAATATCTTTATTTACCAAATAATCTTGAATTGGTTGATTCTCTACCACACTTAACAAATAATTGTGGGTCTCATTCTCAACTCACAATATTTTTTCTTTCCCATTCTCACCCACTCTCCACTTCTTAAAACTTGTGTCACTCCCTGACCACACTTATCGTGGACGAATGTACCGTTTAACTTAAGTTCGAAAATAAGTAGCAATTTTTGTTTTATATCAATAATAGTTTCTATTTATAAGGAGAAGACAAAAGATACATATTTAGCTTGATAAATTCACTTTGTGATACTTTTTAGTATGGAATTAATTAGCCATGTATCTTAAACGACGTCATTTCTTTTTTTACGTAAATTAAATAATTTACTATATTATAATATTATACATACCATATAATCCATTTAAAATTTATATACATGTACTTATTCCAAAGTCGATTAAAAAATATACTATGTGTGTTCTATCTCAAACTACTTATTTATGCTACAATCTCTATGAAAATACTCATTAATTATATCAACACATTTATTATTAATATACCCATACTCTTCTCATATATAATTAAAAACTAATTTTACAACTTAAGAAACCAAGAAATAGAATATTTTGAGAATGTAAAGTTCCTCATGTTTAAGTTCCAAGTGATGACATAAACTTATTCTATTAAGATTATAGTGATTGAAAAATTAAAAAAATATCACGAAAACATGTCGATGAACTCATGCTACACCACATTTTGGAGTATATCGTTTGTTGAAAAATTAATTGTATAATTATTCGACTTGTTCTATAACCCGAATAGTAATAAATATCAATTACTTAATTGAACATGTTTACCCATATACATACTTCTGTTCATATCCGATTAAAAAGGTAGCTTATTTTTCACATCTTATACCTTTATAGTAATACTTTCACCGTCCCAATAGCAAGGTCTCACTTCTTTGGGCACGAGTATTAAGATTCAAGAGTAAATAGATGAAAAGTAGTAGCTAAGTCCTACAGCTTTTGAAGAGTTAATTGTTTCCATTTTTTTAATGAGACCTTGCTATTGGGACATTCTTAAAAGAAAAGTGAGACCTTGCAATTGAGATGGAGAGAGTATATGCTATTATCTTAATATCACTAAGTAAATATTAGTACTATATTGTACAGATACTCATTTATTTATGTACCCATTATTCTCTCAAACACAATTAAAAGTTTATATCTTTCATCATTCTAAGCTCGCATAGTAATATGTGATAAACCTCCGAATATTACAGATGAAACATTAACAAAATATTAGAAAAAATTACGTTTCAAATATAAATTTGAAAATTATAATACAATTTAAGAAATATGTCTCAATCTCGATTTAGAAGTAATTATAATACTCATTTTCTCCACAAATGTATAGTAATCTCCGCTAATAACCTGAACCCGTTTATTTATATATACATGAGCCTATTTCTTCCCGATTGAACAAAAACTTGTTCACACCTAAATATTATGGGCTGTAAAACTTGAATATTTCAAAGTAAACATTAATATTCCAAATTCACATAGTAATACGCAATAAATACCTGAATATTACAAAGTAAACATTAATATAATATTAAAATGTTTCAAGTTTAAATTTAAAAATTATACTACAATTTAAGACACATGTCTCAATCTCGATTAAAAAATACTTTTACTACTCATTCACGCCATAATAAGTATAGTATCTCATCGAATAACCTTTATCCATTTATTTATATATACATGTACTTGTTTCTTTCTTATTGAAAAAAATTACATTTTGTTCACGTCTTAAATAATATTGGGCTATAGACTTGAAGATTTCAAAGTATTCATTATCAATAAATATTATAAATGCAAAAAAAAAAAATTAAATATAATTTTTTATGTATTTGAAAATCATGCAATGCGCAAAATCAGCTTAAAATTTATACTCAATTTAAAAAAAAAGGGTAGTGCTATTTGAACATACTATGTCCAGACATACAATGATAAAAATACGGATTTGACGGAATTTTTAACTAATAATTTAATTTCATAGTTTTGACACTTTGGTTATTAATAAACATACATTTTTTAAATTTTAATTATAATATTTCATCCCAATTTAAATTCACGAGTTTAGGACTTGAGTGTGGATGAGAGTAAAATTTGGGAGCGGGTGTGCGTGAGATCGATATTTCGGAAAGGGGTCTGAGTAGGAAAGAAATTTTGAAGGCAATCGGACAATGTTTTTCCTATTTCAAGCACGTATGTCCAGACATAATATTTTCGAATAGAATTATTGTTAAAAAAATTAGTATGATTTTATGTTAAGCAGTTGATAAAATGATTATGTTAGTTAGATAATAAATAATTAGTTGTTGTTGATTTCATTATATTTAAATAATACAATAGGGGCTCATTTTATAGTATTCGCTATCAAAAGATAATATTTTTTAAGGTCATTGATTAATAATTTATTTGGCTATGGTAAATTGATAATGGTTAAATAAATGATTGTTCAATCGGTTAACATAAATTAATAATTTGTAAAAGGTGATAAATATATAATAACTTTTTTTGTTGAGAGAAAGTAGTATATTTAGGTACACATTTAAATGGATTATAACTCATAAACCGACACATTAACATTTAGTGGATTATATTGGTATTCTCATAGTATTTTATATTACCATATTATTTGTAGAAAAATTAGTCGTATAATTAGCTGATTTTTTCTAAAATTAGTCATAAATTAATCTAACTCTTTTTTTTTACACATACCCGTTCTTATATGGTTAAAAAAAATTAGAATACACATTTTATATTCACAATTTTACTCATAATAACTCATATTATATTACTTATCTATTTATGTTGATTCACAATACGAACCAAATTAGTTTGGCCAAAAGCTAAGTTTGTAAAATATCTAATTACAATTCCTTTTAACTTAGCAAGTATATTCTGAAATATATACTCTGTATGTCAATTAACATACTTCAAAAAAATTAATATACTAAATTTCCATTTCCAAAAACAAACTAACAATAAGTATGTTTTAAACAGCTCCATCTGTAATAATAACGGTGGCGTTTCTACCCTATTTCCATTTATTGCTTTTGATTGTTGCTGCCTTTTGTTTTCCTTTTTCTTTCTTTCTATTGCTTGTTGTATATTTTTGTCCTCTTGTCTTTTTTTTTTTTTTTTTGTATCTTCTTTGACCTATTTTAACTTTTCCACTTCTTTAGGTTATTATATTTCTGTTGATAATTCATAATATTAGATTTTATTATTTGATAACTGTTAATTTTGTGTTTTCATAGTTATAATTGATTATTTCATATTTTTTTTATAAATACTTAATTTTCAATGAATCGTTTGTTCCAAAAAAAAAAAAAAATTCAATGAATCGTTTTAACTATTTTCTTCCTTGACTTTTATTTCTTTAAGCTTAATTTTCCAGCAATTTTATTGGGATTGATTATTCTATAGTTATACCCCCTCCGTATCATTTCATTATACACATTTAGTTTGGCACACATATTAAAAAAATGAGTTGTTTATAATAAAATTGAAAAGATAAAGTAACTTTTTAGGGGTACTTTTGTCACATCAAATATAGGAGAGAAGAGAGTTAGTAGCTTTTTAGTGGCATATATGGTAATTTATGAGTTATAATGGGGTATTATCATATGTTGTATTTCCATTTTAGAAAATTGACTTAATGAAATGATACATCCAAATAAGACAAAATGACTATAATGAAATGATACGGATGGAGTACTTTATAATATTTTAATTTTTAACATACATCAAAATAACATTTTTTTAATAAACAATCACCAAATCATATGTTCTGTTGAAAATCAAAAAGTAGTACTACAAATTACCAGTAAGAAAAAAATTAAAGAAAGGAAACACGTGGAAATAAAACAAAAACAAACAAAACCAAGAAATGAAAAAAGTGTTAAATTTTGAGATAATAGCATTGTGTTGTTTCTTCTTCCCATAGCAGGGATTCAAAATCCTATAACATTACATTAAGCTGTATTTAGACCAGAATAAAACAAAAACAAACAAAACTAAGAAATGAAAAAAGTGTCAAATTTTGAGATAATAGCATTGTGTTGTTTCTTCTTCCCATAGCAAGGATTCAAAATCCTATAACATTACATTAAGCTGTATTTAGCTAGGTCTAATCTAGCTGAAAAATAAAACATTATGTGTTTAATACATGTTGTTTCTCCTCTTTATTCATCTCTATCTTGGTTATAATATATGTAGCTTCTCTTTATTTGCCTCGAAACTTTTCTTCTCCATCAAAGCACTCTTATATTTTGTTGCCAAGAAATTTTTTGTCAAGCACTGCTGCTTGTAATAATAGGATGCGCATGACGCTTGTTCCTAATTAGTGAGCTTTTTTAGAGTTAGGGATGCAATGAAGAGTGTGAATGACACAACCTTGTGAGTTTGAGAAATATATAATAAAAAAAATATAAAATTAGGAAATAAATTAATTGATTGTCAATTTGCCATACTATTACTTTTTGTAAGGTCTATAATTAATGTGTATATTGAAAATTATTAATTCAAACTAATTAATTTGCTTTAAAAATGCCATAAATTTAAAGTAAATATATATATTGAAGATTTTAAGATAAATCCAAAGAATAATTCTAGAAAATGCCACATAGGCATGAGAATCATTCTGATGTCTTCAAAAAACATTACTCTTAATTAAGAGTAGGATAGATAGATTACCTAATAGGCTCATTTAGAATCTATAATATATGTATATTCTCTCAACTTGTTTAAAACTTATTATTCTATACATTTCTATCTCAAAATTAAACTAAAACTCTTTATTCAATCAATTAATTAAATGGCAAAATTAAATTGGTTGTGCTAAAAAATTGATTTGATGCAAGTCTCGATTAAATTATATGATTTAATCTTTATATTATCACAAGTTATTCTCGATCAAATTACATATGTATATGCATTTTCTCGTTTTCTTTAATGATATCGAGAGATCAATCCACGTTTATATAAATCTTTAAAGAAAATTGATCAGTTATATAATTTTGTTATTGCAAATCGTTTAGGTATTTTTTCAATGTGGGTGCAAATAAACTCTTAGTGTCACACTTGTTAATATATATGTTCAATAAGAACTTAATGTGAAAACAAAGTCGCTGTTGCAAAGGATGAAAAATTAAGGAGATAATACTTGAATCCGCATCGGTATTAATTTATATATATTGATTATCGAGATAATGGATCAAGAGGATCAAGCAAGCAGAATCAAAATTACATATATCAAAATCAACCAAAACACAGATAGATTAAAAGATTTTAATAATAAAAAAAAATAATAGTACAAGATAGTCAAAAGTTTTTGAATCCTTGAAGAAAGCATGCAGCAAAAGCCTCCATTTTGAAGTTAGGCAAAGACATTCCAATCTCCAATCCTCCCTGAAAATCCCTGGATTTGCACAACGACATTGCATATTTCTGTCCATCAATCGACACAAGGTCGATCTTCCTCGCCTTTCCCCACCCAAAATCCGCGCCGTAGAGATCGACTTTGGCTGATCCAGACACAGCCAAAAGCGATCCCTGCTGCACGGCACCCATCTCACCCATCACATTCTCTGCATTGTCTAGAATCTTCTTCTTATCACCACCCACTCTATCTGTAATGGCCTTCGCCACAGCCTTCGCTGCGGCCAACACCCCACCCTCACCGACTAGCTCCCGATGATAAATTTTCGCCACTCCGGGCGTCAAACAGTTTCCGAAGTAGTTACTAGGGACTGCCGGATCCAAACGAGCTCGTATATCGATTGGGACCAATAAAAATTCAACAAGATCATCAGCAACTTTCTCTTCTTCATCAACTGAGTTTGACTTAGCTAAACAAGTCCACACATAAGCTGACATGGCTACAAAGGATGACACGTAAGCTAAACCGATCGCTGCTGACTGGATCGAACCCTTGAGTTTCACGAGCTCTGATTGCCTCAAAACATAAGTGGCTCGAACCCTATTCGTCGGTAAGGGAAAAGACGGCGGCGGTAATGGAATTTCCCGGAGTATATTCCAATAAAAAGAGTCCAATTTCGAAGGGTATTTGAAAAGGGACCGATCAAAAACCGGCAAAGATTCCTCTTTGGAAAGCAAAAACTCTTCTTCTCCTCCAAGTTTACTCATCGACGCCCACGAATTTATGAAGGCGGACATGGCGGTGCCGTCGGCGGGGGTGTGGTGGTTGACGACTGCGATACAGACGCCGCGACCGGGAAAAAGAGTCACCTGCAGAGCTAGAGGTTGAAGCAACTTACAATTGGGTTCATCGATCGGCGGCGGCAGTTGTGGGACCAGATCGTAGAATTTATCGGCATCTCGAGCGTGATTTGCGACCAAACTGTCGAAATCGTCGCTAGATTCGCAGACAGTGAAAGAAACGGAGTCGCCGGAAGTATAGCGTAGTACCGGGAACTCGCCGGAGTTGAGAGGGTAGACTACTTTGCCGGAGAGAGGGAAGAAGTGTTTGAGAGTTAGAGAGAGAGAATGTTTGAGTTTTGGAACGATGAGTTGTAAGAAATGGGGCTTTGAGCAAGGGAATTCGTAGAAGATGAGGCGGCGGATTGGGCCGAAAATTAGCCAGGTCATGTCAATGTAGGTGAGCGGCAGCAATTGCTCCGCCACCGCGCCTGGCGGCGGAGCGATTTGGGAGGTTTCGAGCAAGGTCGTCGTCATCATGGGTTTAAGGGAAAATATGTGGATGGAACCGGTTTTTTTTTTTTTTTGAGGAGCATATGTGGATGGAACTGTTGCATATTTATAGTCTTAAATCTTGTGGTTGTTTGCCGTTCAAGTTCGATAAAAATGTCTTCTACCTCAAAAAGAAAAAGAAAAAAAAAAGATACACTTGGTTTGGTTATTCCAATTAAAGATAAATTAACGTTTTTTAATAGATATAGATATACATATGGAACGAAATGGGGTTGGGGCGGTTGGCCGACATGGTAAGCATTTACTTTGTCACATGGTGTACTTTTTTGGTGGGGCGGGGTGTATACGAGCCGAGCCGAGCCGAGCCGAACACCGACAGGGTCGAGCTCGGTTCATTAAAAAAATTTAAGGCTCTAGCTTGGCTCGAGCTCGATTCAAGCTTTATGTTTCGAGCTCGAGCTCGACTCGACAAATATTAACAAAGCTCAGCTCGCTATATATTCGTTTGGTCCGAGCTCGGCTCGATAATCTAAAAATTATAAATTTATTAATTTATATTGATATTAAAAAGTACTAAAATAAAAAAAATATAAAAGTATTAAAAAATTCGTGAACATGTTCGCGAGCATGTTTGTTTAGAAGATTCGCGAACATATTCGCGAGCTAGCTTGTTTTTAGTATCGAATTCGAACGTGTTCGCGAGCCTCACGAGCTGAACATGGGTAAGCTCGAGCTCGGCTCGAAAAAATTATCGAGCTCGGTTTAAGGCTCAAGCTCGGCTCGTTTAGTAAATGAACGAACTTCGAACAAGTTTTTTCCAAGCAGAACTCCGAATAGCTCGCGAACCATTTGGCTCGTGTACAGCCCTAAACGACGGGGGTTTTCAGATAATCTAGATGTTGTGTTGTTTTTTTATTTAATAATGGAAAATGAAGTATAATATTATTTTATCATTTTATTTTATATCTTGTTTATTTATTTTAATAAAAATTAGCGTATAATCCATCGAAAATCGACGGAAAATTTATATTTAATAAAGTTACTCCCTCTGTCCCACTTCAATTGTCTTAATTTTTCTGAGCACGAGAATTAAGGAGAAAATAATTAAGGGTAGAATGTGTGTTTAGTGGAGTTATTAAAGTGAAATAAAGTTGGTAGAGAGAGAGTGAATAGTGAAATAAAGTGGAATAAAGTGAATGACATAGAAAATGAGGAAAAAAGTAGATTGAAAGGTGTAAAGTGAGTGTAATTAACCAAACTAATTATTTCAAGAAAAGGAAGTAGGACAATTGGAATTGGACACCCCGAAATATAAAGTAGGACGATTGAAGTGGGACGGAGAGAGTATTAGATAGTAATATTTGTTAGATTAAGAAAATATTATATTTGTTACTTATTTAAGGGTTCAATTATTCCTCATGCCATCTAGTAAACTTGTTTATAATTTATATATACTTGAACAAATTTCAAACTCAATTAAAAGTAAATATACCACATGATTACGTTCCAAACTCATACAGTAATGTCTATTAAAATTTCTAATTTAATCTACACTCATTTCATTTTGGCCCTCATTTTTTCGATAATTTTCAAATCTCTATTCTTCTCCAAAATCGATGTGGGCAAAAGTGTGTTTGGCTCTCAAAGAGATTGTCCTGCGTCGATTTTGTATGAAAATTGAAATGGATCATTTGCATTGAAAATACTCCTGGTCTCACGTTAATTTATAGAAGAAAAATAATTTTGAAGATTGTCTATAAGAATGAAATTGATGCTAAATACCCTACATTATGAGTTAAAAATAAGATTAAATAAAAAAAAGACTCCATCCGTTCAATAAGAAAATGATAGGTAGTAGTGAATTATAGTGAGTATTGTTGTGAGTGGACTAAGGGTCCCATAATAAATGTGAGTGGAGTAGCAAAGTGACAACCATTTCGTGGACAAACTTAAGTAGCAAAAGTGACAATCATTTCGTGGACGGAGAAAATAAGTTGAACCACTACCTCGCAATCATCCCGCCTACCCCACGGTTCCGACTGGAACTGGCCCGTTGACCACACTACTGATTTTGTGGAATTTGATATTTATAAAAGGCATATATATATATGATAAATTTCATTATTGACCAAATGAATATTAGTCAAATTAAATTTTCAATTAAACAATATAACTATTTATTTGATCAATTTATTAATCAATCAAATTAAATCGATGGTGCAAAGGATAAAAGAAATTCACATTGACTCTAAGTATTTATAGCGTTCTAATGGGTAGAGTTTCATTTATAAGCCATGTAGGATAAAAGATTTATAATAATTGTAGTAAAAATATGATAAGTATTGTTTTTTAATAAAAAATTGAGATAAATATGAATGGAGGGATTTTCGGGGGTGTACCACATAAAAGTTTTACAAAGCTAAAATCGTTTTTCTTTTAATAATATAGCAGTTTGTTGAAAATGGATAGAAAATTATTACTCAATAAAACTAATAAAATTAATAAATGTAATATATGATAACATTTACGTAATTTATAAGTAAAATCATAAAATTATAATAAAGAATGCGGCTAGGATCAGCCACCCGAAGTAGTTCAAAATAATTGTTCTTTTACTATTTTTCCTAAAGGATATATAAGTTCAACAATTCGATCGCAATCTGCTAAACTGTTTATTTATTGTATGTATTTGGACATATCTCAAATTCAATAAAAAGGTAATCTTATTACATATTCTCTTCTCAAACTCATATAGAAATTTCTATTAAAAAGTCAAATCTAATCCACCCTCCATTTATATAGTTAATTTTCAATGCGCTCTTTCTCGAGTCGACGTGGGACAAAAATATATTTGACTCTTAAAAAGATTGTCCCACGTCGATTTTGTATGAGAATTGAAGTGGATTCTTTTTATAACAAATATATTTTTTTCCAATTAATTTAGAGATTAAAAATAATTTGATGATTGTCTTTAAGAATGAATCCTACATTATGAGTTCAATAATAAAAAAATTTGAACCGTTGGTTCAGAATTGGCCTATGTACCCCATAATTTCAGATTGGAATTGATCCGTTTAACCACAGTTCTGATTTTTTATACAAATATTCCTTATTTTTACTATTTAAGGACATAAAATATTATCACACCAAAGGCCAAACACCTCATAATAAAAGGAATATTTATTCAGCCAAAATGAATTATAATCTGGCTAAAATTGTTGAAAAAGTTATTTGGTTGGGAAAAGTACGCGTATCAAATCTAATATCCAATCTTTTTATATAGGTCATTAACCTTTGAGAAATACTAAATTTTTTTTTGTAAGATTATGAATTTTGGAAAAATAAAAATGAGAATCAATTAAAAGAAATTTTATATTATTTAATTAAGAAATAAAATTTCTATAAACACGAACTAAATAAAAAACAAGAATATGAGTAAAATTTAAATTCCCAAAATTTGTACTATTTCGGCTTATTTTTGCACCGAAACCCATTATAATGCATTAATGGGTAGAGAGTATTTGACCTTATTTTAATAAGTCAAATTAAATTTTGGTGGTGCAAAGAATGAAAAAATACACATCGATTCTATGTATTTATAGGCTTTTTAATAGATGGAATTTTATTTCAATAGCGATGTGAGATAAAAGATCTATTATTATTATTATTATTATTATTATTATTATTATTATTATTATTACTATTATTATTATTATCTAAAAACTAATTAATTTATGTTTAATAATTCGAAAAATTGTAAAATTTAGATAAATATTAATTGAGAAATTAGAGGGGTGCCACATAAGAGAGAGGCGATTTGTTGTTCTACGATGCTTCACCTACTCAGGCAAGCTTAGTTCTTCGTTCAAATTAAAGCAATTCATATTCAATTTTAAATTTTTTGTATTTTGGTTTTATGTGAAAATGATTAGACATTTTCACAATGATTTAAAGTTCTTAATAAAAATAATTATTTTGCATTCTAAAAAAAAGCTACGAACCTTCTGAATTACGATAAGAGGTTCAAATTTTGACATATTTAATGTAAACTTTTTTAGTAGTATTATTCATGGGACCGGTGAAATTGCTTCATATTTAATAATGCAAGTGTAAGAAATAAGGATAGATACGCGGTGACATGGTGCTAATATTTGAGAGAATATAACCATATTTTATATTATTTTTTCTATGCCGAAATTAACAAATATTCTATTTTGTTGAGTAGAAGAAAAGAACGACCAACCATGAAGCGTACTCCTTATTGATTTTGGTATGTATATTCTTATATTTAGATATGCTTTGTTTAATATTTTGTGAATTAAACTTGCATAAAATAGGAATATCGAATTAGATTTGAGGATTAAATTATATCAATTCATAATCTAGAAACCAAATCTGACACTTTTTGGGGCTAAATCTTTATGTTAATATTTATGGGTTCTAAGATTTGAGAATTAGATTAGAATATATTGATGTTATATTGATTTTTAATGCGAAAAATTTGATAATTTAGATAAATAAGAATAGAAGAATTTGAGAGGTGCCACATATATAGCATTTTTCCTCGTAGTCGTTTTCGTTTTAATAATATATAAATAAATAGATACGGTTAAAAGGTTTCGAAGTTTCCCTTATTTTTTTGTCCAAGGTATAAATTTACAGATAAGAAATGAATTATACTCATTTTATCACTCATGTATTTCGAACATATCTTCTTCTATCCATAATTAACCTTCCAAGTGAACAAAATATTGTGGTCCCCTTGAAAGTAGATATAAATTATTACTACTACTAAATAAGATACCAAATTTGTGAAAGTATAAATTTATATTCATTATATTATCCCTTCTTTTAGATATCTATATTATATATATTAGGGTAAATTGCATCTAAAATCAAAACGTTTCACCGAATTCACAAATTGAACATTTAAAAAAAAAAACGTTTTATAAACTCAAAACGTTTTAATTTTTTGCAATTGATGGCCGATGACCGGTTTCTCCCAACTTAAAGCTTGCGTGGCAACCGGACATGACACACTGGCTATCCCGGATGGCGAAACTCGACGACGACGTTTTGTTCTAGGGGAAACGACGTCGTTTTACCCTCTTTGACTTTAATTAATAGATTCTCCCCATTTCCATCGAGCAATTAGGGCTCCTCCATCCCTTTCCCCCATTTTCCCACCCCTCCTTCAATTCCCGTCAAACCCCTTAATAAAAACGGCGACAAAGAAGAAAACGACGCCGGCGACTGTAGGAGAAAGAACAACCCATACAGTATGGATGAGGTGAAGGCATTTGCAGCCAAGTATGAAGCATTGTTGAGCGATTATCAAGCGAAATTAGCTGATATCGAGGAGCTTCTTGCCTTCACAAACGATCATCTCCACACTTGTAGTTTGAAGGATGAAAATCATGAAGCATTGGCAGGCAAGTATGAACAATTGATGATTGAATATGAGGTACAATGGGCAGAGGCCGAGGAGCTTCGCTACTTCATGAATAAGCATCTCCATTGCTGCCGATTGAAGCAGCAAAACCATGATGCATTGGCAGCCAAGTATGAAGAATTGATGATGGAATATGAAGTAAAATGGGCAGAGGCTGAGGAGCTTGAGGACTTCATAAATATGCATCTTGATTGTTGTCGATTGAAGGAGCAACAATACGACAAAATGGCAGCTAAGTATGAAGAATTTGAAGCGAAATGTGCAGAGAATGAAGAGCTTCGTGTCGTGACAAATGAGCAGTATAATGTAATTAGCAACCTACAGTTGGAACTTAGCTTCATCTATGTGATATTAGCCTTAGTTTGTGTTGTAATAGTGTTGGTTCTTGTTTAATTTGTTTAGCTTCATCTATGTATAGATATTAGCCTTAGTTTGTGTTGTAATAGTCTTGGTTTTTGCAAGAGTTGCATGTGGTTCATGAATGAAGGAAGTTTTGAGATAATATGGCAGCTAAGTTTTGATGATTAAAAACCTGTGAACAAGTGAAACTACATAGTGCTCGATTGAAAAACATATCTCCATTCAAAAATCACTAATGTTGTGAAACAAAATACACAACTTAAGCATCACCAAAATATAACAAAAATCTGTTCACCTTGCAATCAACCACAGTATACTACAAAATATTGGTGAATACTAATCTGTTTCTCATAACAAAAGTTTACAAAATGAAGTTTTTGCTGGCCTATCTTTGATAACCAATCCCACTCTCTTGTGTTGCATTTCCCATTTGGTCTTGAGTTGAGGCAGAAGTTGATGCACCATCATTAGCATGGCCTGCTCTATGCACATGCTGGACTACATTGGAACCCACTCCATGATAGAACATGTCCCCTAACTCACCAACGAATACACCAACTCCTCCTCTTGCAATGTTTCTCTCTATAGCTATTCTTGCAGCCACATTGTGTCCTCCAGCTCCACCCCTACCAGTAGCTCCACCTCTTGCACCTCCACCTCCCTACCAGTAGCTCCACCTCTTGCACCCCTCCCTCTTGCACCTCCACCTCTGCCCCTAGAAACATAAATCCCTCTACCAGCTAGCCTTGCAGCTCGACCTCTTGCAAGTCCTCATCTTCTAACTCCTGAGTCACCAGCCCCAGCTGTTGAAGTTTCACCTTCTGTGGCATTTTTTTGTTTAGCAAGCCTTCCTCTCTTGCGCTAAACAAGAGAAAAAATGAATTATTCGTGCACTATAACAACATAATATAAGTAGTTGAGTGAGAAGAAATACCTTTTGAACAGGAGGTTGCACAACAGGAGGTTGTGAACAGGTCCTGCTGTTGTGATTTGTACCCTTGCAATTTGAGCAAAATTGTGCTTGACCCCTCTGACTCATCTTTCTTGGATTTCTTGGATTTCTTGTATTAGGCTCACCAGCAGATCGGATCCTCTTCTTTTTAGGCCTACCAGGCTGTTTCCTCACTCTTGGAGGCTTGACTGTGAAGCCACTTACATCTGGCCACATGTTTTCACCATTGACAGGTTCCAATCCATGCTCATATGCTTTCATAAACATCTCCACAGTGTAATATTCATGCACAAACTCAACATGATCCAAGCCTTTATAACTATATGCTGCTATTGCATGTGGACATGGTATTCCAGTAACATCCCAATCTCTACATGTGCATGTTTTAGTTGGCAATGAAACTGAATACTGATGCTCATTATGATGCACTTCAAATTTATCATACATAGCAGCTTTGGTATTACAGTTTGCACTCTCAATCCTGGCCTCTTCAAGTTTATCCCTAATGCTTGGACATATTCTATCATTTACCCTACCCACAACCTCTTTCAACTTCACTTGCCTACTCATCAGACTACATCTAATTTCCTCACACATATGTATCACATGCTTGCCTCTTGCATTCAAAATATAACCATTAAAAGTCTCAGAGATGTTGTTGGTGTAAGCATCACTTTTGCAAGTGGTAGAAAAGAATGCCTTACAGAATTTTTTTGTATCTCTGCTGATGAAGTCTTGGTATGCATCAACACTTTCCCTTTTCAGCTCATCCAAAGCCTGCTTGTATGCCTCTGGATATGTGTTTCTCACAATCTTCATGAAGCAGTTTTTCAAGGTTTGGCCAGTATGCTTCTTCCTCCAGTTCATCCAAACATGCCTTGCACAGTTTCTATGCTCGGCAAGAGGAGTCAATGACTTCACTGCATTCTCTAGACCCTGACAATAAACACAAAACAGAAATAAGAGGTTAGTCTACTCTTTGACTAAACAGATTAACCAAAAAAAACATAAAGAACTACCTTCTGTTGATCACTTATCCAAGTGTAACCCTGGCCATCTCCAATACCAACATCATGCACTAACAACTTGATAAACCATTCCCAACAGACCTTATTTTCCACCTCAACAACTGCCCACGCTATAGGATACATGTGGTCATTGCCATCTTTCCCAATAGCACATAACAGGATCCCCCCCAGGTATGTTTTGAGATGGCAGCCATCAAGACCAATAATTGGTCTACAGCCTTACCTAAAACCCTTCACCAAAGCACTAAACCCCATATAGAGGGCCTTAAACACATGATCATCTCCGAGTAATAGCTCAAACCTACTCTCTCTGTCTACCCTCCTCAGCTCAGCAAGATACCTCCTAATCTGCCCATAATGGTGCACAATTGTACCTCTCACCATCTCATTTGCAAGAGACCTTGCCCTGTATAGTCTATCCTTAGGTATCTCATACCCATACCTATCACAAATATCCCTCCTCAACTCATCTATGGGCCAAAATGGCTTCTGTCTGTATTTGGCCAAGTATCTCAGAGCAATCCATTTAGCAGTGAGCAGCTTGTTGCTCATATGCCTTGCACACTGATGATCTCCCCCATATGTTTTAATACAGAAAGAAAGGTTTTTCCTCACTACACTTGCATAAACCTTCCATGGACATGGTGGGGTACACCTAGCCTCACATTGACTTTTAGAAGTTCTCCTAAACCGTATAAATTTCCCCTTTTGTATTGAATAAGTAGTTAAAGCTCTCCTACACTCAAAACCATCCTGGAACCTCATCCCAACCTGCAGTTGTAATGTGTTATGATCACATTTAGGATCATAAACCACCCTACTCTTGCGCAATGCATTCCCATCATCATCCTCATCACTCTCCCCAGAATAGAAGTCTGCATCAGAATCTTCATATTCAGATGCTGTCTCTTCTTCTTCACCTTCACCATCTGCTGGTGGAATAAATTCACTCAACAGCCTCTCTAGTTCCTCATCTCCGGTCTCTCTGAGCTTCCTCTTAGATTCTATGTATTCCTCATCACCATCAGCTAATTCATGATCTGCCAAACCATCTTCCACCTCAGCCCACCAATCATCAAAATCAGCAACATCATACTCTGAATTTTCTTTCTCCTCTTGCCCCTCATTCCCCTGCCCCTCCAAGTTTTCATTCTGCTCCTGCCCTATTTCATTATCCTCCTGCCCATCCAAGTTTTTATCCTGCCCCTCTTTCTCCTGCCCCTCATTCTCAGGCCCCCCTTCATTTCCCAATGCAGATGTACCCTGCTCAATCTCCATTTGAGCCACAAATCCATCAGCATCTATTGCTCCCTGACTCGGATCATCATAAGTTATACGTACAAATTTTTGGGTATTGACCATGTATGTTTGAAGTCTCCCTGACCCATCATCCACCCCATCCTGAACATACACATGAATAACTGAAATTTCATAGTCAGTTAAAACCTCCATCATACGGCCTAAACACCCCTCATCTTCAGTCCACCTGAACAAATGAGTCCTAGGTAGTCTATACCATAATTTATTCCAAGAAGCATATCCTAACGCCTTAACAATCCTACTCAGTTTATCAACAGAAAATGTACTTCTTTTCAAGTCATACACACCCATGGAATATCCATCCATATAAACATCTCTCTCCTCATGAATGCCAAAATGACCTCCATAGTGAAAAAATATCGAGAACAAATCACTGCAAATAAGCATTCAAAACTACAGTTAATTGCATGCAAATTAACCCTACAAACTAAGACTCACCAAATACAGAACCAACAACCTAAAACACTACAAGAATCCTCCTAAAAATACACAAATTACGAGACTGAGGAACAAACTTGTCACTCATGTTTGACACAGCCTCAATTGAGGGGATTTCGCTAGAAATGGAGAAATGAGGAGAAGCAATGGTTCAAACCATTAAAATACCAAGCCCCCTTCTCCGTTGTCGTCGCCGAATTCGCCGGTTGTCGTCGCCGAAATGGGAAAATGGGAGAGAAGGAAGGAAAATCGGGCAAAGGGAAATGGAAGAGCCCTAATTGCGAAATGGGGGGGGGGGATGGGGAAAATGGGGGAGAAATTATAATTAAAACTGAAATTGATAAATAAAACGACGTCGTTTCCCCTAGAACAAAACGTCGTCGTCGAGTTTCGCCGTCTGGGATAGCCAGCGTGTCATGTCCGGTTGCCACGCAAGCTTTAAGTTGGGGGAAACCGGTCATCGGCCATCAATTGCAAAAAATTAAAACGTTTTGATTTTATAAAACGTTTTTAAAAAAAAATGTTCAATTTGCGAATTCGGTGAAACGTTAATTTTAGATACAATTTACCCTATATATTATATACAGTTTTCAATTGACTTGCAAATTAATTTCAGATGGCAATTTTGTGAATTATAGTAGTATGAAATTGAAGGTTACAAAATTTGAAACATATTCTGTATCTTAATTAAGTTAAATATTCTTTGACGTCAGTTTTTACACACGTACACAACTTTGCAACTGTCTCGCCCGTTCTCACACATATCGAACATTAACATCAGTTTCCGCTAACTAATCCTTATTCAATTCTGAATACTATGAATGAATTTTTCTAAATATCTTCCCACCCTCTGCAAACTCAATGAAATACCAGGAATTTGCGATCCAGTCTCCGGTGTCCGGGCAAGCCCTCAATTTCAGATAATCTGACATTTTGCTGCATGTATTTGCTATTCATCTTCTCCACATCCTCTTCTCTCTCGATGTTTGTCGAATGTGGGCTCCAATCAGTGGCGTATCTAGGAATTTGATTTGGGGTGCGAATTCAGGAGCTAACCCTCTTTCACGGGGATTCAGGGCGGAGCCCCCGACCCGAATTTTTAGGCTGCCGTACATGCTTTTTGATTTATGTATTTTACTTGTTTTACTAGGCTTAGAAATCAGTTATTATTCCTATATATTATGATTGGAGAAGAGAAGCTCTTTCTGTTCTGTTTTTCAGTTCGCAGATTTCATCCCTATTTTTTAATTTTTATTTTAATTTCTTATAGATTAAATTAAGTCATAAGTATTTGGGTGTCTTAATTTTTTTTTTATTAATTAAATGGGCTTTGGCCTTTAAGAATAAGTTTTTTTGAATCTTCTAAGTTGGGCCACGGTTGGTGGGGAATTAGGTACACAAATTAATTTAGTCATATTATTATTAATACATACATATATAATACTATTAATTTTTTTTTTTTTTTTGGGGTGCACCTTGTCCTATACTGGATACGCCTCTGGCTCCAATGTTGCTGATTCTTTCTCTATTCCCATTCGTCGGATCATCAACATTTTTTGTTTGTTGATAAGATTATACTGAAAGAAAGAATTTATGATTTGGAAATTTAAATATCATTTTCTTATTTTTCTTTCTCATGCCTGTAATCGACATTGAGTTTTGATGTAATCTACGAGTAGTAATTGATAATGCTTTGCTTGGGAAGTGGTTAACTGAGTTTGATACTTGGACAGTCTTTGCAGTGTTGACAAAGTTGCAGTGTAAGCAAGTTGTCATGTGTATAGCAGCCTAAAAAGTTTATAGTGAACAATTATATCAACGTAAGCAATATCTACATATATCACCGCTTAAGTGGTAATTAAGTACATGGAATTAGGATCAGATATATTTCGTAAATATACGTTGTATCATACTATCATATCATTTAAACATATAGTATGATTTGTTTTATATATATATATATATATATATATATATATATATATATATATATATATTTGCCTGACATGCAATCGTCTTGGTCTCTTGGTCATGACTGCCTTTCTGTGAGCATGAAAAATTTCATTCATAATATTTGGAGGAGGAGTAGGGTAAATGAGTTGAAGGCCTCTCTGGGCAGTTATGTACAATCAAAATTATTCAATACTAAGTTTGTTATATGTGTTTTCTACTTTCATTTACATTTTCTTCAGATGGAATTTATGATCGATTGAAACCATATGTGATATGAAGAACAATAAGAATAGATCAAAGGGAGAAACTATGCAGCACACTTGGATAAAGAAATGGTTATAGTTAGTTTCTCAGACCTATGGAATGGTAAGTGGAAAAACACTAACATTCTTCACCTGCTTGTAGGATCTCTTTTTCTTTGGAAATTTGATGGGTGGTCTCTTTTTCTACAGGAAATTTGTATTTTGCAAAATTACTAGTATAATTTTTTTTTTTTTTTTTTTTTTTTTTTTTTTTTTTTTTACTTTTTGCATCAAAACGACATTATTTTATTTTGATGCCACTTATTTTTATTATTTTTTTAATAAAATCCACACAACAAGTTTTGGTGTGCCATGTTGAGTTATATATTATTGCTGCAAAATCAATATTGGAATATGATTGTGAATAATATAATAATTTGATCATTTAATTGATATTATATTTATATTGAAATGCAATTCTGAAATGTCAAATAATTTCCCCATATGCAAATTATCCAATTAACAATTTGTGCATTATTATTTTTTCTTGATTTTTTTTTTCCCTTTAGATCTCGGTAGAATACTAATATTTTCTCATTGTAAATAAATTATTCTTAGTAGGCTTAATTGTGACATATCTCTTATCCATGCATCGCACGAGAGCGAATACTAGTATAAATTTATAACCCAAGTGAACGCACCTGTAGATTTCGAGTTTTTCCAACAGTTCCCTAAATTCTACACTTGCATGATGTTCCACACTTGCACACTGATATTTAGTTGCTCATCGACTAAGCTACTTAATATGGTTGGTGCGTCATTTTTCACCAAAAATAATCCGACACACAGTTGGTATGCCCACACTGTACAATACAGTGGTAAGCAAGATCGTCTCCCAAAGGACCGGTGAGAATTCTCCTAATTTCCAATCTACAATATACTTAAAGTAAACGAAACTAAATGACAGATTTGAGAGTTTATAAACAAACAAATTAACAAAGATAATAAAGATCTCGGTTTCCAATTAACTCCACCATAGCTTGATTATTCCGATCTTCGATGCAATGATAACTTTAACTTCTGCAAACAAATCGGTTATGACCACCGAAGACTCTTCTGACGTGATCTTATCCCTCCTTAATTTTTCAATAATTGAGAAGACACTTCACCAATTATTTCCCTAATCTACTGACAATCGTAAGAGACACTTTATAAATTTAATGAGCCGACAACATTAAGAACTAGCTAGAGAGACCCGATTCAAATAAACTCTGATACAAGATTATCGAATTAAGACTGTTCTTAATAAATCAAATACTAATAGTTCAGCCCAAAAATACTGACTAATTCCCTGCACAACCCAATAATCACGTGCAAATCAACCTTTAAATTATATCTCCAAATGCTCGACTTCAGCTCCAGTACATGTTGTGCGGTATGCCCATAACGCTTGACTCTTGTGCATGCTAAAACTTCCTCTCAACATATTTAAGACTTCAAAAATCCTCTATAATCATGCTTATTCCTTTAAATTAAGATCAACACCTACAATAAATCAAGAAATATTCAATTAACTCTATAAACATGATTATATATATTAAAAGCCAAAACGCCATAAAATACTTCAAAATATATCATCAAAGCACCAATGGTACTCCATATTGAACCTAAAAAAAAAAGAAACTAAATATGGTATTTTTGAATTGTTACTTACTATTGGGACTTTGAACTGTATTTTTTATATATTGTACCTAACTATGTATAAACATAATACTACACTTTTACAAAAATTTCAAATTACTTCTTGTATAATATTGTATTTTTTTTATCCATTGTACCTAACTATGTATTACAGCATTCACAACAGTGGGTGCTGAAGCCTTAAGGTGATAAATACTTAATTATATTTTGGTGGGCCCCAATGATTGATAGTCAGGGACGGATCTAAAGGTGGGCATCAGAGGCTTCAGCCCATACCACCATTATCTATCTATCTATCTATCTCTCCATCTATATATAGATATATATAATAGTTAGAGCCTTTGTGAAAATTGAAGATTGTGGAAAAATTATGTGCAGCCCCTATACTAGTACGAGCCGTAGAGATGTAGAAGAGTGTGATCCATTCAAATTATACTAATATAATGAAGCCCCCCACCAACAAATTTTTTCTGATTCTACAATGGTGGAGCCCTAGGCCTAGGGTGATCCAATGATTGACTATGATTTAATTTTATTTTTTTATTTATAGTGATCAATTATTTACTTTATATTTTTTTAATTTTAAAATTAAAATATCTAATTGATTAATTAAAATATTTTTTAATAACTCTAAATACTTAAATAAATCACTATACCATCATATGAGACCTCTATACTATTATAGGAGTGGGATCACCACACCACGAAATAAGGCAGGAACACAAAGTACACCACATCCAAATGCAGACGAATTGAATCTAAAACCTATTATTAAAATAAAATTTATGATAACTCAACTAGCCACTTAAACTAAATCTTACAAAATTTTAAACAAACTAAATCTTACAAAATTTTAAACAAACTAAATCTTAGTCCCTCCGTCCACGAAATGATTGTCACTTTTACTACTTAAGTTTGTCTAATAAATGTTTGCCACTTTTGCTACTCCACTCACATTTATTGTAGGACCCTTACTCCACTCACAACAATATTCACTTTAATTCACCACTACCTACCATTTTTCTTAAAACCCGTGTCGTCCACAATATGGCAATCATTTCATGGACGAAGGGAGTACAAAATATTAAACTTTTTCATACGGATAAAGAAACATACGTAGAGTGGTAGGTGGGATGAGTGACTGATAAGTGAGAATGCAGATATGCCATAAGGATAATTTCATCATAACTAAGAGACACGAATAATTATTTGAGAATATCATGTGATATAGCCATAATGAACATTAAAATATAAATTTTTGTCCACCCTCTTAATAAATATAAATTATGACCATTTTTTTGAACTTAGGACCTGAATATCCCTTTCCCTCTTTTATTTTTGATCCATTATTTCTTGACCCGTTTTATTGACACTTATTTCCCTTTCCAAGTTTTTTTTTTCCTTTTTTTCTGTTTTTTTATTTTCCAGTTTTTATTTTCTTTTTTTTTTGCTGTTTTTTTTTTTTTCCAGATTTTTTTTTTTTTTATTTTCCATTTTTTTTTCTTTTTTCCTGTTCTTTTTATTTTTTAGATAGCTTTTTCTTTTTTTTTCTGTTTTTTTTATTTATCAGATTTTTTTTTAAATTTTAAAATTTTTGTTTGCCACTTCGTTTTATGTTTGCTTCTTCGTTTTTTTGTTTGCCGCTTCTTCTTTGGTCAAGATTCGAACGAGGGGAGCCGAAGGCCTCGTAGCGAGCCGAAGAAATCTAAATTGTTGCCCGATGAGTATCCTTATATTAGTAATCGGAGCGAAGGTGGAGCCGAAGGCGGAGCCACAAAATAGGAGCAGTATAACTTAAAATAATTGGAATATTCATCCCAAGAGAACCATGTCATAACTTGGAACATCTGAAATTAATTCGACAATTCGTCCCAATAGTATCAAATCTGGAACCATTGGCACTAATAAGGCTAAATTTGTACGAGATGTACTAGAACAATTGGTACTAATAATACTAAATTTGTATCAGATGTACCAGATGCCCCATACCCGACCCGAACTGACCCGCGCCCGCCCGCATCAGACCCAATCCGCTCCGCATTTCATTAAGGGTATTTTTGTTCCAAATTGAAAAAAAATTGCCAAATTTATATTTTTGAAGAAGGTGATCCAAAATTTATATATTAACAGTCATTATGACTATTTCAAAATTTGTCTCTAATTATTTCATACCATGACTTCCCTGCTTGGGACATACATATATTATTATGATTTATGACTCATTTGTCCTATTATTATTCGTATTTTTTTTTAGATAAATTAGTGTATTAGTTTGTAAATTTCTAGATGTATATAATTGTAGGGTAAGGATTGTATTGGAACTCATTTTTAGATAAGAATTATGAATTAATCTAGACCGTTGATTTTTTTGATTTATGATACAGATTTATTGATGCATTAAATTATTGTTGTTTGTGCATCAAAGGTGTGTTAAATAACTTTTGCATTAAGTTACTCTAATTTGTGCATTAACATGTTTGTGCATTAAGGTACTGCATTTTGTATATTACTTAAGTGATATTTACGATGATTTCTACGGACGCATATAAGAATGAGTCCACACCCTTTGTAATATTAAGGATATGATTTTTCATATAAGATGTTTATATTTGTAATAATAAGATACGAGATAGTGAGATACAATAGAAAATTAAATACAATATATGTTTGACGTTATTTCACTTATTTGATAATGTTCTCGAGATAGGAAAATTGTAAATAAGTTTGGGAAGTCAACTTTAATCCAATTCCTTTTATTGTTAGAAGTGGTGGGCTTGGATAAACTTGGCCTTGCCGCGTGATTGGATTTGAAGTACTACTCACACATGTAACACGCGCCAAAAAAAAAAGAAAAAAAAAAAGAACAACTCACACATGTAACGTGCGATGCATTAACAAAATAATATACTCATATACCAACTCCAATATGTTTATAATATTACATGTATACAGGTATCAATGTAGCTACTTTAATGTAAGAGAGTAGACACTATTTTTGGAATGCATAAATTCTAGCATATACAATCTAGAATCGCGAATTATAAACCCAATTGTTCACGCAATTTTGTACTTTTCAAATGTAAGCATAAATTATACAATTGGACGATTAAATTGATCGTGATAAATGAAAACTAGTAGATAAGGGTATTTATGACAATATATAGGAAAGATTACTAATGTTTAGAAAAGAGTGACTATATTTTGCTATAATACGTCTTAGGCTACGGGTAACGCGGTCTCGAGCCGCTGTTTCGAAGCCGGCTCGAGACCGCTTGGAATGGAGACCACGGCGTTGCAGGGGGCGCGGCTTGAGACCGGCTCGAGCCGTGTGTGCGCTACAGCACGCACCTAACGGGCAAATTTCAAAAGCCGGCAACGGCTAGTTTGCCAATTTTTATTATTATTTTATTTATTCCATTTTGTTGGCTATAAATACATGTATTTCTCCCCCACTCTTCACACCTCATTTCTTCATCTCTTCATCTACAACTCTTTCATCTCTAAAAAAATAGGTGGATCCAAACAAACCCTTCTCGTCGTCGTGGTATTTCGACATGTCCGACGACCCTTTTGCTTACACGGGGGCGGGGCTTGATTCCATCAACCTCAACACTCCGGCCTCCGCCGAGTCCTATCCATCCTTCTCCCCTGATAACGACAGTCCGGCTACAAACACCGATAATCGCCAAATTATGTTGCCGCCACAGCCCTCTGCCAAAGGAAAAAAAGGGCAAGGGCAAGGGCAAAGCCATCGCTACCTCCGCAGCCTCTGCCAATGAAGATGATGATGAAGTCGGCAAGGGCTGCAAGCGTCACAACTACACCGACGAACAAGCCACCTATTTGGCACAAATTTGGGTGGAGGAGACCTGCAACTCCATCGCCGGATGCGACATGGTTGCTGACAAATACTGGGGAACGGTCACCGATTGTTTCAACGCGAGGTTCGACTTGGCCCTCAACAAGAAGCAGGTCAAGAGCCACTTCGACTGCATCCAGAAAGCGGTTAAGTTTTGGATTATTGCTTTTAGCAAAGCGATCGCTCGCAGGCAAAGCAGCGCCGATGACTAGATGGTGGTCGATGATGCCCAACAAATCTACAAGGTATCAACGGATAGCCCTGCTTTCCACTATTTTACGGCTTCGGAGATTCTAAAAGACTATTCCAAATTCCTTCTGCATGGTTTCCCCGATGTGCCCTCCATGAAGAGGACGAAGACTACGGCGGAGGGCAACTACACATCTTCTGCGTCGGGGCCGTCAGTGGAGGAGGCCTCCACAGAAGGAGAAAGCGCTTCTCCCCGACCGGAGGGTTGAGATTCGGCAAGGGCGGCAGAAAAGGCCAAAGGAAAGAAGTCGGCATGTGAGTTGTCTGAGCTCGACTCCCTTTTGGATAAATACAACTCCCGACTGGGCCAGTTCGCCGACGCGAAGCACGAGATCGCCAAGGCAATGCGCGAATCAGCTCGGGCGAAGATCAAAGCTGCTCGGGTGCGACAATATGCCACCGACTGCAAAATTATCTTCAAGGATACGAGATACATGGCGCCGGAGCAGCTCTACGTTCACATGCAGATGGTAGAAGGAGATGAACCCTGGGGATGAGCGTAATTTTTAATTTTTTAGTTTTTTGTAATTTTTAATTTTTTATTAATTAGTGTTTTTTTTATTGTGAAAACATGTAATTTTCCAATTTTCAAATATTAATGGAAAATTCAAATTATTGTATTAATATAAATTAGTGTATTTTAATTTTTAGTGAATGTTATTTTCCAATATGAATTAATTTAATGAAAATGAGGAATTGTATAATATTAAAGTTAGAGACAACTTGGAGACAGTTAAGTTGCCGGGGTAAATGTCTCTAAACTGTCTCCGGTAAAAAAGAGGTGTTCAAGACTAGGGTTGCACATAGTCTTATATATTCAAGGATAAACATATGAAGGCATTGCGCGCACATCTGACCAAGATATCCTTTTTCTGTTCCCAATCCCATCCACTCCACCGATTAATGGCTTCCGCCGCCGCAGTCACGGTGGTTGAGCGCTGCGCCGTCTCTCCTCCGCCATGGTATGTGCCGCCGGCTACTCTCCCGCTCACCTTCTTCGACATACCTTGGCTTTTCTTCTCCCCAACTCAGCCCATTTTCTTCTACCAATGCGCCGCCTCCGCTGCCGACTTCACCCACACCATCCTCCCAAAACTCAAGCACTCTCTCTCTCTAGCTCTGCAAAACTTCTTCCCTCTCGCCGGGAAGTTGGTAATCCCGGCGTCGCTGTCGGAGGAGCCCCACCTCGAATACAATGAGAACGACTCCATTCTCTTGATCATCGCCGAGGCGGCGGCGGACGGCGGCCAGTTCAAGAATCTCACCGGCAACCACCGCAGAATGGGCCGACATTTTCGCCTTCTGGTTCCTGTATTGGCCGCCGGAGAAGGCTCAAAACGGCCTCTTTTAGCAGTCCAGATTACTGTTTTTCCGGCAATGGGAATCTGCATGGGATTCACGTTGAGAAATGTGGTTTCCGATTGGAGAAGTTTCAACAATTTCTTGAAAGGGTGGGCTTCGCTCTGCAGAAATGGTGGAAACTTAGAAGATGGGAGACACGTGGCGTTCCACGATAGGGCTGTGATGCACGATACTTATGGGCTCCGGTCAATTTTCTTGAATGAGTTTTGGAAGATGAAGAAAAATACAAAGTTTGAGGAAAATGGGCCGAGTATTATGAGAGCTACATTTGTTTTGGGTCCGCAAGAAATGGAGGAAATCAAGAAACGGATCTTGACCCGGTCGGAACTCCTATTCGGGTCGACCCAATTGTTTCTCTCGCCGTATGTTGTCGCTTGTGCATTCATTTGGGTGTGTTGGATGAAGACACAATGGTGTATGAATGGAAGCCGTACCGACCAAAACGTTCATTATTTCGGTTTCATAGCGGGCGGGTTGACCCGATTGCCCTTCAAGGTACCGAATACCTACGTGGGCAACTGCGTCGGGTTTGGTCGATCATCGGCTACTAGAAGAGATCTGACCGGGGAAAATGGTATCGTTTATGCTGCAATGGCGATCGGGGATACCATCAAGAAATTGAATGAAGATATGTTGGATGGAGCCAAGAATTGGATCTCCGAGTGGATGGAGCTACGAGAGTCGGAGCTCCATCTTATGGTGACCGGGTCACCGAAATTGGATCTTTATGATTTGGATTTCGGGTGGGGAAGACCCGTGAAATTTGAGGAAGTGTCTACGGGTGCGATTTCACTTAGTGAAAGTAGAGATGTGATTGGGGGAATAGAAATTGGTGTTGCTTTGCCTCCGCTTAGAATGGATGCTTTTGCAATCTTACTTAACGAGGTGTAAATATTTTACTCTATTTTGGTTTGTTATATCTCCTATTATTGTTATTATTTATGTACATAATGCTCAATATATCATATCATACCAATGCACATACTTCGGCTATATATATACACATGATTTGTTTTAATTTATTGAAATACTAGTATGAGAAATAGCGTCATACTTCGGCTATATATATACACATGATTTGTTTTAATTTATTGAAATACTAGTATGAGAAATAGCGTAAAAGTGTAAAGTAAGAATCAAAGCATGTATTCCATGCTTACTTAACATGTGGTTGTAAATTTATCGGGATTTGAGATGAATGTGAGGACAAACATGTTGCTGTTATATCAATGTACGTAATTTATCTATGCATGCATGTTATCTTTACTTTTTCTGTACTATCTAAGAGCATTTACGGCGTGTGTCGAATGGTGGTGTCGATAGGCGGTGTCGAAGCCTTCGACATACCCCCCACTCGACACACCCTACGTCGATCCCATAGTGGGTGCTCGACACACCCTAGTGTCGATGGCGGTGGCGAGGCCGGTGTCGAGGCTTCGACCCAGCCTTCGACTCCACACGGCTGAAATATGGGGACATGTGGCGTGTCCCCATTGGTCCTCTCCTATTTTTTTTTCCATTTTCTGATTAAAAAATAAAGAAAGCAACGGGTATATTTTTTTTATGTCGAACGTATATAATTTATGTCCCCACCACACCACCACAACAATTCATCCATACCACACCACCACATCAATTCATCTAATTCATTCATCAAACAAATTCACTCGTTTTTTCAAAAAAAAAATTATGAGT
Source organism: Schizonepeta tenuifolia (assembly GCA_029490685.1). Taxonomy (NCBI): domain Eukaryota; kingdom Viridiplantae; phylum Streptophyta; class Magnoliopsida; order Lamiales; family Lamiaceae; genus Schizonepeta; species Schizonepeta tenuifolia. The sequence continues at coordinate 113,362,055 of CM055956.1, forward strand.
TGGTCGGGTGCGAGCTACAATCCTGAAGAGGCGGAGGCGCGACGCCGCCAACGTATGCAGCGAGCCAGGGAGCTTTACCAAATAGTGGCCGAGTCTGATTCGTCAGACGACGACGACCAGGATACGAGGACGTACCTGCACCGGAATCGTGAGGAGGCCGAACAACGCCTCCGACGGGATTATTTTGTCGACCACCCTATATGGGGTGATGTTGTCTTCCGCCGGCGGTTTCGAATGAGCAAACGCCTATTCTTGAGAATTGCTCAAACTCGAGAGGATCGGGAGCATTATTTTCAGCAACACCCGGATGCTACTGGAAGATTGGGGTTCCACCCCTGGGTCAAGTGCACCGTTGCTTTGAGGCAACTAGCCAATGGTGGAGCAGTCGATCAGTACGACGAATATCTGCACTGTGGCAATACAACGGGCAATAACATCCTCAAGAATTTCTGTCGAGCCATCAGATCTGCTTTCGGTGACTACTATTTGAGGCGGCCAAACGAGGCTGACATTGCTCGGATCACTGCATTGCACGAGAGGACGCACGACTTTCTCGGAATGCTTGGAAGCATCGACTGTATGCACTGGCAATGGAAGAATTGTCCAACGGGTTGGAGAGGACTGTACACTGGACGAAATAAATCTCCAACCCTCGTCCTTGAAGCTGTCGCCTCGCAAGATTTTTGGATTTGGCATGCTTTTTTCGGTGTCGTCGGCTCTCTAAACGACATCAACGTGCTCAATCAGTCCACTGTCTTCAACGACGTCATCAATGGTAGAGCGTCGTCAACTGCTTTCACTGCAAACGGCCGCCCGCACCGTATGGGATATTATCTCGCCGACGACATCTATCAGAAGTGGGCCTCTTTCGTGAAGATGCTCAATGCGCCAACAGATCCGAAGAGACAGCGATTCGCTCGGATGCAAGAAGCTGCGCGTAAAGACGTTGAAAGGGCTTTCGGCGTCCTGCAAGCTCGTTGGGCAATAATAAAAGGCCCTGCTCGCTTGTGGTTTCGGAAGCATTTATGTGATGTCATGTATGCCTGTATCATTCTGCATAACATGATTATTGAAGATGAAGGACCGAGGGCAACTGAATTCCATGCTGAATCTAGCGCAAGGGGCGATGCAAACGTGAACAGGGCACCAGTTCATCAAGGGGCGCCAGTGCCACTCCGCCAAGTTATTGAGTGACAAGCTCAAATTCAGGATACACGTGCCAACGACCGCCTTATGGAGGATATGATTGAAGAGATTTGGGCACATTTTGGTCCACTCCGCGAATAGTTATTGTGTTTTTATTTATTTCCTAATTATTATATTTTTTTTAGTTATTGTCTTTTTTTTTAATTCAATAAAATTATCATTTATTAATTTCTGAATTTAATTAAGTTAGTTTTTATAATATTTATTACAAATAAAAAAAACAACAAAATAAAATCTATTCTATCATTAAAATCGCGTTTCCCAGTGCTTAGACCTAGGTCTTACTCAACCCCATTGTAGTGGGAAAATCAACTTATGTCTAACTCAACACCACCAATCATTAAAATCACGCTTCCCAGTGCTTAGACCTAGGTCTAACAAGACCTTTGTAGTACATGCTCTAAGTCATTTTCAGAGAGAAAACATAATATGGAAGAATTTATAAATAGTTGAATTATTCGACAAAAGATGTGGTAGAAGTAGAACGGATGGTAGAAGTAGAACGGATGGGATCCTCTGTCCCCGATTGGATATCCTATGAAAGATTGCCATGTTTGTTATTCTCTCTTTCCCGATTATCTACTATAGAAAACACTGATAAATGTTAATTCTGCTCATTTATTATTTCTACTTGCAATTTTTAGTCTTTTTTACAATGTTAGCATTTGAGAATGTCATACTGCAGTTACCACGATCACCAAAGCTCTCCGGCGGCTGCCTGCGAGAAGGCCAAGATAGGAAGAGTAATGTCAACGACCTCATGCTCTCTTTAGGAACCGACTATTGAAGGCCGGCTCGATTTCCCAATGATCTATTTCGGATGTCATACATAAATTAAATCCCACATATTCTCCAATGCATTTAATTGCAATCATACAAGGTTTATTCGACATACCGGTGAATTGATCGGTAAGAAACTCCTAAGTTGACCTTTCGAACTGTTCCCGATCAACTAGATCGGATCAAATACGAATCAATAAAATTCGAAATCCAATCAAGTATGCGATTGTTTTTTCGAATCGAATACTGTGATAATCGCTTTGATTCGATTCGTATACATTGCTATTTACAACTAATATTTTGGAAGCCATAACAACCTATCAAGTGATTTTGCAGAAATTTAGAGACTATTGTATCAAGTTGGTGCATTTTGTGGGAAGACACTTTTTCTCTAACCAATAGGTCGGTGGTTCGAGTCATATGTGCGTGTATAAACTAAATTAAAAAAAAAAAAGGACTTTCAATTATGTGGGGTACAAATTTTCTCAAAATTCGACATTAATTTATGAACCTACAGTTCATTAATTTATGAACCGTGGTACTTTGATTGATTTTACATCGTATATTTGATACTAAATCTATACCTATATAAAAAGTGTTTTGTTGAAAATTTTTGGTTGGCCAATAATACCCTTATTAATTAATATATATTTTATTATCATTAGATAAATATTATATTTATATATAATTGTATATATTTTAGATTAGATCCCATTGACCACGAGATATATATCTCAAGTATTAGAAAATTTGATTAGGCCAAACATATTAATAAACAAATATTATTATTAAATATTATTTAATATTAACACAAATTTGATGCTTTTCTTCTAAAGTACGTACACTTATTTACTTTGTATTTTCAAGCCCTCTAAGTATATAATTTAGATACTTTTATTTTTACTTCTTATTTAGAGAAACACTATATGACACAGAATTATGAGATAACCTTATTATATAATGTTCTTGAAATTTCAGATATTTGTGGTGCATGAATCCTCCTTGCATCATAAATGTAACGTTTTCTTTTCTTTTTGATGTTGCTTGTAGGGGTTGGCCAAATCTTTTGTCTCCCGCGCACATGCAAATCAAAGAGAATCCGGATTTGTGAGAAATTATCCACGTATTATCACAAGATCTTATTGTTAGTTTCTTACATCTATGCTAAGATGTTAACAATTAAATTATATCATTGACTTTCATGAATATTTCATGAATATTTATTCACACGCCGCTCTTTATAATTGAGTCAACTTTGATTTATTTCAGGTATGGTCATTCTACTGTGAAAGTATAACATTATTCAAATGAAAATATAACAAAAATAATTAATGAATTTAATTAACATACCTCTATTTAATAAATAAAAAAAATTGTGAATTGATCAATCCCAATTCAAATTTGAAACAAAAAAATAACTATATTTAATAATAAAAAATTGTAGATTGATCTAACCCAATTCAAATTTGAAATAATAGAATATCTATATTTAATAATAAAAAAATTAGATTGTTTTATCCCAATCAAATCAAATCTTGTGAAGATAATAAAACAAAACTCATAATAGAAAACTATAATAACTATGAGAAAAACGAGATCCGTATTACAAATCACACCAGCATGTAACAAGATTCAGCCAATGATCAAATCGTAAGCATTGCAACTTAGTTTTAATATTCTTTTTAATAGAAACACAAGCTAAATTATTAATTATATGTTGTGTTTTGTACATTTCTTCTGATATTTATGACCCACTGAAAATTGCTAAATAAACAACATCTGAGGTAATCTCTTTATTTTTAATTGATGAATTTATACTTAATATATTTTTTTCCCAAACTCTTAATTGTATAATTAAGGTATTTAAAGAGTTTCAAAGTTAAAAATACGATTTTTGAGTAGTAAAATAAACACAATGAAATTTAAGGGCATTTAGTGTCAATAAGCTTAAACATTTAAAATTGTTGTAATTAATTATGAATTAGGGGGATTGCAAAGCATGTAGTACCATATTTGAAGAAGTTACAATTGTATACATAGGATACTGAGTGGATGAATATATTTCGTCAATCATTGAGGTGAGTTTTAATTACAAATCATTATTTTTTTTAATATCTAACTATTTTAGTTCTATAAATGAAACTTTGTACAACTTAAAAAGTTAATTCAATGAGAGAGTAAGAGCTTTCTACTTATAATTTTGTATTATAAATATTTTGTGAGCTCTTATTTTATATTTATAGACTACACCTTTTTTTTAGTCTATGATAGGATGTTATGATTCCTGCAAAAAGTGTAACAAATCATGCCTAAAGAATGTTGGAGCTATGGTATGCGGAAAGTGCAATGAGGAAGTTGTTGAGACGATCAAAATAAAGAATTTATTTTCCTAACGAGAAAAATATTCATTCTTTTATGCAATTTCATATACAGACTCACCATAACTGATAAACATGGTAACTGCAGTGCACACGTCACGTAGTTTGACTGTATGTAGGGTGCACTATAGATGAATATATTTCATCAATCAGTGAGGTAAATTGTAAAAATTAATAATTATAAGACTATTTAAAATAGTTAATACTATTACGTAGTTTTAACAAAATTAATTTTCGTAGAGTGAAAATGAATCTACATACTTTCGAACTCTGAGCATCCAAACACTAATTGAAATGCGATTTATGACAACTCTCAAGTCTGCCAACTTTAATGTAGGGGAGCTCTGGACATTATAGTGAATGGAATAAAGAGGATATAATCTGTGGATAAGATTTATGTTCCACGGATTGAAGAGACAAATCCAACTCAAAGCGAAGACTGGAGAATCAGTGAAAAATTCTAAGAAGCCTAGAGTAAGATAAGAAAAGAAATTTGTTACGAAGTTGCAACTTGTCCAAGGACAAAATCAGGAAAAACAAAATCACGAGGAAGAAGATTTAAGACTACATTGAATTTCCAAAAGATGATGGTCAACTGTCGTTGGCCAAAGTTATCTCGAAAAAGCAAATGAAAAAAAAAACACCTACAACAATCATCAAGATCAAATAAAAAAAAAATGAACAGAGATTCGATACCTTAGTTTTTTACTCGTTTTTCTTTGTAAGAACAATAGGTCTTCATTTTCTTTTCATTTACATATAATACTATTTCATTCCATAAAATTCAAAGAATCACAAGGAAGAAGATTGAAGACTGCATTGAAATTCCAAGCGATGATCAATAGCAATTGACCAAAGTTATCTAAAAAAGACAAAGGAAGAAAACACCTACTCCAAGCATCAAGATCAAGAAAGAACATATATAAAATGAACAAAGATTCGATATTGACTTCAGTTTTTTATTCGTGTTTCTTTGAAGAACAATAGGTTTTAATTTTTTTTTTCATATGTAACACTATTTACTTCTTCATAAGCTTATTGTATTAGTAATAATTAAACACTATTTTGACGATGTTTTAAAAATTACAATCTTTTTCCCTTGAAGAAAATGAAAAAAAAAATAACTGGCACGTACGTTTCAGCTAGTTTTATAAAAATGATTTAAATTTTATTATAATGATTTTGAACTAAATTCAGTAATATAAAAAAATTGAAACAATTGTGTCAGAGGCTGATCAAAAGATCTGGACTAATTAGGTTTGTGGAGTGGTGAAATTTTTGATATCCATGTATCGACCAACCCATCAAATTAAATGAAAGATTATATTAGGCCTTAACATACTTTAAATGATTACATATAAAAGAATTTAAGAAATACTAAAAATTTGCTACTATTATATCGATAAAGAGAATATATGCCATAATTTATTCGTGCAGGCACAATTTAAAGTTGTGTATACTTGTCTGTAAACCCCATAATTAAATAAATGAGATAGGAAGCAGTATATAGTATATCTCAATCGCCTTCAAAAGCATCAATTTCATGAAGCTGCTCTGATTTAACTGATATGGGTTTCTTTGAAAAACTTCAAAAAACAAAATTACCGAAGGGCAAATTAAATTTAACAGAGACCTACCTAAACTGCACAATAATGGGATTGAAAGAATAAAAAAAAACAAGTTACAACAACACCAACGTTATCATTAGATGGGTAGAAAGATAATTTGATAAAGAAGATTTGAACAGAATCCTAGTGAGGTCAGGCCTCTATAATCATGCATGTTGACTCTGGTGGTGACAAAATGGACTATGAAAACATTGTACAACCCCTGAACCATGAAACTATATCATGTGACAACATCTAATGAAATATCAACATAAATACACTTGTTTTATTTTATTTTATTTATCAAACAAACATAAATACACTGGTTAATCTCGTGCAAAGGATCTAATTAGTAACAATCATATACCATTCACCATTGAGTAATGTGATAAGCATCATACATCATTGCAAACTTACATAATCTGTCAAATAATGTGGTATATATATATCCTTAACATGTTGGGTGGCGGAAAATGGCATTCGGCTAGGATGAATTTAGGTTTCACAGTAGCACCCATATGCACTCACACTCAGACTAGCAAAGTACGTAAGGATGTCGAGTGTATGAATTTATAAAATTTATTTATATAATCTAAATATGTATGTGTAAATTTATAAAATTCAATTTATCTACTATCACCACCTTTTATTTTCTGACTATTAATTTATTTAACAGCAATATATATTGTAATATTGGTAAATGTATTTACATATAAAAGCAAAAGCAATGGCTCAATTCTTCTTCCCGCCCATCAATTACTATCAATTATCAATTACCAATGGCAAAATATATCCCAAGCACCACAATTATCAATAGAAAAACTAGCACACTAAGAATGAATCACAAAAATGTGAAGGCTAACAATCTCATAGAGCTAATTCAAGAATGTTGAAAAACTTGCCCAACACAATTATGTTGATCGCGTAGGGAGGATGTTTCATGTACTGATTCAATTGCTCAAGAACAATTAATCTATTTAGCTCCCATCACAGAATAAGCCAAACCTGCAGAAGAGCCAGACATGTTGAGTTGCGTTGAAAAAATCCGATGTTTGGATTTCATGGGGTGGGGAGTTTAGCCAATCCAGAGGCACAAGTCAAATGAAAAAAAGGTTGAAAGATGTCATGTACATAAGATTATTGCAAAAGTATGGTCCATTTAGAAATGGAAATGCCCTCAATTTTTTTTATATTTAAAATGATTTTTTTTTATCATTTATTCCTTTTATTTTGTATTTTTTATTTAATGACAAAAAGTATTTACACATTCTTCATTTCAATAATTCTATCAATCACTTTTCACACATTCTCTTACTCTTAAAATCTATGTCACTCGCTCCGAAGCACGCTTATTGTGAACGGAGTGAGTAATATTTACCAATGGAAAAATTAAATGCACGTGCCATTTCTCTTTTACCTCCATTCTCTCACCGTTAGTAATGCAAACAATATTATAAAATATATTTTATTATTTTTTATTTGCCATGTCAGTTTCAATTTCCTCCAAATAAAAAATTGGAGAAAATTTGAATAAATTGATAATTTCATTTTATACAAAAAAATTGAAAGTTCACGTGCAATTTTATATTTAGATCAAAGTTCATGTACATATGCATTTAATCCCTAATTAATAATAATAATAAGTCAATAAACCTGATATAGCCCCAAACTGAAATTAAGATTTACACAAAAACAATCTAGAGTGTGATTTAGGATAACTTTCTCGTATGTATGTACATTTAGATTAACTAGTATAAGTAACGTGCTCTCACACGTAAAAAGAATGATTACACTAAATAAATATTGACGAGTTAATTTGTATTCAATTTATTATAAATTAATATTTATAATTTATATTATCTTTTTTTATTGAACTTTTTGCAATATAATTTCTCATAATTATGTATTCTATCATTAATGAAAACTAAATAAAAAATAAAAAAAAATATGTAATTGTAAATACCACTCTCATTTTTCCTTGTATTATTGACCTTTCAAAATTACGAGTACTGTAAGTGATAATTTTTATGTATACCCAAATATAATATTATTTACATTTTAATTCAATTATTCTTTAGTGTCATTATAAAAGTGCTAAGATTGTTACTATTATATAAAAATAAGTGAACATAATTGTTATTAAAATAAGTGTCACAGATACTTCCTCTGTCCCATTCATCTTGTCTACCTTGGGAGGATACGGAGATTAAGAAGAAGTTATTTAGTGTATAAAATTATTACAACCATTTTATTTAAATATGCGCGGGTAGGATTTTTTGTGATTTTTTAATTCAATGCGGATCCCATTTATTTGTAATTAAGACCCTAATATATTGTTAAATCATTTTTTTTTGGACGTAGACAAGATGAGTGGAACGTCCGTTTAAGGAAATGTAGACAAGATGAGTGGGACGGAAGGAGTACTATTTAGTTAATTTAATAACTGAAAATATATTTACGCATAAAATTAACAACCAACGTATTTATTTTAATCCAACCATTGTAAATAAGCCGAGCTACATAAAATTCAGGTTGATTAGCTCATTTGAGCTCGTTTAGTGAAGTAAGCTTCAATTTGACAATACTCGACTCATTAGCTTACTAATAATCTCTTGTACTAATTATAAAAATATCCTTATTTATTTCATACCCATGATATGATCTTATATTATGCTCATGTATTGTTATAATAATTACCTTCCTACTCTTAAGTTAATTAGACCGTGTTGTCTTTTGGATATTAAAATTTTTGAATTTATATGTGTATGTGTTAGCTTAGTGGTAGTTAGTGCGGTTAATGCCCAGACCAAAGGTCACAGATTCGAGTCCTCCGTCACGCGATGGTGATCAAGACTTTCGATTCTTCCACAAATCATCTATTACTTATTTACCATATATAAGTATATAATATTTTAGACTACTTAATGTTGAAGAAATTTGATTCTATCTTATATAGTATATTATTATTTACCATATATGAAATCTAATAATTTAGATTACTTAATTCCTAATAAAAATATAATATATTATATTACCTTATTGTCTTTAAATTTAATGTATGATAGAGATATAATAGGCAAAACAAATTTTATAAAATAAGACTCTTTTTATATTAGTATAGTAGAGATTAACTGACTCATGTTTTCTGTATATATGAATAGTTTTTTTCATACTTATGGTCGCTCATATTTTTTGTGTGAATAGTAAGTTTTTAATTTTTTTGTTATTTTATGTCAATATTATAATTTCACATATATTAATTTTGCCATTTACAAATTACCTTAATATAATTCAAAAAAAATTAATTATGATAGATTATTTTTTTTTCTATTCAACTAACTTTTATTTTCACTAATTTCAAGATTCATAAAAACGACACCTAACAATAACATCTCAAGGCCAAAAAATCTAAAAAAAGCGTAAAGACGCACGCCGGGCGCGTCAGTCAAAACATGAAGAAGAAAAGAATGGTGAGTAGGAACAACAACTTTAAATAACGCATACACACAAAAGGATGATCACAACACAATACAATCCCACCGCCATGACCACCGTGATCGAAACCTGCCGAGTGGCGCCGCCGCCGGGGACGGTGGCTGAGCAATCCCTGCCGCTCACATTCTTCGACATGACGTGGATCCATTTCCACCCCATGCTTCAGCTCCTCTTCTACGACCTCCCCTGTTCGAAGCCACATTTCTTAGAAATCATCGTTCCCAAACTCAAGCAATCCCTCTCTCTTACTCTCAAACACTTCTTCCCCCTCTCAAGCAATGCCATATACCCGTTATCGCCAGAGGAGATGCCCGTTTTCCGGTATCGCTCCGGCGACTCGGTTCCTTTTACTATCTCCGAATCTAGCGACGACTTCGACGATCTCGTCGGCAACCATGCACAATCTGCTGATAAATTCTACTGTCTCATCCCTCAGTTGTCGCCGATCGTCGAAGAATCCGATCACAAACTTTTTCAGGTTCTTGCCGTGCAGGTAACTCGGATTTTAGTAAATAAGTCGACTAAAGTTATTTATGTGAAACGTAGATTCCAAATCTTCAATTTATTCCGTTAATTAAAAAAAAAAAAAACTGTCACATAAATATTGTTTGCTATGGAGTTTAATCGGATTACAATAAATAAAAATAAATAAATTTTAACCACTCGAATATCTCATAATAATTTTTTATTAGTTATGATAGTATAAAATTATAATATAAATATATCTACTAAAGTAGCGATTGTCTAGTCACTTCTTCTTTCTTTCTTTCTTTTTTTTTTTTTTTTCACTTTTTGTGAGCACCATTATTGTACTATGTTTTTTACTCTAATAACTTAGAAATTGTTGTTGAGACTTGAGAGAATTACATTAAAATTCAAAGCTCCAACTTAAAAAAAAACATAACGTTGAATTCTAACGGTGGTCCTTCAGGTAACTCTGTTTGTGGGCCGTGGCGTGAGTGTCGGAATCGCCACGCATCACTGTGTTAGCGATGCACCGTCGTTTCTTGGGTTTCTGACGAGTTGGGCTGCAATCAGTAAAAGTGGAGGAGATGAAGAAGAATTCTTGATCAAGAATGGGGAATCGTTGCCGATTTTTGATCGATCCTTGATAAACTACCCTTTGAAATTGGACTCAATTTATTGGAAGGATACTAAAAAAAGGCCATTGCAATCGCGCCATCCCACTTTACCGACCAACCGCATTCGATCAACCTACTCTTTCACCCAATACGAAATAAAAAAGGTCAAGAGTTTAATTCAAGAAAAGGTCCCAACTTTAGCCGCCCATCTCTCATCTTTCGTAGCGATCGCAGCTTATATCTGGAGTACTATGGCGAAATCACTCGTATCAGAAGCAAACGAGAATGACGATGATGCTTTTTTCTTGATCCCGATCGATTTAAGGCCGCGTTTGGATCCGCCAGTTCCCGAAAACTACTTCGGGAACTGCTTATCCTACGCGTTGCCGAGAATCGGGCGGCGGGAGCTGGCCGGAGACGAGGGGCTATTTCTGGCGGCTGAGGCGATGGCGGCAGAGATAAAGAACAGGACCTTAGACAAGAACATTCTAGAAAGTGTGGAGAAATGGTCGGGTGAGATTCGAGAAGCTGTGCAGAAGTCGTTCTTTTCGGTTGCCGGGTCAACCCGACTTGATCTGTACGGGTCGGATTTCGGGTGGGGGAGGGCGAGGAAGCAGGAGATTTTGTCTATCGATGGAGAGAAATATTCGATGACGTTGTGTAAGTCGAGGGATTTTGAGGGAGGATTGGAGGTTTGCCTGTCTTTGCCTAAGGAGAAAATGGATGCTTTCGATGCTTATTTTGCTAAGGGAATGAAGGGGTGATTAATGTATACAGTTTTACCTTTTGCTATGTGTATGTGATGTGGAGTAGGAGGAATACTTGATATTGTTGTCATAAATCTTGTTGCTCTATTATATTTCTCTATAACTTCCAATCTAGACTTCAAACAAAATCTATCTTTCCATATGGTAGATTGATGGCGGGTTTAATTCCTTAGACTGACCACAACTACCATACACTCTAGCTTGTTGTTTCTTTTCCTAAATTTTATAATGTCCTGTTTTGCCCATTTGCCCATTTTGACGGCTATAAAAGAAGGAATTCTTAAAAGGTAAAATTGGATTTAAATATCCGACTTTATACCAAAATCTGGTTTTTTGACAAATCTTTTTTTCGTAGCAAAAAATGGATAAACCTTCCAATTTGTTGCAATTTCGTTCCAGAGTAGATTTCCGGCTAAAATTTTGCTGATGTGGATGTTCGGAAAGCTGAGATGGCAAGTGACGCCGGTTAATGAAACGATGTCGTTTTGAAATGCATAAGACGACGTCGTTTTAGATACAATTACATGTTATTGAAATATATATATTATTAGGGCTCGACATCTCTTCTCCCATCTTTCTTCCATTAAGGCTGAACAGAATTCTTGCGGAAATTCATCCAAATTTCCACTCGCATCTGCATCAAGGCCTCTTCTTCTTCACAAACGGGACAAGTGAGCTCAATGAGTTACCCCATACCGCAGAGGCTCTGTGCGTGCGAACAACCGGAGCCCTGCTTGTGGCAGGCTTCAAACAGCATCCAAAACCCCGAGAGGCGCTACTACTATTGCCGTCGTCGTGGCCGGGTGAGAATTTCATTGATATTTCGAAGGATTGGTTGTAGGTTTTTCATCGATTATTTTTTTTTGTAAGGTAGCGTGGTGATTGCAAGTATTGGGATTGGGTTGATCCCGAGCTATCGGGATACTATAAGGATTGCTTGCTGAAAATGAAGATCGAAAGGGACTTGGCGCTGGAGGAACTCATTCGGGAGAGGAAAAAGAAAGAGCCAAAAACTAAGCCCATTGAAGAAGAGTTCCCACCCTCTGAAACTGATGATGAGTACAAGAATCTTGGGAAAAAATTGGTGAGTGTGGAGCAAAGGATTAAACTACTGTATTTGGCCTTCGCGTTTGTCGCTCTACTGGTCTTTTTAAGTTGGAATTAGGATGAGCAGCATGGATGTGGAAATGACTGGATTGGAAGCCTTTTTTGGCGTGTATTTGCCCCATGATCTCTTTTGTAATTTGATGCTAGCTAATGTAGGTGGAAATGACTGGATTGGAAGCATTTTTTGTTGTGTATTTGCTATCCAATGTATTTAGAATTTGATGCTAGCTAATGTAGGTGGAAATGACTGGATTGGAAGCATTTTTTGTTGTGTATTTGCTATCCAATGTATTTAATATGGTAGGGAAGTTGTTGTGGTAGATAGAACTGTATGGAAGTTGTTGTGGTAGATGAAGGAAATTTAATGTGGTTGTTGAATCTTTGTTGCAATTTCTCACACTTTAATGTGGTTATTAGCTCACAAGACATGGTTACATTTCTCACACTTTATGTAATAGACCTGGCTTAATAAACCTGGCTTGATTTCTAATTTGAAACATTGAAAAGTAGTGACAACAAGAAGATGACAAATATAAAGACAGACTTGACTTCATATCATAACTGAGGTGCCAAAATGCCCATAACATCCATTTACATCACTGCCATGTTCATCATGCCCAAAACAGGGCTTCAAAAATATGCAACTTGCTGTAAAACTCAGCTACAACAATTTGTCCATTACATCACAAAAAATAGGCAATACAGCCCACAAATTCACCAAGTTTCACCAAAGCAGTTGTCAAAAAACATAGTACACAGTACCATCCAAATGTGACATCTAACATATTATATCTAATTCCCAGCTGGATTTCTGCTTTCCTGGGTTGAGGGTCCTTCTCTTGCTGTTGTGACTTTACTTCCTGAAGCATCTGTGGGGGGTGGGTTTTGTTGCTGGCTTCTTGTTCTCCTAGGCATCTACAAGATTGGTTTTTGTTAGATTTATTGTAGCAGAATTATGGCAACGGAATGGGAATTTTGAAGGCAAGGTATTGAGACTTACAACAAATCCTTGCCTCTGTCTTTTTTGACCTTGTTGGCTGGTTGATACAGTGTGCTCGCCTCCACTTTTCCTTGGCCTTTCAGGTTGGACTGGATGTATCCTTGGCCTTCCCCTTTTGGGCTGCATTGAAGATAAATCATATGCAGTCAATACCATATGAATGAATCAGTAAATAGACAAAAATTAATTACACTCAATACCTTGGGAAGTTGTTGTGTAACCTTTTCATTCGTGCAAGACTTACTGTTATGCCCCTTTTGCTTGCAGTTTTGGCAAGTCATCACCAGACCAAATCTTTTCAACTTATGTGGATTTTTGGGATCCTCTTCCGGTGCCTTTCTCCGCACTTTCTTCGGCCTACCAGGCATCTTCCTAATCAATGGAGGCTTCACAACGTATCCCTCAGCCTCAGGCCACATCTCCTCACTAACTAGAGGCTCTATAGCATACTTGTATGCCTCCAGGTACCTCTCCACAGTGTAGTATGGATGTACATATGAAGATGGCTCCTCACCCTCAAAGTGGATTACAGCACATGCATGAAGACAGAGGATGCCAGTCAAATCCCACTGCCTACATGTACAGCTTCTTGCTGGCATATCCACAACAAATCCCCTGCCTTTGAAGCTCACTTCATATTTCTTGTGCATGTTAGGAAACACATATGCTGTGATGCTCTTGCTTCTTGTTTTTTCCAGACCATTCATTACAGTAGGACAAATAGTATGAGTCACCATTGCCATCATTTTCAGTTTTTCTACTTGCCTCACCATTAAATCCCTTCTAATTTGCTCACACATATGTATAACATGCATGCCCCTAGCTGCTAGTATGTATCCATTGAAAGTCTCTGCTATGTTGTTATCAATCATGTCACTATAAATATCTGAAGAAACAAAGCACTTACAGAATCTCTTCACATCTCTGGAGACAAAATCCTCATATGCAGCTGGATTTTCTGCCTTGAGCTCTTCCAAATGCAAGTTGTACTCTTGCACGTATGTGCTCTTCACAATGCTCCAGAATATGTTCTTCAAACTGGTGCCTTTGTGTGCTTTTTTTCAGTTCATGTACACATGTCTAGCACAATTCCTATGCTCAGACAGAGGTGCCAGTTTGCTAACAGCATTCATCAATCCCTAATATGCAAACACAATCAAAAAAATACAATACATATCAGGCTCCAAATCATTATGCATATCATCCATTGTATTTGATATTTTGTACCTTCTGTTGGTCAGAAATGAAGCTCCATCCGTTGCCATCTGCTATAGCCAGATCTCTCAGCAGAATTTCCAGAAACCAAGTCCAGCAACTTTCATTCTCTACTTCAACCACAGCCCATGCTATTGGGAACATCTGGTTGTTCCTATCCTACAATCAAAAGTACAACAGAAACAAGAAAGCAAGAAGGTTAGAATCAATCCAACAAAGCCAAAAGAAGACATCAAAACATGGCTCAGAGTACAAGAAGCTACCTTTCCAACAGCAGCAAGTAGAATACCACCCAAGTATGTCTTGAGAAAGCAACCATCCAGTCCAATAATGGGTCTGCAGCTCTTCTTAAACCCATGTCTCAGTGCACTGTGCCCAATATATAACCCCCTAAAGACTGCATCCTCTCCCAAAAGCAATGTGTAAGTGTCATCCCTATCCACCCTCTGTAGCTCAGCCACATACCTTCTTATCAATGCATAATGCCCTTCCACAGATCCTCTCATCATCTCTTGGGCAATAGACCTGGCCCTGTACAGTCTGTCTCTGCTCACAATTGTTTTGTGCCTGGTCCTAATATCCTCTCCTAGCAGACTAATGGGCAAACTGGGCTGTACCCTGAAGACATTCTGGTACTTGAATGCAATCCATCTAGAACTCATAAGCTTGTTGTTGCTTCTCCTTGTACAGGTATGTTTCGGGTAATAGGTTTTGATTATGAAAGTGTCATTAGCCTGTACTAGAGAAGCATACACTGTCCACTTACAGGGTGGTGTGCATGTGGCTCTGCAAGATGTCTTGCACACTTTCCCAAACCTGATGTGCTTGCCCTTTGCAATTGCATTGTCTCTCAGAGCTTCCCTGCATTGGAGTCCATCTGCAAATCTCATCCTCAGCTCCAGTTTTAGCTTCTTCGGTTTTGTCCTTGGATCATAGACAGACTTGAATTTGTTGTTTCTCTTACCTTCTAACTCCTCATCTGTAGAATCTGAGCACATTTCACCCCCTGAACTAGCATAATCAAACTCCACATGATCATGTTCATAGACTTGGTTGAACCCCAGCCCTTTCACAGACTCCTCCTCAACTAAGTCAAATATGTTCCTCTTAGCCCTGACTTTCTTCCGTGATGTAACATATTCCTCATCATCATCAACAAGTTCATCATCACCTAAGTCATCATCTGATGATTCACCATCCCTGGGTAAGTACTCTGAGTCTTCATCATCACTAACAACATAGCCCTCTCTTTCTTTCTCTTCCTGTTTATCTTTCTGTTTTTCTTTCCCTTTCCATTTCTCTTTCTCTTTCTCTTGCTCTTGCTCTTGGCCTTTACCCTTTCCCTTAACCTTTCCCTTAACCTTTCCCTTACCATTACCCTTACCCTTTCCCTCACCATCAGTAAAAACATTCTCCACCAACTCCCCATCATCCTTGAGTGAACAAGAATCAATGTAGTCAAATATATCATCATCACTCTCAGATCCTGTTCCATTGTCATCAGCCTGAACAACAACACTCTGCCCCCTCTTAACTTTAACAGTACTACTCCCAACCCTCTTACTCTTAACAGAACCACTCCCAACATTCTCACCCTCCCTATCATCAGCCTGACCCTCATCAGCCTGACCCTCATCTTTCTCCTCAAACTCAACCTCAACAGTTGATATAATGCCACCATCAACATAAACATGTAAAACTCTTGACTCTGGTTTTAGACAAGACAACATAGCCATAACATGAGAATCATTTTGCAGGGTTCTAAACGATTGAGACTTAGGAATTTGATACCACAGTTTTGACCAAGACTCATAACCAAGTTCCTGAACTAGCTCTTCCAGATCAAAATACCCAAACCTATCTGGATCTAGGTGAAACCTTTGCTCACATTTAGCCTCCACATAAGCATCATCTCCATCGAGATGTACAAATCGACCACCGTGGTGAATGTAAAGGGCAAACAAAAAGCTGAAAAAACACAAAAAAACACACAAAATCACAAAAAACCCTACATTCGACTACAGACAATAACAACCCAATTTTAAATCATAATTTTTTTTGCTGACAAAGCTCATAACATTCCGAAAAGAATGACAAATAACGCATAAGAAAAGAAAGTCGGGACCTACCTGTACCCCATTTCGTTCGCAATCAATGTTCCTCCTCGTGCTGCTGCTGGGACCACTCCGCAATCAATGGTGAGACGACGACAAAATCAACATTAAACTACTGTAAATGTATGGAATCGATCAATTCTTTAGTGTTAAACCTGATTTCAGCGCAGCTCTATACAAGGGGATTAGGGCTCGAGAGTAGAATGTGAATATTCTAAGTGTGGGATTTAGTCGCGGCGATAGTCAAGGGTTCTTAACATGAGAGTTAAACGACGTCGTTTTGGCCCTCCTCTAAACGACGTCGTTTAATTCTTCAAAACAGCCCATTCCACGAAGGAAAATTAATGCCACGAATGCAACTAAATCTTGCCAAATCGGATGAAGGCGCCACGTCAGATATAATCTTAGCCGGAAATGGTCCCCGGACAAAAATTGCAACAAATTGGAAGGTTTATCCATTTTTTGCTACGAAAAAAAGATTTGTCAAAAAACCAGATTTTGGTATAAAGTCGGGTATTTTTATGCAATTTTGCCTTCTTAAAATGAAAAAATTGTCTGAAAATCTAATAAAACGAAAAACCAAAATGCAGGATCCGAGAAGGAAAAGAAAAACCTCCACTAGCCGATCACAAGACGATTAATTAGTCCAGCCCTCATTAAAATCACTTATATCGAAGCAAAACATGGCGAAAATAATTTTTTATTAATACTATTGAAAAAAGACCCGAAACAATAAACTGCCTCAATGAAACTTGTCAAAGCTCAAGAAAAATACATCAATCTTTCTTAGCGAAACGATTGATGAACATTATTGCTTTCTAGACCCTCTTTTTGCACCATTTTACGGAAAATCTCTAACACTTCCATTTCCCAAAAATTAATATGAAGTTGAATGTCATAATTCTCAAGACTCTCTTGTTCCACCCCTATTCTCATTGCCGAAACCGCAGCACCCGCGTTGCACCCTTTCAATTCAATAACTCTAAGTGTCGGTATATCTCCAAAATCACAAGGAATCTCACTCAAACCATAGGACGAAATATCAAGAATCTCAAGGACCGGAAAATGGGATCTATTTGCATTCAAATTAACCAAACCATGACACCTAGAAATCTTCAACACTTTCAAGCAAGTGAATTCTTCGTCAACAAGATCCCACTCCTTTCCGTTGACCAAATCCACGTGTAAAAACCCAAGATGGTTCAAGGATTTAATCATCTTGGTCAGATCTTCCCAATCAACATTACAATTCTATAGAGACAACTCTGTAATTGAACTAGGGAATTCGAAGCTTAGAATAACATCACGCCAAATGGAATTAATACCAAATTCACACTTTAGCGATTCCAATTTATTGAAACAACAAAGATTGTGAAGGCAGTAGTAGCATGAGCTATCACAATCACTAGGGAAATGATCATAGAGTAGCAGCAAATCCTTGATGTTAGGCATTCTTTTGCAAACCTCTTCCCTCAAGATGAAATCCACTACTCCTAAAAGTGTGTGTAGATTTTGCAAAACAATGCATTCTCGTTGGTTTGATGACTTTGATCTCTCACTCGGGAGAGGTTCGGGAAGATAAACTCGATCAAACTCCAGATGCCTGAGGTGTGGCATCTCCCAAATCTCGTAGGGTGCACTAATTTGCACTTTTTTCATAACTATTGTTTGCATATTCCAGAATAGGGATATTGATGAAGGAAGGTTAGGTCTCTTGATAGTATTAGTAATGGACTTCATACAAGAGAAAACAAGATAGCGTAAGTTAACTTGCAGCAAATGAGCAGCAGGGAAACATGTGTCATCCTCCGTCCACAACATATTATTAACATTAGTCGATACTCTCAGTAGTCTCAGTGATCTCAACTCGATCCACAAATCATCTAAGAACCAGACCCGTTGGCGTATAAGTGAGCGGACTAATGGTGCTGATTCGACAGCACAATTAATATCAGAGTAGAGCTTTCCCTCTGGAATTACAATGCGCCTCTCCGAGTCCATGGCTTGTGTGGCATCTTCAAACACACACATAAACTTCTCTTTCTTGGCTACCTTCAAGCACAACTCCCTCACTATATCATGAACTGCACAATACTCAACTTTTCCATTCCACCTCCTCTGATGAGCTAAAATAAAATTCCTGTCAATTAGATCTTCCAGATATTCCTCTGCTACCTCTTCCAAACTCAACCCTATCTTTGCTTTCAGAAACCCCTCAGCTATCCAAAATCTAAGGAGTTCGGAGGCATAGATTTTTTCATCTTCCTGAAAAATACTCATATACAGAAAACATGGCTTTAGACAAGGAGGTAGGTGCTCGTAACTCAAACTTATTACTTTCAAGCACTGATCATCCATACCTAAACTTGAAATCGGGTTCATAAAATTGGCAACCTTCTCCCAGTATTCAATCACACGAGACGCTTTCCTAAGATGCCCCCCGATTACAACTATTGACAATGGAAGTCCTCTGCATCTTTCCACTATCTTTTTCCCAGTTTTCTCTAATTCAACAGGACATTCTTCTTCTCCAAATACCTTTCCACAAAACAGATGCCAACTTTTATCTTTATCTAAAAAGTCCATCGCTAAAGGGGAAGGGCTAAGATGAGTTGCCAATTTTGATAGTCGAGTTGTTACAATAACACAACTCCCATTACCATTATCTGGCAAAAATATTTGTATCTTGTCCCAAGCTTCGCTACTCCACATATCATCCAATACAACTAAATACCTTCCTCCTACCCCACAACTTTCTATGCAACTCGTCTCCTAATCCATTAATTACATTGGATTCTTTTTCTCCAAAAATTAATTGTGTAAAAATATTTTCTACACTGTATTCTTGAGATATGGTAGCCCAAAGACGAACATCAAAGTGATGCTCAATATATGAATGTTGATAAGCATTTATGGCAAGAGTGGTCTTACCCATACCGCCCATACCCATGATGGGGATGATAATTCGATGACGGGAAGGCTCTCCGGTGAGCATTTCCATAAGTCGAACAACAACAACATCAAATCCCACCATAACATTCTTCTTCTGGGAGATCATTGAAGGTTTTGATGAAGTAGGTGTTGAATATGTAGCCTGCTCTGCTTTAAATTGCATCACCTCTCTCTTGAAAAACTCCATGTTGTCGATTGCTTTTTGTAGATCGGGCAAGAAAAAAGATGCTGGTTTTCCATCTCGAGTAAGATCCATCATGAATTTGATCGACAACGTGGGATTCGATCACATCGTGAGCTGCATGAGCCGCACAAGTGATTCGGCTCTCCAAAATTTCAGCAATTTCTCTGCTGCATCCATGAGTATCGTAGCTTTCCATAAAATCAAGCAAGAAATGAACAATTTCGGAAAGAGATGTGATCTGTTTGTCGTGAAAAGAAAAGGAATGAAAGGGGTGATTAGAAATGAGCTCTAAATCATTGATGAGAGAAACTAGAGCTGCGTAGGCTGCCATATCAATCTATATAATCGATGAAAATGGCAACACTGTTTGTTTTCTCTAATCTCTATAGCTTGCCTCAATCATTCAAGTTTAGTCTTTCTTTATGTTTAATAATGAATAAAAAACCTTTCAAAAAAAAAAAAAAATGAACAAAGAAATGGCTCATCGTTTTTCTATATTTATTCTATTTTTATACAAGTAAAGGACAAAGAAAGTAGGAATTAGGAAGTTAGCAAGCATAGTCATCGCCATTAAACAATTTTTGATGCGTAGTTTAATAATTTGAGTTTTGTCACAGCTACCAACTACATTTTGATGTATGTTTATGACATCGATGGCTCCTGTCCTGTTCACAGCATCAATGGCAGCTGTAAACAAACAGCAAAGTAATTATTACTTATTTTAGTAATTTATTGATATGTATATTTTCAATTAGTTATCCAATTTTAAAAAAAAAAAAAAAAAAAACAAGGGCTAACAAAATTTAATAACTTGATCAGTCTAAGAATAGGGTATATATATAACTTTAAATTCAATTTTAAATATTATTATGGTTCATATAATACTAATATTAATAAGGATCCCACTTATCATTTAGTAATTTAAGTGTTATTATGGTTCATATGATACTAAATATTATTAAAATAAGAAAAAATTACACATGCGACAAGACATAAACCGTGGAACAGGGAATACAATTGATGTGCCAAATGAAATCATCATCGTTATATATTACTGAAACGAAAACGATTCTTGATTTGAAAAAATCCTACGTGGCACATCTCCTAATCCTTCATTCTTATTTATCTAAATTCTCAAATTTTTAAATTTTTAAATATAAAATAATAAATTTTAAATATCTACTAAAATTTTGTGTCCCACATCGGTTTTTAATGAAACTTCACCTATTGAAAAACCTATAAATACCTAAAATCAATGTATATTTTCTCATCTTTTACTTCACCAGTTTTATTTGGCCAATTTATTTATTAATCGGTCGAATAAATAACTATATTTTTATAGTTTAACTTAATTTAATTTAATTTGGTCAATTTCTTAATTGGCCGAATAGATAAGTATTTTTTGTAGGGAACCGATTTATTAGTTGACATAATAAATGATTCAAAAATAATTTGGCTAATTTATTGATTGGCGAAATTAAATTTTGAAACAGTCTAATAATTTTTTATTTAATTTAATAAAAAAAATTAATTTTTAATTTATCAATTAATTAAATGGACTGGTCAATTATCTACTAACATACTCCTCAGAAATTATTAACTGTAAGAGAAAAAAATTTATCACAAAAGTGCATTAATGAATTTATTGACAAAGACACTTTAAAAAAGAAAATCAACACGGGCAAGATTAATATGCTTGTAGATCCTCTCAAAAAAAGAAAAAAGAAAAATGCCTGTAGATTATCCAAATTAAGATTCTCATAGATGATTTTTTCGTGAATTGGAAATTTAATGAAGTGGAACTTAGAATTGATAAACTTTGCTCTTCTCATCATCATCTATCATATTAACGAAAATGGATTCACTTTACCTCTCTTTTATGTGGCACTCCCAAATCATTCATTATTTATTTAAATTCTCTAATTTTTGAATTAAAAAATAATATTATTCTACTATAACTATTATAAATTTCCATCCTACATCACTTTTTAAATAAAACTCCACCCATTAGAAAGCCTATATATACTAAGAGTTAATGTATATATATATTTTTTCGAGTGATGCACCATATAGCAAAATCCCCCCTTAGATTACAATATATGTCAAGCAACATAATATGGTAAAAATATAGCCAAAAATGTGTTTTGTGGACAAAAATACCCTTACTACATTATAGAGGTTATTTTCAATTTTAAACAAAACAAAAACGTGTCCCACCATTCTAAAATCCCCATTTCCCTCATTTCCCACATTTTCACTTTCTCTCTCTAAAAAACCTCTCCACCACCAAACCCTACCAATTCACAAACCCGCCGTCCACCACCCTCTCTCCCCCATTTCCGCCTCATTTCCGCCACCCTCCGCCTCAGCCCCTCGCGCCGCCGCCAAACCCTAGTCATCGCCAGAAACCCTCCGCCTCAGCCGTCCATCCATGGCTACTGAGAATGAAGAAAGCAAATCTGTGGAAGAAGAACAAAGTCCTCCACATGTAGATGAAGAACAAACTTCTCCGACTATAGATGAAGAAGAAGACGCCGGAGATGAAGAAGCCGCCGGAGACGAACAAGGCGGCGGAGAGGAAGAAGCAGACGGAGACGACGAACCCGACGGCGATGAAGAAGACGACGCAGAGAAAGAAGCTGTCGCCGTCGATTTGGGCGGCTCTGAAACAGAAATCCCCGGCGACCAAAATCTCTCAGATTCCGGTGACAGTGCAACACGACAGAGGAAGAAAAAACGAAAGCACGATGACACTGGCAAAATCCAACCATCGAAGAAGAAAAAGAAGGATGAGAGGCAAGACAAGAGAAAGGGAAAAAAAAAGGAAGGAGAAGAAGAAGAGCAGCAAGAATCCGCCGTCGACAGTGAAGCGAGCGAAGATGACAAATCCGTCAACCTCTACGAGAAACAAAAGGTAAAATTTGAATTTCTCATCTCCCGGGCTTGATGCGAATTGATAAATTCTTCCGATTTGTGCTTAGAAATTCTTTGAATGTCTAGATCTGATTTTGTTTCTTTTATAAACTGTTTCGAAATTATAATTTCGCAACATCTTGGATGCCTCTTTCAACCGTGAAATCTGCAATTTATATGTGCGTAATGTTGCGAATTACGCAATTCGCAATACTAATGGTGTATAGTGTTGCGAATTGTGAAATTCGCAACTTATATCGCATATTATTTCGTTTATTCGTCGTTGCGAAATTGTCATTTCGCAACATGTTGATGCATTTTTTAATACTTGAAATCTGGAATTTATGTGCATAATGTTGCGAAATACTCAATTCGCAACACAAATAGTTTATAGTGTTGCGAATTCTGAAATTCGCAACCACCTGTGTTTATTACTTTGTGTAGTTGTCGTTGCGAAATTACAATTTCGCAACATAATTGATGACTTCATGAATGCTTGGGATTTTATATGTGCATAATGTTGCGAATTTCGCAATTCGCAACACAAATGGTGTACAGTGTTGCGAAGGTGAAATTCGCAACGAACTTTGATTATTACTTCGTTTAGTTGTCGTTGCGAAATTATAATTTCGCAACAACTGTTTCATTTCTGAATTACTGAATTTCACCTTCTTCATTGCAGATCCAATGGACATTCAAGCGCAAGGGACTTGCAGCGGTGCACCACCGGATAATGCTAACCGGTGGTGAGTGCACAGTGAATGACATAACGTCAGTCCTTGAAACTTTTGGCAAAAAATCTATTCTCGCGTTGAAGCAATCATCGATTGGGGCATTCATGAAGCTCCCGGCTCTTGTGTCCAGATCCGGCAAGGCTTTACACTTCATGATTTCTCGCCAACTCAAACCGGATCCGGAGGTTGACGAAACAGCATTATTTTTCAAGGTCCAAGGGCGAATTCTTCGATTCTCGCGGGTAGAGTTTGCCTTGGTTTCTGGCCTCAAATTTGGACCTACGCCTCCAAACTTCGATCCATACCAACCCCACCGGATACCAAAGAGTTCAGTCTTCACCAAGTTGATGGGAGGCAAAGAAATGCTAATCTCTCACGTGCGCACAAAATTCATAAACAAGAAGTTTTAGGTGAAAAAGGTGGAGGTAAAGGGGACTGAAGCCGACTACCTCAAGTTGGCGAAGATTCTCTTATGCTGTCTTTATGTGCTTGGATTGGATCCAAACAAGGAGAAGGTCCCACTGTGGATGTGGGCTTTGGTGGAGAGTGACGAGGATTGGGAGAAGTTCCCGTGGGGGAGCCTTGCCTACCAAATACTGATTGAGAAGATTGACGCCGTGACAAATCAGCCTTGCAAATTCTACCATCTGAAAGGGAACACAATAGCATTCTTAGTAAATATTGTCTACATTTCGTATCATCTGAAATTATTTTTTGTTACGAATATAACAATTCGTATCACTAGAATTGCTACTAATAAGAAATTAAATTTCAGGCTTGGATACATGAAGCAATACCGCCTGTTGGGACGGCGATTGAAGGCAAGGACAGCAAGGAATTTATACCTCGCATGCTGAGGTATAAATATATGAGTGCAAAAGGAATGGTGACCTTCAGTTCAAAGGTACAAGATTCAATTTATTCTAATGTCCCGAAATTCTAGTTTCGCAACATGTGTTGTTTCCTTTTTTTTATTTCGTATCAGTTCTAATTGTTATGATTTAATTATTATGTTGCGAAACTCTAATTTCGCAACATATCTTGTTGCTTTTTGTTGCGAATTTTCTATTTCTTAACAGTTTTGTTGCGATCTATTTATTTCATAACAGTATCACTTGTTGTGTGCATTTCTTCAAAAAAGTTTTATAATTTTTTACTCATGCTACGAAATTGCAAATTCGTATCACTATAGTTTGTGTCGAATTATTAATTTCGTAACATTGTTACCTGTTACTATTATATTCTGATGTTACAAAATTCTAGTTTCGCAAAATGAATTGTTGCGATTGGATTATTTCGTATCAGTGCTTTTTGTTATGATTTTGTTGTTGTGTTGCGAAATTCTAATTTCGTAACATATGTTGTTGCGAATTTTAAAATTCGTAACATTTGTTGTTGCGATCCTTTTCTTCCAGTAACATTTTATGTGTCGAATTTTCAAATTCGTAACAGTATTACAGAGTTGCTTCTTTCCTTTGTAGGTGCTGATCCCGGAACTGAAGCCCACCAAAAAGGAAAAGGAGACTGCATTCTGGAAATCTCTTGCTAAGGATCCTGAAAAGAAGCCATTTGCCTTTGAATATGATCCTACTGACAATATGAAGAAGAGGAAGCGTGCACTTGATGATGATGAAGCCATCACTGCTGCCCCAATTGGTGCTTCCACTTCTACTGCTGCTGCTCACCTACTCCCTTCAAACATCCAATCTGCTGAAGATATGGAGACTTTCATCAAGGAGATCGGGGATTATGCCGGGAGTATAACAGCAACAAGAGCTAGAATAGAGGTTAAGGCTATTCTCTAAAATCAACAAGAACAAATGCTTCAAGCACTACTGCAATCCCAAAAGGAGCAACAGCAGCAGCTTGTCGAGGCTGTGGGGGATTATATTCTGAAGAAGCTGCTCGAAGTTGAAGCACAAAAGGGAATAGACTCACAGCAAGCAGCAGCAGCAGCAGCAACGGCATCAACGGGCCTCCCTCTTGAAGAAATGGCAACAGCAGCAGCAGCATCAAAGGCAGCAGCAGCGGCATCAATGGCACCAGCCTCCGCCTCTCTTCCAACAAATTTAGCAGTAGCCTCCCCCTCCATTGAGATTGAAAAGCCACCACCCTCGAACAATGGTGAAGAGAAGCAGCAAGACCTTACCACCACCAAGCCGGAGACCAAACAGGTAAGAAAACGAACAAGACAGACAAAATGACAAACAATGATGTTTTATCTCTATCTTTTTGTTTTTTTAATTTATGGACAAATTTGTTGTATTCACTGTTTAAACAATTTGTAGGATTGATACGAATTTACTAATTCGTATCAATGTTGTTGTATTATTAAGTATTCGTATTATTGCTACGAAACTTTATTTCCATTTCGTGTTACGAACTTATTATTTCGCAACAGACTTGCATTCATCTCGTGTTCGGAAATTTTAAATTCACAACAGATGTCTATAGATCTCGTGTTACGAATTTATAATTTCGTAACATACATATAATCATCTTGTGTTACGAATTTATAATTTCGCAACAATCTTGTAATCATCTCCCAGGCACATGTTGTACCGAGTGAGCAGCTTGAAACATCGGACACGCAGATTAATGCCATCTTCGATCAACTAGATGATATAACACCGAAATACGAGCTTGTGCCCCCTCCAACAGAAATTCATCCAATGGTGTGCAAGTCGAAACCATTGAGTCAAGCTCCTCCAACATTGCCCGCTCCGATCCACGCTGTATCAAAACCCTCTCCAAAGGTGCACGCTCCATCCAAGCCGGTGGCAAGTGGTCCTCCAACATTGCCTGCTCCTATCAATGCTCTATCAAAACCCACTCCAAAGGTGCATGCTCCATCAAAGCCTGTGGTAAGTAGTCCTCCAACATTGCCTGCTCCGATCAATGTTCTATCAAAACACGCTCCAAAGGTGCACACTCCATCAAATCCTATGGTAAGTGCAATTCCAAAAGTGATCTTGAGTACGAGGCCCGTTAGGAGGAAGTTTCCAGCACCCGTACATAGGAGTCCATTCCTTCCCAATGACGTACGTCCAGGAAGAGACATGTTCGAACATTTCTTGAGCTTGGACAATGGAGTGTAAGTTTCCTTATTAAATATTTCTTTAGTACATTAATAACAATAATGCAAATTACTTTGTAAATATGCTTTTAAAATAACAGGAGGAATGTTGGATTGCTTTATGATGTCGAGAAAGATTTCTTCGAACACATCTTGAACAACAAAAAAGAGCTCCACGGGGATCACATCGAAGCATACCTCGCTGTACTCACCTCGGATCCAGCCCTTGCTGGACTCAAACATATCAACTCCAATATTGCGATCACATCACGTTTCTTCATGGTAAATTGCACTTATTTTATCTGTTTTTACCTTGATACGAACTTATAAATTAGTAACAGGTGCCTCTGATTTATGTTACGAATTTATAATTTCGCAATACAAATAAAATCATTTATTGTTGCGAATTTATAAATTCGCAACATACCTGAAATCTTTTCGTGTTACGAATTTATAATTTCGCAACACAAATAAAATTATTTATTGTTGCGAATTTATAACTTCGCAACATACCTGAAATCTTTTCGTGTTACGAATTTATAATTACGCAACATAAATGTAATCATGTGTCTGTGATTTGTAATTTCGTAACTTATAATTTCGTAACAAACAAATAATCATCTCGTGTTACGAATTTAAAAATTCGTGGCATGTGTCTGTGATTTATTACTTGGTGTTTGTAATATTATTTTTATGATTTGTTAATAGGAAGCGGTTGATGAGGTGTTCGAAGAAATGCACAGTGATAAGAAACACTTTGATGAACCGTTTAACCACAAATTGTTCAACATTCAACTTGAAGAGGTTGTTCCAGCAGAATTGATGGAAAGATTGTGCTTATTTGCTGAGGGTTTACAGCCGAATTGGGGCCCAAACATGAAGAAGTGGATCGATTGCGAAAAGGTAAAACTAAATTAAAACTATTACAATTTTTTTCATGTTACGAAATTACTGTTTCTCATGTTACGATTTTATCATTTCGTATCAGTAGTTTATAACAGTTTGCCATGTGTACATGTTACGAATTAAACATTTCATATTGATGTTCCTTGTAGGTTGTAGGGGTTTGCAATTACAAAGATCATTGGGGGACCATCCTGATCAATCTCAAGAAGCAAAAACTTGTGCTGTATGATTCATTTCAGTGGATATTCGAGGATCAACACTTGACGAATAGGAAGGACATCTTCCTACCCCTCGCAAGGCTTATCCCACAAATAATGAAGGAAATCGGATACTTCGAGCATCATGGGATAAAAAAACCAACTCTAACACAATGGGAGTTTAGTATGCCACCAAAGTCAAAGAATACCTTCAAACAAAAAGGGGATGTGAAGTGTGGCCTCTATGCACTGAAGTACGTGGAGCAGATCCTATCGAGTATCCCGCTGCTAAAATGCTTCAAGAAAGAAGAGGAGTATGATCATTATCGCGACCACATTGCCCGAACTATATTTGCTCACAGCACGGATCAAGCTATTCCCATGGTATTGGACAATAATTCTTGAAACAATATTTAGTATGACCTTTTGTCTTTGCTAGCTGCACATATTTTGCTCAAAACAATTCGTATTTTGTAAGATTTAGTAGCACTTATGGTAGGTAAATATGCAGCTGTTTACGAAATTGCAATTTCGTAACTCTATCGATTGTATCGAATTATTATTTTCGCAACATGATTGGTTGAGATTTGTTTATATCGTAACGTAGGTAACTGTTATCATTTTATTGCTATGATAATAAACGAAGGAATAAGCAAAGGTAGTTGCGAATTTCACAATTCGCAACACCATATACGAAATTGTGTTGCGAAAAGCGAAATTCGCAACATTATCCACCTATAAATTCCCAAGCATTGAAAAAGGCATCAAACATGTTGCGAAATTATAATTTCGCAACGTCACTAAAACGAAACAAAAAATAAAGTTAGTTGCGATTTTCAAATTTCGCAACACCATAAACGGAATGTGTTGCGAATTACAAAAATTGCAACATTATGCACCTAAAAATTCCAGAATGCAAGCATTCAAAAAGATCCTCAAACATGTAGCGAAAATGTAATTTCGTAACTTGAGTTTAACGATAATCCATAATAATAACAAATGTAACCGTTAAGGAATCAATAATTCGCAACAGACCACAACGATAATACATAAAAATACAACAATAAAGATAAATAAAACAATAAAAAATATCATGCGAATCTATTTGGGTCTTGACACGTTAAACGAGTATGCCCCTCTACGCCGCAGATCCCACATTTCTTCTTTTTCCGAGTCTTTGATTTACTGCTACTCACTTCCTCATCCCTAGTAATATCTTCTAACACTGTAGTGCATGAGTTTTGGTAATGACCTCCTCGATGGCATCGAGAGCACATACGATCTCCAAATTGAATCCTCTTCTTTCTTGGTCGACCAGCCTGTCTAGGGTTAGGAGGGGTGCCAACAACCCTCGAGGCAACGTCGTCGGGTGCAAACCATTCATCTTGTTCCGGGATCGGCATCACTTCACCAGCATATGTTTTAAGCCAAGACTCAGTCGAGTAATATCGATGCACATATGAAACTGGGGCTTTTCTGGCGAAACTGCAAAAACAAAAACAATATTTCAGTTAGGAAATTCACAATTCGCAACAAAATAACATCAGACAATATTGTACATATAAAACTAATGTTACAAAATATCACAATTTCGTAACACCCTATGTTACGAAACAACAAATTCGTAACAAGGAATGATACGAAATACACAATACTCTACACAATTTCATAACGAACTAACATCACCTTATTGCTGCAGCGGCATGAGAACAAGGTATAAGATCAAAATCAAATACGTGACTCGAACACTCTCGAACAGCAAGATCAATCATATGGCTGTGAGATCCAGAAATGACCTTGTATTTAATCTCACTAATAGGTTCAACCTTCATATACCTCCCTAACTCAATAGCTTTCTCTAGCCTCTTGGTTGCATACTCCGATAGCTCTTGGGATCTAGCTGCAGCCCTGGTACGGCGCTTAAAAAACCAATCCTGACATATCTTCCGAACATACTCAAGTAAAGAACACACTGGCAAAGATCTAGCCCATTTTATTCTAGCATTCAAAACCTCTACTACATTTGATGTTCCAAAGTAGTACCGGCGAACAGGGCATTTGCATACAGCCCATCTAATAGGGTCAAGATTCATAACCCTAGCATGTGCACGAGGAGCTGTCTGTTGCAGATTCGCCATGTATTCATCAAAATCAGAATCCTTATAAGCCGTTGCTGCAGCGTGGAAAATATCAGCCACAAAAGAGCCATAACCCCATTTCTTCATGTTACTTTGTATATGAAATGAACACAACCCGTGAGGGATCCCTGGATAAACCGAATCCACTGCATTCTTTATACTCAAGTGCTGATCAGACATAATCAAAAGATCGGCGGGACAACCAAATGCATTACGAATTTGGTTGAGAAACCAAGTCCATGATGAATCATTTTCTTTGTCCCCAATCCCAAAAGCCAAAGGAATTATCTGCTCATTAGCATCCTTTGTTGCAGCAATAAACATAATACTCTTGTATTTTCCTTTCAAGTGGGTTCCATCAAGCACAATAACAGGGCGACACGAACTAAATGCTCTTATACATGCACCAAGAGCAAAGAAAACAAATTGAAAAATACCATCATCACGTGTCTGTAGATCCACCAACGATCCAGGGTTTAAGTCATTTAGCATATAGAGGTACGTCGGCAGTAACTGAAAGTAGCAAAAAACAATCATTAATACAAACATACTCATAAATTCGTTACACAAGACATTACGAATTGTGAAATTCGCAACATTCAAAAAGCCTCAAACATGTTAAGAAATTATAATTTCGTAACACCAAATCAACTAACCTAAATGCAAAGTTAGTTACGAATTTCACTATTAGCAACACTATACACCAATTTTGTTACGACTTGTGAAATTCGCAACATTATGCACCTATAAATTCCAGATTCCAAGCATTCAAAAAGTTCCTAAAACATGTTACGAAACATAGTCATAAATTCGTAACACACACCATTACGAATTTAATAAATTCGTAACACGCATACCAAAAAAAAATATATCAAACTTAAGTATCTAAAAAGACTTGTCTGCATCACCGTAAGATTGTTTTACTGCATGGTTCTTCCCAGCCAACGCAGTTCGGTACGTCACATGAACACCATAATCCCTTAACAACTTCCCTTGAATATCCCGAGGCCTAAGAAAGAAACCATCCTCAATCAAATTCTCAACAAATTCGGCAGCTACGACTTTAGAAGAAACCTTTGGATGAGGATTATATCTCAAATCAATTTCACAATTGTGAGGTCTCCAATGAGTGATTTGTCAAGCCTTGCCCATCGCAGATGCTCGAATAACAAATTCACATCTATCCCCAAATTTACATATGAGATGATAACGAGAACCACTCGAGCGCTCTGTCACATACTCCACATGATTTTTCATGTGGTAATTCCCAACAACTGTTTGCATTACCGACTTGTCACGAAAGATACCACCAATCGCAAGCTCATTTGTCACTGGCTGGGAAGGTATGACGAAATCATCTGATGCAATAGAAGCTTGCTCTGCTGCACCAGGAACAATCCACAGTGCAACCTCTTTCTTCTTTTCCTCATTAATAATTGTGTTAGCTTCATTATGCTCACCTCCACTGCAATAATCAGCCGAATCATCACAATCATCATACACATCATCCATGTCATCAGATTTACTATCATACATTTCATCACCAACATTCTCAAAATTGGATTCCTCATTATCAACATCAAACTCACACTGGATCTTATTTTGCAAACTCAAAACATTAGTATTTCGACGTTTCCTACTAGATGAACATGCATTCATTCTAGGATAAACGGTGATATATACCGTAGGCAAATCCAACAACTCCAACATACTAGACAACTCAAAGTCATCCGTTATCTTCATTCTCATAGTCTCCCCAGTAGGTGACTCAACTAAAGCATCTACATCAAATGCATACATGCTATTATCTTTTTTCAATCGCACCTCAATCTTGCTCAAAAATTGTTGAAAGCTTATACCCGTTGGAGGAATGGGAATATACTCCTTTCTCCCACCTACATATATATTCTCATCCCAATGCCCTCCATGCACAACAATTAAGCACGATGGACTCATCTGCATAAAAGGAGTAAGATTTACGTTACATATAGCGTTACGAAATGAATAAATCGTAACATCAAAAACATGTTGCGAAATTATAAATGCGTAACGTCAAAGAAACGAACAAAAAATGCAAATGTAGTTAAGAAATTCACAATTCGCTACACAATTAATAACATTGTGTTACGAATTGTGAAATTCGCAACATTGTACACAATAAAATTTCATAATCGAAACCTTCAAAAAGTCTCAAACATGTTGCGAAAATAGAATTTCGTAACTTACGAAAATGCAAAGTTAGTTACGAAATTCATAATTCGCAACACTATATTTTTCAATTCGTATATTATGTTGCGAATTGTCAAATTCGTAACATGTGTACTTCAAAAATTCAGTTACTAAATATTCATTCAAATAGCCACAAACATGTTACGAAATTCTAATTTCGTAACTTCAAATAAAATTATGCAAATGCAAATGTAGTTACGAATTTCATAATTAGCAATACTATATACGAAAATCGTATATGATGTTGCGAATTGTCAAATTCGTAACATGTGTACATCAATTATGCAAACATGTTGAGAAGTTAGTTACAATTTCACAATTCGCTACATTATTATACACCTCAAAATTTCAGATCCGAAACATTCAAACAGTCTCAAACATGTTGCGAAATTGTAAATTCGTAACGTTAAATAAACGAGACAAAATGCACAGTCAGTTACGAATTTTATAATACGTAACACTATATACGACATTTCGTATAAAGTGTTATGAATTACAAAATTCGCAACATTGTATACGTAGAAATTTCGAAACACAGTAGCCACAAACATGTTACGAAAATAATTTACACGTACAAAATGAACAAATAGTAATAAAACACATACGAAAACAACAAATCGCAACATATAAAAACAACATACCAGCATGCAAATTCAAAATCGAAGAATCTTGTGAACAAACACCAATCAACGGCGACGGTAACAAAAAAAGCTCAACGGCAACGACGGTGACGAAAAGCTACAACCAATCGACGGCGGCGGCAACAACACACCTCAACGGCGGCGACGGGAGTGCGACGGCGGAGGCGATGGGATGGCGACAGCTCAACGGCGGCGACGGGATGGCGACAGCTCCATAGCGGCGGCTGCTGGGCGGCGAAGGCAGAGAGGCGGCGGAGGTAGACGAACAGCGAGAGAGAGACAGTGGCAGCTCGAATGCAGAGAGTGGCAACGAGAGAGAGAGAGAGAGAGAATGGGCGGCGACGGCAGAGATGGCGACGACGGCGATAGGACGGTCTAGAGGCAGCTCGACGGCGGCGGAGAGCGGATGTGTTCAGATCTAGGAAGAAGAGTATGAAAAATGAAGAAGAAAGAAGAAAGAAGAAAAAAGCAGAAGAGAAAAAACGAGATGGAGGAGAAGAAAGAAAGAGGAAAGAAAGGGGTATTTTTGTCCCAAAATCACATTTTTGGCTACAATTTGACAATATTAAGTTCCTTGACAACTATTGCAGTCAACCCAGTCAAACTGGCTATATGGATGTATTTCCTCTATTTTTTCATCCTTTGCACCACTAATTTAGTTTGACTAATTAATTAATTAATCAAATAAATAGTTATATTTTTTTATTTAAAATTTTAATTTGACTAATATTCATTTAGTTAATAATTGAGTTTATCACATAAATATAAGTATATATATAATTACTTTTTATAAATACCAATTCCGATGTTAATATTATTGGCTATATTAATATATTTTGTTAAAATTTTGTTTCAATATAAACAGGTTCAAACTTAACTCAATAACTTATGGGGGTGTTACTAAAAACGGTGTAATGCATGTATAGCTAGAAATGAATTAGTCTGTAGCTTATTTGGCATGGGTTAAATATAATGAAATAAACCTCAAAGCCCACAAACTTTTTAATTTATTCCCTCGAAAAGAAAGATATACATAGTATTTATTTTGGTGAGACCACATAATCTGATACGATACGGTTATAAAAGCGATAAAAAATTAATGTATTATGCATGTAATATTGTTTATATGTAGTATTGTTTATATTTAATTATATAAATAGTTATCTTAAAAAATATACAATATTTAATAAATGAAAATTCATAATTGATATTTAATTTTTTTATATATTACTATTATTTTCTACAAAATTCGTATTGTAGTCAACGGTCCGGAATCTTGGGGTAGACGGGATGATTGCGAAGTGATGATTCAACTATTTTTTTTTTCTTTATTCTTATATTAACTCATTGATCATTTTTTAAAAAAATTTAGGTCTATATAAATTTTAAACGAGTTTTATAAATTATGCACTTATAAATCAAACACGTGGTCAACGGACGGATTCCGACCCGGAACGGTGGCGGTAGACGGGCCAATTCCCAACCGACGGGTACCTCAACTCGGAAAATTTCATTTTATGCATTTTCTAAAAACTAAAATAGCTATCCATGAATTAATTTTTATGTTATTTGTAATTGAGTTTCCAACTTTGCATACTCTATAATTGAAATTAGCGAACATTACTGTATGGCTAAGAACGGGAACAAATAGTACAATCAATTTTTATTATTAAATTTTGGATCTATATAAATTTTAAATGAGTTTTATAAATTAAACACTTATAGATAAGAGTCATCGTCAATGGGCCAATTCCGACGCGGAACTGCGGCAGTAGACGAGTCAAATCCCAATCAACGAGTATTAATATACGAATTTTTTTAGAAAAGAACATAGATGACTAATTTTTTAATCGGGTTTGAAACAAGTACGAATATATAAATTTCAAACAAGATTGAATAATCGTAGACATACCATCTCAAAATTTAATTAATCGTCTCCATTGGAAAACGTCGAATATGTAGAAAATTTGGCAGAAAAATTAGTAACGATTTGTCAACGAGTCAATTCCGATCAAGAAATTGTGCGCTTAGAGGGGACAATTCAATTTTGGTGAGAATTTTTTTTTTTTATATACTAGTATATAATTTGAACTCATAAAATTAAGGATATTTATGGTCAACTTTTATCTTATATCATTGACTAAATAATTTTCCGAATCACAATCACTCCACATAAAATTTTGTAAAAAGGAAAAATTATCAAGTGCATAGTGAAACAATTCTGGAAGTTCTATTTTCAGTTAATTTTTTTTTTCTTAAAGCTGGTGAAAAAGAAAACGAATGTCATCATTTGTTTTTCTGTGAATATATTTGGAAGATGATTATTTATATAATACTACAGTTTATAATATGAATGTATATTTATTAAATATTGTGTGAATATTTTTGGAAGATAGTTATTTATATAATTAAATATTAATTTCATGTAAAAAAGAAAACAAATGTCATCATTAATTTTTTTGTCAATATATTTGGAAGATGATTATTCATTTAATATAAAATCAGTATTGTAGTCAATGAGTCGGTTACATGTCGGAATCTTCGAGGTAGAAGTGATGATTGTGAAGCGGTGGTTCAACTTTTTTTTTCTTAATATTATGTTGAACTCATAATGTAATGTATTTATGATCACTTTCATCTTATAGACAATTTTAACCCCTATAATATTATTCGCTATCTATCTCTCTCATCTCTTTCTCTTCATAAAAAACTAAAAGATTCAGCTTAAGAACCGCTTTCCTTTGAGAGACAAATATAATTTTGTCCACATAAGTTTTGTAGAAGAATAGACATTGAAAAATTATCGAAAGAAATGAGAATATATTATATTATAATTTTTAACAGACATAACTATATGAGTTTGAGATGTAAACATGTACTCCCTCCGTCCCAAATTAGTATGGTTACTTTCCTTTTTTAACCGTCCCTGATTAGTATGGTGTTTCCATTTTAAGACATATCTTTTACCTTTTTACCTTTAAAAGTTCAATATATTTACTCTAATAAAGTTTGTTCATCCACTAAAAAATTAACAACACATCATAAGTGAGTCATTTCCTCCACTTAAACTATCCCTACCAAATATTTATCTACTTTTTCTTAAAACTTGTACACGGCCCCCGCACCATACTAATGGGGGACAGAGGATAGTAAATTACTTTTTAATTAATTTTGAGATATGTTCGAGGATATATAAATTCTAAGCGAGTTTAGTAAATTGCATAATTGAATAATTTAACCTTAAAATAATTAACAAATAATATTTTTTTTAATTTATCACATATTAATACTATCTAATAATTTTATTAATTTTTATTAATATAATTTTTTGTCGATGGGTTATATGCTAGTTAAATTAAAACGAAGATGCAATACTAATAAAGTGGAAAATTAGGAAGACAAAAAAGAATATTGCAGTATTATTGGGGTGCAAAGCTAGGCAACCAGAACAAACACACTCACTTTAACACATTTCTGTTTTATCCTCACTATAAAGAATAATAAAATTAGTTAGGCAGCTAATGACATTTCACATCTTCGGTTCCACTTTCGATATGTCGTTCTTATCTCACTGTCACTTTTATAAAGTTTTTATTTTTACATTAAATTAGTTAGGCAGCTAATGACATTTCACACCTTCGGTTCCACTTTCGATGTGCCGTTCATATCTCACTATCACTTTTACTTTTATAAAGTTTTTATTTTTACATTTTATTTAATTTTTTTTCGTTATTTTAATTTTTATAATAAAATAGTAGTATTAGATTTTATTATTCAAATAAGGATTTATGCTTATTAATTTAATATGGAATAGTGGATCATCTATGGAAACTTATATTTTTATATGAGACATATTTTGAAATAGCCATAATAATCATTAAAATATAAATTTTGGTCCACCTTCTTCAAAAATATAAATTTTGGCCATTTTTTTCAATTTGGGACGAAAATATCCTTAATGAAATGCGTAGCGGGTCGGGTTTGATGCGGGTCGGGTCGGGCGGGTATGAGGCATTTGGTACTTTTGGTACAAATTTAGTCTTATTAGTACCAATTGTTCTAGTACATCTGGTACGAATTTAGCCTTATTAGTGTCAATTGTTCCAGATTTGGTACAACTGGGACGAATTATCAAATTAGTTCCAGATGTTCCAAGTTATGATATGGTACTCTTGGGACGAACATTCCAATTATTTCAAGTTATACTACTCCGATTTTGCAGCTCCGCCTTCGCTCCGATTACTAATATAAGGATAATCGTCGGGAAACAATTTAGATTTTTCCGGCTCGCTCCGAGGCCTTCGGCTCCCCTCGCTCGAATCTTGCCCAAAAAATAAGCGGCAAACAAAAAAACGAAGAGGCAAACAAAAATTTGGAAATTAAAAAAAAATTGAAAAATAAAAAAAAACAGAAAAAATAGAAAAAAATCTGGAAAATAACAAAAAAAACAGAAAAAAAGAAAAAGAAATCTGGAAAATAATAAAAAAAAATCTGAAAAATAAAAAATAAAACAGAAAAAAAAAAGAAAAAAATTCTGGAAAATAAGAAAAAAAATAGAAAAAGAAAAGAAAAAAAAAACTGGAAAACAAAAAAAACAGTAAAAAAAGAAAAAAAAATTGAAAAGGAAATTAAGTGTCAATAAAATGGATCAAATAGTGATGGATCACAAATAAAAGAGGGAAAAGGGTATTTAGGTCCTAAGTTCAAAAAATGGCTATAATTTATATTTATGAAAAGGGTGGGCCATAATTTATATTTCAATACTCATATTGGCTATATCACATGATATTATCTTTTGAGACATATTTTGAAATAGCCATAATGATCATTAAAATATAAATTTTTGCCCACCTTCTTCAAAAATATAAATTTTGGCCATTTTTTTCAATTTGAGACGAAAATACCCTTAATGAAATGCGGAGCGGGTCGGGTTTGATGCGGGTCGGGTCGGGCGGGTATGAGGCATTTGGTACTTTTGGTACAAATTTAGTCTTATTAGTACCAATTGTTCTAATACATCTGGTACGAATTTAGCCTTATTAGTGCCAATTGTTCCAGATTTGGTACAACTGGAACGAATTATCAAATTAGTTCCAGATGTTCCAAGTTATGATATGGTACTCTTGGGACGAACATTCCAATTATTTCAAGTTATACTACTCCGATTTTGCAGCTCCGCCTTCGCTCCGATTACTAATATAAGGATAATCGTCGGGAAACAATTTAGATTTTTCCGGCTCGCTCCGAGGCCTTCGGCTCCCCTCGCTCGAATCTTGCCCAAAAAATAAGCGGTAAACAAAAAAACGAAGAGACAAACAAAAATTTGGAAATTAAAAAAAAAATTGAAAAATAAAAAAAACAGAAAAAAATAGAAACAAATCTGGAAAATAAAAAAAAAAAGAAAAAAAGAAAAAGAAATCTGGAAAATAATAAAAAAAAATCTGAAAAATAAAAAATAAAACAGAAAAAAATTCTGGAAAATAAGAAAAAAAAATAGAAAAAGAAAAGAAAAAAAAAACTGGAAAATAAAAAAAAACAGTAAAAAAAGAAAAAAAAATTGAAAAAGAAATTAAGTGTCAATAAAATGGATCAAATAGTGATGGATCGCAAATAAAAGAGGGAAAGGGGTATTTAGGTCCTAAGTTCAAAGAAATGGCTATAATTTATATTTATGAAGAGGGTGGGTCATAATTTATATTTCAATACTCATATTGGCTATATCACATGATATTCTCTTTTGAGACATATTTTGAAATAACCATAATGATCATTAAAATATAAATTTTGGCCCACCTTCTTCAAAAATATAAATTTTGGCCATTTTTTTCAATTTGAGACGAAAATACCCTTAATGAAATGCAGAGCGGGTCGGGTTTGATGCGGGTCGGGTCGGGCGGGTATGAGGCATTTAATACTTTTGGTACAAATTTAGTCTTATTAGTACTAATTGTTCTAGTA
This sequence comes from Schizonepeta tenuifolia, assembly GCA_029490685.1. Taxonomy (NCBI): domain Eukaryota; kingdom Viridiplantae; phylum Streptophyta; class Magnoliopsida; order Lamiales; family Lamiaceae; genus Schizonepeta; species Schizonepeta tenuifolia. The sequence goes on from CM055956.1 coordinate 113,400,734, forward strand.
CATCTGGTACGAATTTAGCCTTATTAGTGCCAATTGTTCCAGATTTGGTACAACTGGGACGAATTATCAAATTAGTTCCAGATGTTCCAAGTTATGATATGGTACTCTTGGGACGAACATTCTAATTATTTCAAGTTATACTACTCCGATTTTGCAGCTCCGCCTTCGCTCCGATTACTAATATAAGGATAATCGTCGGGAAACAATTTAGATTTTTTCGACTCGCTCCGAGGCCTTCGGCTCCCCTCGCTCGAATCTTGCCCAAAAAATAAGCGGCAAACAAAAAAACGAAGAGGCAAACAAAAATTTGGAAATTAAAAAAAGAATTGAAAAATAAAAAAAACAGAAAAAAATAGAAAAAAATCTGGAAAATAAAAAAAAACAGAAAAAAAGAAAAAGAAATCTGGAAAATAATAAAAAAAAATCTGAAAAATAAAAAATAAAACAGAAAAAAAAAAAAGAAAAAAATTCTGGAAAATAAGAAAAAAAAATAGAAAAAGAAAAGAAAAAAAAACTGGAAAATAAAAAAAAACAGTAAAAAACGAAAAAAAAATTGAAAAGGAAATTAAGTGTCAATAAAATGGATCAAATAGTGATGGATCGCAAATAAAAGAGGGAAAGGAGTATTTAGGTCCTAAGTTCAAAGAAATGGCTATAATTTATATTTATGAAGAGGGTGGGCCATAATTTATATTTCAATACTCATATTGGCTATATCACATGATATTCTCTTTTGAGACATATTTTGAAATAACCATAATGATTATTAAAATATAAATTTTGGCCCACCTTCTTCAAAAATATAAATTTTGGCCATTTTTTTCAATTTGAGACGAAAATACCCTTAATGAAATGCGGAGCGGGTCGGGTTTGATGCGGGTCGGGTCGGGCGGGTATGAGGCATTTAATACTTTTGGTACAAATTTAGTCTTATTAGTACTAATTGTTCTAGTACATCTGGTACGAATTTAGCCTTATTAGTGCCAATTGTTCCAGATTTGGTACAACTGGGACGAATTATCAAATTAGTTCCAGATGTTCCAAGTTATGATATGGTACTCTTGGGACGAACATTCTAATTATTTCAAGTTATACTACTCCGATTTTGCAGCTCCGCCTTCGCTCCGATTACTAATATAAGGATAATCGTCGGGAAATAATTTAGATTTTTTCGACTCGCTCCGAGGCCTTCGGCTCCCCTCGCTCGAATTTTGCCCAAAAAATAAGCGGCAAACAAAAAAACGAAGAGGCAAACAAAAATTTGGAAATTAAAAAAGAATTGAAAAATAAAAAAAAAGCAGAAAAAAATAGAAAAAAATCTGGAAAATAAAAAAAAACAGAAAAAAAGAAAAAGAAATCTGGAAAATAATAAAAAAAAATCTGAAAAATAAAAAATAAAACAGAAAAAAAAAGAAAAAAATTCTGGAAAATAAGAAAAAAAATAGAAAAAGAAAAGAAAAAAAAATTGGAAAATAAAAAAAAATTGAAAAGGAAATTAAGTGTCAATAAAATGGATCAAATAGTGATGGATCACAAATAAAAGAGGGAAAAGGGTATTTAGGTCCTAGTTCAAAAAAATGGCTATAATTTATATTTATGAAGAGGATGGGCCATAATTTATATTTCAATACTTATATTCGCTATATCACATGATATTCTCTTTTTATATTCGCTATATCACATGATATTCTCTTTTTATAGGAAAGCCTGACCTGAACTCACTGAATTCCTATGGCGACCACCATGCTCGAGAATTGCCGCATTCACCCTTCTTCATATATTTCTTCTTCTTCGTCCTCTTCTTCTAGCGGCAATCAAGAACTCTGCACTCCACTAACACATTTCGACATTCCATTCTTACAATCTGATCCCACACAAAGACTAATCTTCTTCGATTTCCACTGCTCAATCCCTCATTTCCATGAAAACGTTCTTCCATCTCTCAAAACTTCTCTCTCTCTAACTCTCACACATTTCCTCCCACTCGCCGGAAACGTACTCCTCCCACTCAACTCCGGCAATCCATTCATTCGTTCCATCTCCGGCGACTCAGTTTCCTTAACCATTGCTCAATCGGATCAAGATTTTCACTATCTTACTTCTAACAATCAACGAGTTGCCGATGACTTCTACGGCTGCGTCCCTCAGCTTCCGCCCGCCACCCGTTGCGCCGACTCCATCGTCTTCCCCGTCGTCGCTCTTCAGATCACGCTTTTCTCCGACCAAGGAATCTGCATCGGTATCACCAATCACCACGCCGTCTGCGACGGCAGTAGCACCGTTAATTTTGTGAAATCGTGGGCTTGTGCGAACAGGTTGGGAGATACAGAATCATTTTATCGAATACTTGGTGTGCATATGCCTGTTCATGATCGAACTCTAGTTATAGATCCAGAAAGATTAGATTCTATGGCATGGAAAATCGCCAGAAATCGAAATCATCTGCCTGTAGAGCGACCACCTATAGTGGAATTCCCGATTAACAGAATTCGTTCCACTATTCTCCTGACAAAAGATCAGATCCAAAAACTCAGAAATCATGTTTCCGCACACATGCCTAATTTAGGCCAAATTTCATCTTTCACAGTGATTTCTGCTTACGTCTGGATTTGTTCGGAGAAAGCAGCGGCTGCCGCCGAAGATGACGAGCAAGTCTACTTCTCTTTCGCTGCAGACTGCCGTGGACGTCTGAATCCGCCGCTGCCGGAATCCTACTTCGGAAATTGTTTGGTTTTCGTGCGCGCAGAATCGAGGCGCGGATTGTTGAAGAAGGAGGATGGATTTCTGATTGCTGTGGAGAGTATAGCAGAGGCGATTCGAAGAACTTTGAAGAGCGATGATCATGGACTTCTAGAAGCAGCAGATTGGCCGTTTGGTTTCAGGAAATTAAGCGGAAAATCAGTGGTATCTGTGGCTGGATCGCCGCGATTTGATGTTTACGAAGCGGATTTCGGGTGGGGGAAGCCGAAAAAGCACGAATTCGTGCATCTAGATCGGGAGAGATCGATTTCGCTCTTCAAATCTCGGGATTTTGAGGGTGGATTTGAAATTGGGTTGTCGAGGAGGAAGGCTGAAATGGATATTTTCGAAGATGCTTTTCGTCGCGGTCTCGAGAACCTGTGTTAGACCGGGTTGGCCCTATTCCAAACCACAAAACGCGGTCGTTTGAATCAAACTCAACTCTATTCGGCTCGGCTCAGCCGATTAGATTCTTTCCATCTTTCTCGCAAATTTTCCTACACAAAACATAGAATCAGACACCAAATCTTTTTCAAAAATGGTATCCATCTTTTCGATTATGTATCCTATTTTACTTCATTTTTCACTTTTTTTTCCCTTTTTCATCCATAATACTTCATTTTTAGCATTTTTCATTTTTTAACCATAAGAATATTAGCTACTTATTTTTTAATATTTATCTTTCTTTATTCTTTTCTCTTTGTTTTTAGTTTCTTTTCCTTTCTTTGTTTTCCTTTTTTCTTAATTACTTTCATTTATTTATAAATTAATAATAATAGTATTAATTATTTTTACAACTATTACTTTTCTTCTCGACAATGTTTTGTTTTTATTTACGATAATTTGTACTTTTAGTTATTTAGTTAAGTAATTATTGTCGTTAAGAAAAGTAACTATTAGTATAAAGAAAGGTAATGTTTCACAATCATTACTTTTTTTACGAAAATATTTACTTTTATTCATGACAACGTGTACTTTTAATTATTTGATAAAGTAATTATTGTCGCGATTAAAAGTAATCATTGACATGAATAAATGTAATCTTTAAAAATATTACTTTTGTTCACGACAATATTTACTTTCATTCACGACAACTTGTACTTTTAATAGTTCGATTAGGTAACTATTATCGTAATGAAAAATAATCATTGATATGAAGAAATGTAACGTTTCAAAAATATTTACTTTTCTTCACGGCAATATGTACTTTTATTCACGACAACTTGTACTTTTAATAATTCGGTCAAGTAATTATTATCGTAATGAAAAATAATCATTGATATGAACAAATGTAAGGTTTTAAAAATATTACTTTTTAAATGTAATAATTTTAAAAAATAAAAAAAAATTGAAAAAATGAATAAAATGAATAATTAGAAACAACATAATCAAAGAAATATTAAGAAAAAATGGAAAAAATGAAAAAATTACTTTAAAAAAAGATAATATGAAGAATAAATATTAAAAAAATAAAAAAATTAGAAACAACAAATAAAATGAATAACAGGTAAGAAACAAAATAATGGAGAAGAAAAATTAAAGAAAGAAATGAAAAAAAAGAAAAAACTAATAAAGAACAAGGCTTTAAAAAGTAAAAGCCCAATACAATAAATCATTAATTGTACGTGTAAATCTATAAGAGAAGCAGTAGCTTAGTGGCCTAACGCTACATCTTAAGGCTCCCTTATAATTTGTTTATGAGAAGCACTTATGTGCAACCTGCAGCTTGGGCAGCGATCGGATTCGGGTCGGATCTGACCCGATCAACCCGGATTTGATCATTTGACCCGGTCAATTTTTTTTTCGAATGCTTTTTTAATTTCAGTTTTTTTTTCTTTCGGGCTCCGCCTTCGACGGGTAACAATTTGGACTTTTTCGATCGCTCTGAGGCCTTCGGTTCCCCTCGCTCGAATTTTGAATAAAGAAGAAGCGGCAAATAAAAAAAAACGAAGAGGCAAACAAAAAAAAGGTGAAAAAAAAGTATAATTTTTTTTTAAAAAAATTAAAAATAAAAGCTGAAATTAAAAAAAAAAGGAAAACGAAAATAAAGACAGAAAACAGGAAAAAAAATCAGAAATTAAAAAAAAAATGACGTGCACCCCACGCGCCCCGCGCCCGGTCGCATAAGATGCGGCAGGTCACAGGCGAGTAATTGTGTTTGTTATATATAGATTTCTCATTTTCCGTGGCCATATTGTTTAATTTCTTTGTAGTTTTTTATATCACCAAGATAATCTTGTTTAAGCACTTCATCGAATATTAAGGGCCTCAATTGATTAATATTAAATAGTATTTGTGAAACACAATACACAAATTACTTTATCACAATAAACAAGTAACTGCATCTAGCTAGTGCAATGGAACACACAAATTACTTGATCACAACAAGCAAATAACTGTGTATAGTTATTGCAATGGAATACATAAATTATTTGAGATTTTTTCCGTGAATTCTTTATTTTTGCTATGCAACAATCTTGATAATTGGAAACTGAAAAACATATGAGACTTTTGAAAGAGAATGAATTATCCGACCTAATCTTTAACTTGTGTAAAAAAAATTAATTTATTTTCAGGCTGAAGGAACAACTACGATAGATTACGGAAGCAAATCTTCTCATCAATTGACTTTTGAAGATTTTAATGAAGACTACAATCAACATGTCAATGGTATGAAATACTATCATAACCGTAATGAGTTGGTCAACTCTATGGATATGAATAATGAGGAAGAGATTCCTAAAATTGAGATGAGCTTTGACACTGTAAATTTGGAGTTGGAAGGCTCCTATTCTCATATTGTAGAGTGACTAATCTCTGCTGCTATGTGCCTAATCTGTGGGACTGATGCTCTGCTTTGTTGCTGGTTTTCTGCTGCTACATATTTGGAAACTCTTATGCTAAGTTTGTCATAATTGAAGTTGTGGTTGAGGTTGAGACTCACTACAAAAAAACGCCAAAATACCAGCGAAAATACTGACGGAAAATTTTCTGTAGGTGATTACTGACTGAATGCCGCCGTTAAAAAGACGGGTCGGCAAAAAAATTCCGATGAAACACCGACGGAAAATTAGCAGGAATTTTCGTGCCAGATTTACCGACGGAATTATTTAATTTTTCAATTTTTTTTTCAATAAAATTGAAAAAAAAGTTTCTATCTTTTTTTCTTTGGAATTACAGACGGAAATCCCGTCGTTGTTTATTTTTTCAATTATTTGATTTTTTATTTTGAATTACCGACGGAATTATTTTCGTCGGTGTTTTCCCAGTTTAGTATCTTACATCGAAAATTTACAAGAAAAATGGGTTGTATATATTACATATTGTTGCTTAACTCTTCAAGACATAAGTGAACAAGCTTGACTGAGTCATGACACACGTGTCCGACTTTGTGACAGAGCGTGATTAACCGCACTTTTGTGGCTCGATTGTAAAAAAATAATAAAAATTTAAAAAAACTTTCAAAATCATCGATGGAATATTCCTTCGGTGATTTTCAGACCTCACTGCCCGGCGAATTTCTGACTAAAATATCAACAGAACATATTTTCCGTCACCAATGCGCGTTTTACCGACGAAATCATTCCGTCGGTAATTCAACATTTTTTTTTAGTGACTGATGTTATGCTTTGTTGTTTTGTGCACGTATTCAGAGTACATGGCACCCGCTTGAATTTTGGCGAAATGAGTTTTAAGACTCGTTCAGCAAAAGAGCGAGAAAGTTGCTCGTGAGCATACTCCTTTGCAGCCATACAATCTTTTATCTTTTTTGCTGCTCTAGATTTGGGAAGAAAAAAAGAGCGAGAAATTTGATGTGTTGTTGCAATAACAAATGGAAGAAGGAAACATAAATATCTTGATTTTTGGTGAAACAATTTTCTTTTTTATGGCTGATTTTTACAATTAAACTCATTTGAGGGTGACTTTTACTGCTAGAATCTGAACTTTTTATGATATGATGTCATTTCATAAATTTATATCATATATAGATCGATAACACAGTCAATAGTGAGACTCCAAGAAAAATTTATGAAATAAATATAGAGCTTTATACCAAATGAAATCAGTCACATTGAACCTACAAACACTTTAGATAAAGTAATATCCATTGACAACTGATAGCATAAAACAAACTTCAAAAATTTATGTTTTAACAAATTCTATGATGGCTAGTGTAAATTTTAGGCAACTTTCTGCTTCTTTTGGTTAGGACTCACATCTAGTAACACTCTTTTTCAAAATTTAAATACACATAACAATAATCTCTATCTCTTTCTCCAACCAAAGATCTAGTGCTTTAAAAATGCAGCACCACTCCATTCATCAGTAGTTGACACGTTTATCAGGCCATCATGATGTCTGCATGTGAATATATTGTGTAAGAGCTCATCACATCATCAAAGAAGCTATCATCAGTGCCAGCAGTAGTGAAGGATCCGAAACCTTTCTCCACTCAACTTCATTGTTGAGTCGGCATTGAGAAACAAAATATTTTGTACATATATTGTTCGATTTGACCCTTTCGCAACTACGTCACATTCTGCAATAAGCCAACAAGCAAATACATTCTGAGATAGAAATTATATCATTTTAATCAAAGCTTCATTCTTTAGCAAAAATAAGGCTATATAATATGACCTCCATTTTCTGTAGAAATAACTTGAGATAAATGAAAATCAGGATACGAACGAAATATTCACAAAATTAAGTACACAACGTTCGGCGTGGGCAGTTGCAAGAGTACAAATCATGGAGTTTGAGAGGGATGTTATTCTGTTTTCGTAGGCGTTGTAGATGTTTCGATATTCAAATAGAAGAAGAAGAAGAAATGTGTCGCGTCGGAGAAAGAAGATGGGGAAGGAAGAAACCAAAAATACATAATGAAAATCCATTGTTGGAAAACTGATTCCTGGTTTTGCGTAATGGAAAGATTGAGGAGAGAACAAATGGAAACATTTTAGAAAAGAAATGGAATGACTTGTTATGGAACGAGAGTAAAATAAGAGAGATATATATATATGTTTAATCCAAAGATGGCGTTTTGGGGGTTGGAACAGAGTGGGACAGAGAAATGGGGACACAGGATCCCAACCCGTGTTAGACCGTTTAACCGTTGGGTTTTGTCTAGACAGATTTTCTCATATGAAAAATGAACAGGTCCTACTAATTTTGAAGTGTTTTTAAGGTTTAATAATTTACTCCTTATTTGGACACACATAAAATAAGTGGAAGGTCCACTTAAAGAAACGTAAATATATTAAGCGAGACACATTGAGTATTATGTTATTGTATTATGTTATTTTATTATTATTATTATTATTATTATTTTTTTTTTGGTGTAAATTGGTTGAGATTTGACCCTCTAAGTATGAGTATTGTTTAACGATGCTTGATATATATCATTCATTCGATACGAGATTTTTGTAGTAAAGATTATCTTAAGTTAGAATTTAACTTTTGTACTAAAAATTAATTAATTAATTGATTAGAAAACACTCACATCCAAACCTATGATTGATATATTCAAATTTCTAAAACGACTATATGCATCTTAAATGTCTGCCGATTATATAAGTGTTGTTTATTTTTGTCCCAGGATGTTTTCTTTAATAGGTTGTCATAAGTCTCATGTTTCCGAATATTGAAATTAACTTTTCTAACAAATTGTTGTCCCACCCACCATCTTCTATTATTTTAATTTCTAACCATAGTCCTTAATTCATTTGCCGAAAAGCAACAAAACACTTATCTCGGGATAGAGTACTAATAGTAAGTAATTTAGACCATAGTGGATTAATTAAAGGATGAAGCAGCTTCAAACTAACTCAACAACAATAATAATAATAATAACTCATAATTTTTTCAATCCTTCAACAAAACATGCAGCAAAGGCCTACATTTTCAACTTAGGCAAAGACATTCCAATCTCCAATCCTCCCTCGAAATCCCTCGATTTGCACAACGACATTTCATATTTCTCTTCATCAATCGACACAATCTCAATCTTCCTCGCCTTTCCCCACCCAAAATCTGCACCGTAGAGATCGACTTTGGCTGATCCAGACATAGCCAGAAGCGATCCCTGATGCATTAGAGCACGCATCTCGTTCTCCGCATTTTCTAGAATCTTCTTCTTGTCACCACCCACTAGATCTATTTGTGATGGCCTTCACCACAATCTGAGCTGCAGCGAAGACCCCATAGTCGGAGACTAGCTCCGGATAATAAGTTTTCCCCGATCCGGTGGTTAAACGGTTTCCGAAGTAGTTACTAGGAACCAACGGATCTAAACGGGCTCGTAGATTAATTGGGACCAAGAAAGTTTCAAGATGATCATCATCATCAGCTTTCTCTTCTTCATCAACAAGTGACTTTGCTTTAGCTAAACAAGTCCACACGTAAGCTGACATGGCTACAAAGGATGACACGTAAGCTGAATCGACAGCTACTGACTGGATCGAACACTTGAGCTTCCCGAGCTCTGATTGGCTCAAAACATACGTGGCACGAACCCTATTCATCGGTAGGGGAAAGGTCGCCGTCGGTAACGGAAATTCTTTGATTTGATTCCAATAATAAGAGTCCAATTTTGAAGGGTATTCGAAAATTAGGGACCTATCAAAAACCGGCAAAGCTTCCTTTTTGGAAAGCAAAAGCTCTTCTTCGCTTCCAAGTTTACTCATCGAAGCCCACGAATTTATGAAGGCAAACATGGCGGTACCGTCGGCGGCGGTGTGGTGGTTCACGACTGTGATACAGACGCCGCGACCGGGGAAAAGCGTCACCTGCAGCGCTAGAGCTTGAAGCAACTTACAATTGAGTTCATCGATCGGCGGAGGCAGTTGAGGGACCAGATCGTAGAATTTATCAGCATCTCGATCGAGCGTGATTTGTGACGAGATATTCGAAATCATCGTTTGATTCGCAGATAGTGAAGGAAACGGAGTCACCGGAATTATAACGTAGTGCCGGCAACTCGCCGGAGTTGAGAGGGTAGACTACCTTACCGGAGAGAGGGAAGAAGTGTTTGAGAGATAGAGAGATTGTTTGAGTTTTGACTTGTTAGAAATGGGGCTTTGAACAAGGGAATTCGTAGAAGATGAGGCGGCGCATTGGGTCGAATGCTAGCGAGATGATGTCTACGTAGGTGAGCGGCAGTGATTGCTCCGCCACCTCGCCTGGCGGCGGAGCGATCTGGGAGGTTTCGAGCAAGGCCGTCATCATGGGTAAAGGCAAAAAGATGTGGTAATAATTGTCACATATTTATCTTCTTCCATCTTGTGGAGTTGTGGTTGTTTTTCCTTCAAAGAAAAAATATCGTGTACTAATACAATGCTATTTTTTATTTTATTTTTTTAGATGAAACACTAAATTTACTAATACAACCCATCTCGTTTACTATAACAGACCTAAAGTTAAGAGGAGATTTCGAATTCACAATAGTATTAATTATATATACATAGATGAGATCAGAAAAGACGTACATGGAACTCAATTTCAATTTCTTTTAGTCAGATAAGAACTAGGTATATATTTTATTTTTATCATCACAAAATACTTGATTGTTATTATTCGTACGACATCGATTAGGGATAGTAAATAAATTTTATTTCTCGAAGAAAATAATAATTATGGAAAATACTAACGTATATTTCTACTGTCTAAGAACTACTAAAATTCGATGTGGGATTCAAAGTTTAGAAGAATAATAAATAACTAGCATATAACCCGTCGAAAATCGACGGAAAATTATATTAATATTTAATAATAATAAAATTATTAGATAGTATTAATAGTGATATATTAAGAAAAATATTATTTTTTAATTATTTAGGGTTAAATAATTCGATTATGCAATCTATTAAACTCGTAATTTAATTTATTACATGTTTATAACTCAAACCATATAGTTATGTTTGTTAAAAAATATAATCTAATATATTCTCATTTCTTTCGATTTCTAAAAAAAATCCGTATATCAATAACCGTCGATTGAGAATTGTCCTGTCTACTGCCATAGTTTCGCGTCGAAATCAGCCCGTGGACCACTCTGATTTATAAGTGTGTAATTTATAAAACTCATTTAGAATACATATAGATCCAAAATTTGATAAGAAAAATTGATTGTACTATTCGTTCACATCCTTAGTCATACAATAATGTTCGCTAATCACAATTATAGATTTTGCAAAGTTGGGAACTCAACTACAAATAACGTGAAAATTAATTCATGGATGACTATTTTAGATTTTAGAATGTACATGAAAAAAAATGCATAAAATAAAGAAAAATTTTCCCGAGTTCATGTACCCGTCGGTTGGGAATTGACCCGTTTACCGCTACGATTCCGGGTCGGAATTGGCTCATTGACCACATTTTTTTATTTATAAGTGCATAATTTATAAAACTCGTTTAAAATTTATATAGATCCAAAAATTAATTGTACTATTTGTTCTCATTTTAATTGTATAGTACTCCCTCCGTATTAGTTATAAAGTCCCAATTTAAATAGGCACATGTATTAAGAAAACTGGTAAAGTATTTTTGAGTGGAGTAAAAGTTAGAAAGTAGGGGTAGTGGTATTGACAAAAAGGTAATGGTATTGACAAAAGGTAGTGATAAAGTTATTAGAAGGTGGGCTTATCAATGGCAAATGAGTGTAAATAAAAGATATTCTTGAGGGTGTATGAGTCCATAAAGTGAAATAGGACTTTTTAAAAAATACATGTGAAATGTGTGAAATATGACTTTATATGTAATACGGAGGGAGTAATATTTAGTAATTACGATTATAAATTATGCAAAGTTGGAACTCCACTACAAATAACGTAAAAATCAATTCATAAATGACGTTTCTAAATTTAAAAAAAAAAATACATGAAAAAATGAATTAAATTTAAAATTTAAAATAAATATGAATAAAGAATGAAAATGTGCCACATGGGATTGCTTAGGAACCAGCCCATTGACCACGACTCTAATATATAAGTGCGTAATTTATAAAACTTGTTTAGAATTTATATACAGTCAAAAATTAATAAAAAAATTGTATGGTAATATTCACTAATTACAATTATAAGTATGCAAATCTGGAAACTCAACTACAAATCACGTAAAAATCAATTCATAGATAGTGATTCTAGATTTTAGAAAAATATATGGAAAAATGAATAAAATAATATTTCAAATAAATAAGAATAAATAATGAAAATGTGTCACGTGGGATCTCGAGTTGAGATGCGTGTCAGTTGGGAATTGACATGTCAACCTAAATAATTGATAAATTAAAAACTAATTATTTTTTATTAAATTAAATAAAAATTATCAGACTATTTCAAAATTTAATTCGACCAACCAATACATTAGCCAATTATTTTGGAACCATTTATTCTATCAACTAAAAAAAATGTATAGTAATAATTACAATTATATGTTATGCAAAGCTGGAAACTCAACAGAAATCACGTACAGATCAATTCATAGATGACGATTTTAAATTTTAGAAAAATACATGAAAAAAATGATTAAAATAAAATTTAAAATAAATAAGAATAAATAATGAAAATTTGTCACGTGAGACCTCCAGTTGAGGTGTCTGTCAGTTGGGAATTGGTACGTCTACCTAAATAATTGATAAATTATAAATTAAATATTTTTTTATCAAATTAAATAAAAATTATTAGATTATTTCAAAATTTAATTCGACCAACCAATACATTAGCCACATTAGGCAATTATTTTGTAACCATTTATTCTTTCAACTAATAAATTAGTTCCTTACGAAAAATAGTTTTCTATTGGCCAATTAATAAATTGACCAAATTAAATTAAATTAAACTAAACTATAAAAATATAGTTATTTATTCGGCCGATTAATAAATAAATTGGCCAAATAAAACTGGTAGAGCAAAAGATGAGAAAATACACATTAATTCTATGTATTTATAGACTTTTCAATAGGTGAAATTTCATTGAATAACCGATGTGAGACACATGATTTTAGTAGATATTTAAAATCTATTACTTTATATTTAAAAATTCAAAAATTTGAGAATTTAGATAAATAGGAATGGAAAATTAAGAGGAGTGCCGCGTAGGATTTTTTTCAAAGCAAGAATCGTTTTCCTTTTAGTAATATAATGATGAAATAATAAATATATGAATAAAAATATTTAAAATATAGATTTAAGATAAATAGGAATAATGAATGAAGAGAGCGTCACGACGACCTTAAAATTAAAGGGAGATCTCGAATCCGCAATAGTATTAATAATATATACTCCCTCCGTTCCAGGTTAGTATGACAACTTTCCTTTTTTTAGCCGTCTCAACTTAGTATGGTGCTTCCTTTTTATGACATGTCTTTATCTTCTTATCCTTAAAAGTTCAATATATTTACTTTTATAAAGTTTATTCATCCACTAAAAAATTAACAACACATCATAAATGGATCCTTTCCCCCACTTAAAATATCTCTACTAAATATTTACCTACTTTTTCTTAAAACATTTGTATGACTTCACACCATACTAAGTGGAGACGAAAGGAGTAGATGAAATCCAGAAAACACATACAAGGAACTCAATTTCAATTTTTTTTGTCAGATACGAACCGGCTATTTTTTATTTTTATCATCACAAAAAATTTAAGTGTTGTTATCCGTACGGCATTGATTAGGATAGTAATAAATTCTATTTCTTGAAGAAAATGATAATTATTGAAAATACTAACGTATATTTCTATTGTCTATAGTTAAAATATCAAACCAATTATAATGAAAACAATAATAATTCATTTGAAGAAAAGTGATGAGTATATTAGTATATGTTCGAAAGATTTGAAATGGTACGAATAGAGGTACGAATAGAGGTACGTTAGGTACGTTCCACGTTCCAACTTTACATAGATAAAATTTATCCGGTGATGAGTTGGGTACTCATCAATTAAACATTTTTCAAATCCAAATTCATGAAAATTTTATTATTCCAAACCGTCTTAAACACAATCAAAAAATAATTTTAAAACTTATACCCATTTATTACCTGCTAAAAAATAAATCTTACAAAATAAACATTGTTCTTACTCAAATCCATTTCAAAATTATTTAATATCTTTCAAACCTACCCTATTAAAGTTTGGTTGATATCGCTAGTGACAATGGAACCAAATTACCAATTGAGAAGATTCCTCAATCCAACTCGTACTTCAACACTGCACGCACTTCCGCATAAAGCATAAATAAAGTTTCATGGAAGGTGTTAGATTTTAAGCTTACGACTTATGTTAATATGACTGTTGGTAACATGTGTTACTAATATATTTGGTGTTAGTTAAAATTATATTAATTATTTAATTGTATATTATTTTTTTTTATTTTCTATACATATTTTGTGTAGATAAACAAATAGCTGAAAGACGGTTGTTGTAACGAATGAGTTGGATACGAGTGAAGTGCAAGGAAGTTTCAACACGTGACATGTTAGGAGATCATAGGTTGTAACTGACACGTAACCACCTCCATCCACTCTTATGTTAACCGACTGGAATGAAGTGGATAGCAGGAGTTATTGACGTCCAAATATTGAGAGGGTGGAAATAAACTGCTCAACATAAGGATGACTATAAATACTGCAAATGTTCATTTCCAATGTTGCGCCTTTTGATTCAAGAATTATCTGCAAATTTCAGTTTCAGTTGTTGCTATTCTGCCTACACGAGTGTTAGTAACATCGCAAGCAGTTCATCACACAAGTGAAGATTGTGAAATCTTCCAAGTGTGAAACTTGGTGAAGTGCGAAGGAACATAATACGAAAGTAGGTAGTTTTATTCAGATTAATCTCTTGTTAGATTAGTCTTCTTTCAATGTTCTTATACTTAGGCAAATTCATAGGCTATAAAGTTTTGAACATGTTGTGTTAGTAGATTAGTCTAGGTTTAGATTCAATCTTCTTGTCATTCGATATTTAAAGTCTTGTTGGCTGCAAAGTTCGAATGTTCTTTTTATTGTTTCTGTATTGTAATCTTTGGTTTCAATATAGTTTTTAGCCGTAAGGTGCCGACAGGTTTAATCACTTGCCAAAAAGTATTTCATTTTGTTCTTTACTTATTCTGCTACATGTTAGATCGAAAGTTATTAACAAACGATCTAACGTTACTCTTTTGTTTACACAATGTCACAAAGTTATTTGTTTGTGTTTTTTAAGTTAATATCCGTTGCGTGTTAAATTTGATGTTGTTAACATGTGATTTAACGTTCTCTGTTTTGTACACAAATTATTGTTTTTTGTTGTAATTTCGGGCACTCATTTCTAACAGAAGGCTTAATTATTGGTTAAATTAAAACTGCCATACAAAGTTTCTAAAGGTAGGCGATTGGTGATTTTATATATAGCCCTTAATGAAATAGAAAAAAAAAATAATAATAACAAAAGGAAATTGAAAGAAACGAAAATATGGTAATTAAAAGAAAACAAACTGAAATACAAAACGGCTTACTGAAAAGTACAAAAGAAAAGAAAAAGCACAAAAGAAAAGGAGTGAAAATCTAGACTAGTCACTATATATATATAGCACATTTCAAATTTTGGACCTATTTGCTCTTAATGATTTGGTGTTCAACAATTGCAATATATCATCCACACTATGACTTTTCATTTTTGTTTTAAAAGCTCTTCTTCTCCACTGCCACCGCGCCGCCCTTCTCTGTCTTGTCCCTCATCCATTGCGATTCACCATTCATGCTCCAGATCTACAAATAGACCGGTACATCAAGGTAATTTCTCCCCATTTCTTGGAATTCATGTTGATTTTTGGTGATTTAGGGTTTTTCTGGATTTTTCTTATATTTTCTGAATTTTTTTGGTTATTTTAAGGTTTTTTCCATATTTGTTTTGGTAATTTGTGGTATTTCATATATACTTTCTGTGTCCACATAAAATATAAAGTCTTATTTAGTGCTAAACATAGGGTTTAAGAAATTAGTTAAAGTTGTTGAGTGAAAAAAGCGAACAAAAACTTATATATATTGTAAGTTGAAGGTGATGTGAGTGGAAAAGACGAAATAAGAGTTAAATTTATTGTAAGGCTTTATACCGTGGACGGAGAAAATATTACTTTTGGCAATTTTTTATGATTATTTGGGTTTATTTCTGGGTGATTGGGTACAATTGTGTTGATTCAGGAAATTGTTGCTTGCTGTCAAAATTCGTTGATAAGAAATGAGTATGTTTGTACCAATAGTAACTCGGTCAGTAGCGAACAACCTAGTAATGACTTGTTTTATATTTTTTAACATATAATTTTTTGTTGACTTGTAGTGTATTAGCCGGCTAGTTTGATTATATTGCAGTTTATTTCTGATTGTATTAGGTTACGTGTGAGCAGTTTGATAATATTAGTGACATGTTGGTACGAATATTGTGAGTTAGTACCAGCGTATCATACCGGCAAGGTGCACTTTCATAGTATGTTGGTATGAATATTGTAGCATAATATAATGTATGATTTATGTTGATGGTACAGTATATATTATGCTTAATGCTAGAATTACCACCCAATGTTGTACTCCATCTGCCCAACAATTAATTAGAAGAAGCTAAAATAGGCACTCTAACACATAATATATACTGTACCATCAACATAAATCATACTCCCTCCATATTTTTATAAATGTCCTAATTCAGCACTTTTTGATGTATTTTTATAAATGTCCTACTTTATTTTTTTTTACCATCATACCCTCCTTATTTTTAAATTTACTACCATTTGTCACTTATGACCCCACCTCACATCAATTTTATTTCTACATTTTTATCATTCCAACAACTTTATTCTTACTTTTTGATCAATACCATCTTTTTTTTGTCATTACCACTATTTTTTTGTCATTATCTCATTACCCTTATTTTCTAACTTTTACTCTACTTTTCAACATTTTACCAACTTTCTTAATTCTCGTGCCAGGTCAAACTAGGAAACGGAGGGAGTAGTACATTATATTATGCTACAAGAGCTATTCTCTTATTTGTTTCTCCAACATAATTGGACAAAAATACCTTAAGAAACAATTACTTTCGCTTTCCAATTTTATTATTAATAATATTTTTTTTAGTATTCATGTCGGAGCCTTCAGGGGAAATTGTACTTTTAATTTTATATGGTAGTAATTCGCGGCTGCTTTTTAATCCGCAACCGCTACGTCTCATTAAGATGAATCATGTGCAGTATTTTGTTCTTGAACAAAACTTGGGTGCAAATTCTGCTCGGTGCAGATCTGCACCCGACCCGACCGGTGCGTGAGGTCCATGCACCCCTTTTTTTCTTTTAATTTCAGTTTTTATTTTTTAATTTCCAGATTTTCCCCCTCTTTTTTATTGTTTGTCTCTTCATTTTTTTGTTTCACTTCTTCTTTGGTTAAGATTCGAGCTAGGTGAGCCAAAGAGGCCTCAAAGTGAGCCGAAAAATTCAAATTGTTGCCCGAAGATTATCCTTATATTAGTAATCGGAGCGAAGACAGAGCCATAAAATCGGAGCCGAAGCATCCGCCAAAATAAAAACTGAAATTAAAAAAATTTGGAAAAGAAAAAGTCAAAGAGAATTGACCCGAGTTGATTGGATCGGACATAGATCGGGTCGGGTTGGATTAGACCCTTCTCCATAGTGGAGATGGCTGCATCCAAGTGCTACTCTTTGTTCTTTATATCGCAGTACGAAGCAGTGAGTAAATTTTGGGTCTCTCATACAAGGAAGGCCCAATCCAACCTTTTTGGCTTGTTAGGCCCATAATAGACATCAACAAAAAGTGATTAGGCCAGTCTAAGGTAAGGACTACGGAGGGAAATGTATTTGTATTTACAGTACTTTTTTTTTAAGAGTATTTACAGTACTTTTTGGGCCATCATTCTTTTTTTCTTTGGATATATTATCATGGGCCATCATATTCATAGCTTTTTTCTCTCCATTGCTTCATCTTATCAATTATTTCAAATATTATTCAAATAAATTTCTTTCTATTATTTATAACTTATAAGCGTAACAAAATAAAAATAAAGGCTCCTTCATGTATTGCCGAATCTTCCTTTATTTACAAGAAAAGGTAACGTTTGATACATTTATAGTACTCTATAAATCAAGCAAATCAAAAACTTTATTGGAGTAGTATATAGCACCAATAGTCATCCATAAGTTTGGCACAAGAAAAAGGTCATTTATACTTCCAGAGATGTATAAAATAAAATAAAAATCATATGTAAGACTTGCATAGATATTCAATTATTTCTATGAATGGCTAATAATTAGGGGTGAGTAAAGCGAATCGAAAAATCGAACCGACCGACGAACCATATCGAAACCATCTCGAAAAATATGGTTAATCAAATCAGCGGTTTCGGTTTATTTTTTACTTTTGAAAAATCGAGGGTACCGGTTAGGTTTTTATTTTTATATATAAAAATCGGTGGTTAACCGAACCGAACCGAAACTCAATAAAAATTACTAATTTTACTAATTATATGTTATAAAATTATACTAACATTTACTTTTACTACTTTTACTTGATAATATGGTAGAGTTCAACTTATAATTAATTCATACATCTTTAAATTTTATTTTTTAAATATAAATTGTTCTTCGTTCGTCCCAATAGCAAGGTCTCACTTGCTCTTGGCACGACTATTAAGAAATAAGAGTAAAAAGATAGAAAATGTGGGTCCTATAACTTTTGAAGGGTTAATTGTTTTCATTTTTTGTATGATACCATGCTAATGAGATATACGAAAAATGAAAATGAGACCTTGCTATTGGGACGGAAGGAGTAATATGAATAACTTTTGATGCTAATAATTATAAAAAAAAATTGAAACTTTATTTCGTGATGATTAACCGTTGAATGATGGTTAACTAAAACCGTTTTTTAGGTTAACCGTTGTCGCAATTTTGGTTTTTATTTTTTAATTTTTAACGGTTAATCGAACCGAATAAAAACCGTACGAGTGGTTTTTATGTATTGAAAATGGTCGGTTAACCGAACCGTGCTCACCCTACTAATAATATTATAACAGTAACTTATAACTCCCTGTATATTGTAGGACGATCATTTATGTTATCATGAAAACAAATAATGTAATTTTCTACATTGTGATTTTCCAATACTAGTGTAATGTTTTCTATCGTAATTTAAACAAATCTTACTAATTTAAATACATTTGAATAAATCGGAAATTTCGACCCCCTTACATATCATATAGTATATATATAAGATGGGTTATGATGAAAAAAGCCTTTAAAGTGAGAAATAAGAATAAATCTGGACCACACATTGCAAAAAAAGGGCAGGCGCGTGCCAATTTTTATTTTTTTTCCTGGCCGAATTTTTCATAAAACATAGTGCATCTAGTTACACTATGTGGTGCATCTGGTTACACATTGTGGTGAATGTACGATATTTTTTAAGTTTTTTTTTTGTTGTTTAAGGTTTATTTTTTTGTAAAGCATAGTGCATTTTCATTACACCTAGTGATGCATCTGATTACACTATCTCGTGCATATCAATACACGTAGTGGTGCATCTCTCATGAACCACAATGTGGTAGATACACCACACTGTACAATGAGATGTACCACAACGTGAAACTTGATGCATCATATGCTGACATGAGATGCACCCAACTTTATAGAAAAATCAAACCTTCAAAAAAGTCGAACTTAAAAAAATAAAGTGACTTTTTTTTTACATGCACCACAGTGCATACTACATAGCGAGATACACCAGATACACCACCTTTCATAGCGAGATGCACAAGATGAATGGTTGAAATTAATTCTCATTTCTTAAGATAAGGATAGTTATATAGCGACATAAAGAGTTTATGTTGCAAGCCATGTGCTTGAAAACTTGAAACGTTAATTAATTTTTTTGCTAGAAAAGTTATTTCAAACTACAACGTGGTTTCCTTAAGCTATAAACATCTGTATATTAGTATATATAATTATATATATAAACATAGATAATTAACCCTTCACGTATAATGTCCCCATGCAGCCAGCCTTACACGTAAATAGCTTGTATAATCACTATTTTGACGTAACTAATTCACCGACTTAGGAATAGGATATACATTTACATTACTTTTTCTAGTTCTTGGACCTTGGGGTGTATTCATGAGTTGTTAAATGATAAATTTAATTATCAGTTTTTTGGGCTTAGTGGTATTTGAAGGCACAAAATATTAGTATTTCAATTGTAATTATAACATCACCTTCAATAATTGACATATCAGTAGCCATTGACTTTTCTATTTGTTGCAATTTAGACTTCTCTCTAAGATTTTGAGGAGTCGGGAACTCTATGTGGACTATACTTTTTAGAAAGCAATCGTGAAAACTCATTTTCAATAGATTCATTTCTGGTCTCTGAAAATTCACTTATGATTTTTTATCATCAGAAATCGTAGGGATTCAATTGCAACCCAATCAGAAGATTTGATGCCAAGATGTTGCTGATTGAAAATTGTGTTATAATTGCAATTGAGATCGTATGTTATTCGCACCTTCAAATACAATTAATCTTTTTTTTTTTTTTTTTTTTTGTCTCTAACAACTAATTCGCAATTGTTCGCAAATCACACCATTGTATTCGTCAAATAAAGTTAGGACATTAATAAAATGCAATATTCTACTTTACTTCATCGTTTGTACAAACTAATTAAAGAATCAAGCACCTGCCAAAATATTTGCCAAAGTCGAACTTTTCGTTCCACAATGGATCGGTTCTCATATATGTTGATATTCATTCAAATTTCATACATCATCGATACGTACGCATAATACGGAAAATTTGAATGAAGGGAGAAACTATTATTCAAAGTTTGTTGAGGGTTAATGAACACCTAAGAAATAGAGTTGAAAAATCAAATTAAATAATCGTATAAGGTGTCAAAGAAAGTGACGTTTTTTGCGTAAGCAAATCTTGGATTTCAATGTAAATGACGGTTTATGGGTTTAATTTACTACTTTAAAACTATTTTAATCCTGTTTTTACTGCGAGTTTATTAAAATTAATCGATGGATCGTGGAAATTTTGACAAGTATTACGTATACTTGATAATTTTTCAATAAAAGATTAAGATAAGGATGTCTCATGAGATCCTAGCAGGGGAGCAGAAGATGAATTGTAATTTAATATAAATTGGATATTATTGAAAAATTGATTGTGTTCATACCAAATGCATGCACGTCTGTCATTTTCAAAGTTAAATTCAATTTAAGTATATTATTGGATATGGTAAACTATAGATGCCATTTTTCTGTAGCAATTTGAACTTGTAAAAAAGAGATTAAAAAACAAATCCAATTTGAGAGGTCGATTAGTTAATAGTATATAATTAAATATGTTTGTGGTTATATATACACGTATAAACACACACACACGGAATTAAGGATCAAATCAAAACTTTTTTTTCATGAATTAACTAGAAATTAATTTAGATAATTGATTTGTCTTATCTATTTTTCGGAATTATTGTACTAAAGCACTCCTAGCTTGCAGAATTCTCAAAATTTTATTCATAAATTTGCTTTGAAAGCTTCCCCAATACTATTTCTAACCCTATTTATAAATGTATACAACAGTTCTCTTATTTTACATTTATTATTTCATTGAACTTGTGGCCAACTTAATTTTTGAGATAAGAACAATTTAGGCAAGTGTAAATTTGGGAAAATATTTAGGATGGTGTAAATATTTTCGTGGACACCCACCTAATTTGAGAGAATACACTTTATGTCTTACTTTTTATTGGTTTAGCATAAATTAGAGTTAAAAATGGTTTTAAAAGATCTATTGAGAGTGCTCTAATATATATCAATAAGCAGTATAATGGAATGAGCATTCCATGCTTATATACTTATATAAAGAAGCAGTTTAACAAACAAATATTGTTGTATATATAAAGAACCATAGTTCCTAGATCAAATCCTTATAAGAATGAGTTTTTATGTGAAACTACTTCTAATTGACTAATAATATATGCATGCGGTACGATTACTAGCTTAGTGATTTTTTTTTTTTGTTTATTACAATGCACATATTGTATCAAATATAATCTTTTTATGTATTCTTATAACTTGAATATCTGAAATCTATAAAATACAAACCATGCATGTTCATTTATATTTATGAAAATCTTCCCGACAATTAAAAAAAAATAATAATAAAGGATCACAACCGCACCATGTGAAAACGAATGCGTCGTGATATATTAAAAAAAATTAACTTATAGTAATAAATTATGAGTAAATACACAAATAATTAATTAATTAATCTTTCAACATGAAAACGGATAAATGCAAAGACGTGTTCTAGAAAGGTGAGGCAATTGATAGTAGTAAATAATTTAAGAAGGTAATCATGTTAGACAAGGAAGCTAAGAAAAGTTTTGACTTGCGTGGTGATACATAATATTTTTAAATTTTAATAAGCACATACATATATGTGCGCGCGTGGTGTGTGTGAATATTTACACTGAGATTTGGGTGAATATTTTATTATTTGACTAAAGTTTATTTAGTTAGCTGGAGGGTGGATGAATACATTTACCTGAAATCTAACGACTTTGAATTAATAGACTGCTCTACTGTCAGAGAAATTCAAGTGCCGTAAATAAAATTTACACATTAACTGGAATGGCTCTCTCTAGCTGTAGTTTTTTTTTTTTCTTTTTTTTTAACACGTATATGTTTATACATGCAGTATGTATTTATACCGTATATGGAGTATATTACAGTATTACATTTGTTAATAATTTCATCTAAAATTGTAAAATATTAATATGAATTTTGTCTAAGAAAACATAGCTAAACTTTACCAAAAATATAATTTCCCTTGAAAACATTTTTTCTAACTTATTCATAGTGCAAATTTGCAGTCATATAAAAGGAAACTTATCACTCAAGGGACGGTATAGGTCGATAAAAATTCGGCTTTGCGTGCGTGTGTTAGCTTACTGGTAGTGTGGTTAATGCATGGGCCAAAGGCCACGGGTTTAAGTCCACCGTCATGCGGTATTTAAATTTCCTTTGTAATGTTGTTAAAAAAAATCGGCTTTTCGTGTATATGTTGTCTTAGTGATAAAGTGTTTAATGCCGAGGTTAAACGTGTTCAAGTTCATTGTCACGCGGTCTTTAAAATTTCTGTATAACAATTAAAAAAAAAACGGTTTTCCACTTGATCCTAAAAACTTTTGTAAAATTCAAAGGATCACGCAAAATTACTGATCGAATGGTTTTGTCGGGTACAACTATAAAGTTATAAAATTAAGTTGATACTATAGTTTTAGGTTAATTCCTAGGAAGATATAGCTAGAGCCTCTATACACTTTATGACATAATTATTTCTAGAGTATGTGATTCAAATAAATGAGCACAACTTTTTATTTCATTTTTCCAATATTGTACGTTTTCTTTCATTTCTTATTTATGTCTCAGTCTTTATTACTCAAAGTCTCAAATATTATCTCAATAAATACACGATTCTAATATATATATATATTTTTCATAAAACATGGATCACATTTTGAAATGGAATAATACCTATCATAATCAGACTCGATGAAAGTTTCCAACAGTTAGTGCATATCGTTGCTCTTTTCTACAATTCTAAAAAGAATTATATAGTAGAAGCCCTTTTGATTGTCGCCATTAATTAAGAAAATAAAATAAATTAAATTAAAGAAAATAACTGGACAGCTTCAAGGAAGAAGGTGGCTGTTGAGTCGTTGACTTAAAATAGTATACGTGGATCATAGGCAGAAAAACATTTAGAAATATGCCGAAACTTATAAACACGTGTTACACTTGAAGCTTCTAAAGGGGAGGGACAAAAGAGAAAAAAGAAGAAAAAAAAATGAAAAAAGGGACAAAAAGGAATATGACTTGTTTTTTTTGGAATACAAAAAGAAATATGCATTGAAATGAAAGGCCTTAAAAAACAGTAATCCACCACTAAAGATAGTCTTACTATCGAGGGAGGGAAGAATATAAGATAAAAATAATTGGATTTTTTTTTTAATGAAGAATTTGTTTCTACCATATATTAACCCTGCATATACATAATTGAATAAATGAGGAGAAATAAATAAGCTATCAAAGTCCATACTTCTCATTCACAAAATAACATATTGATGTTACTACAATTACATGATTCACAACATTTTGAAGTACTTTTTTACTTTCTCTCGTTGATGAGGTAAATCACAAGGTTATTTATAACATCATCGTCATGGAAGTAATTAATTAATCTTGAGAGACACAGGTTCTTTGAACTTAATCGAATACCACAAGAAATCATAACCGCTTATACTAGCTTATTATTATTGTCTAAGTCCATGAGGAACACGCAAATAGTTGAAATTTGATTCACTTTTGGTGACAAATGCAAAGCAATTCCAAATCATGAGGTGTCCTACTCCTAAAAATTAAATTCAAAAGGCTAAGGCCTTTTTTTTCTTCTGTTCCATCGATTGAAGCAATCCATGAAACTAAGGAACATTTATTTCTTTATAATTGGGTAAGAGATGTAACAACCATACCAACTCTTATAACAGTCTCTCTTTCAAGACTTTCTTTGCAAAGGTCAAATGCCTTGTCTAGTTGCCACTTGTCCTTGAACTCATCATGTCTTACCTTGAGATAATTAATCACTTAATTGTATTCTCAAAAAAAAGTGAATCACTTACTATTGCTTAGTAATAATGTACAATAGAAAAAAAAATACATTTCCTTAAATATTGATTAATTAATTAATCTTTTATGATATTAATACATATGGTGAATGAGCATTTGTTACTATATCAATTCATACATAGATTGCATGCACAAATTATCCTCTCGAGATATTTTTGGATAATGAATTAGCCCCAGTGTCCCCTAAAAAATAAATAATATAAATTGTCTTGTAACTCTTTGAAGTTAATTATATAATGTGTTTAAAATTTAGAATTGCCAAATTATATATCTAGTATTTCCCTACTCATCCAAATATAACCAATTATTCTCACTAACATTCGATTAATATGTGGCCTATGCTACTCATGGCAAAACTGTTTTGTTATATAACTAAGTCGACACACTGCACACACGCATAAACAAGCTGGGTGTGTGTGTGTGTGTGTGTGTGAGAGAGAGAGAGAGAGAGAGAGAGAGAGAGAGAGAGAGAGAGAGAGAGAGAGAGAGAGAGAGAGAGAGAGAGAGAGAGAGAGAGAGAGAGAGAGAGAGAGAGATTGACCATGATGAAAAGGGCCGGCGCCAAATCCCATTGACTTCAATTATTCACCAATTACACACACACACACACCATCTAGATATATAAATATGGGGATCGATCACCACATCATTTAGAAGTAGAAATTCCAGTTTCTGCTACCTTCAAATAACTTGTTTAGCCACAAAAAATCCGAGGAAACTCATAGTTTTGAAATTAACCAGAAATAACGAAGAAGAATGGGAAGAACACCGTGCTGTGATAAAAATGGGCTGAAAAAAGGTCCATGGACTCCAGAAGAAGACATGAAGCTCACTCAATATATTCACACTCATGGCCCCGGTAACTGGAGAATTCTCCCCAAGAACGCTGGTATGTTTTTATATAATCCCAAATCCAACCCCATATATAAATTTTGATTTCATTGTCATTATTTTGAGGTGATGATCTATAATATAAGTGCGTGTGTATGTGTGTGTGTTTTTAGGGCTTCAGAGATGTGGGAAGAGTTGCCGTCTGCGTTGGACCAACTATCTAAGGCCTGATATCAAGAGAGGAAGGTTTTCATTTGAGGAAGAAGAATCTATTATTCAATTACATAGTGTTCTTGGCAACAAGTAAGAATTAGTATTAACTAATTTTCAATTACAATCAATTATTAACTAATTTCCTATAATTTGTAATTTTAATTTGTGTGTTTAAGTTATTAACACACTAGAAATAACGTTTAGTTAGGCCCACAAGAACATTGATCTCAAATCAATTGATCATATAGGAGTATATATATTAGTATATGTTGGCTTTTCGACTAAAATAAATAATTAATTTTGTTGATTATTTAATTAGGTGGTCCGCCATCGCAGCCCGTCTACCTGGACGGACGGATAACGAGATCAAGAACTACTGGAACACGCACATAAGGAAGAGGCTCCTAAGAAATGGGATTGATCCGGTCACTCACGCCCCGCGCCTCGACTTATTAGATCTATCATCAATACTCGGCTCGCCTCAGCTCAATCTATCCAACCTCCTCCGCCTCCAAACACTCATCAATCCAGAAGGCCTAAGGCTTGCTTTGAGTCTCCTATCATCCAATGTTGAAAACCCTAATATCTTATTGCACAAGCTTCAAGAAAACCAACTTTTGGATTCGCATAATCTCCAAAATCATCCCCCAAATTTTCAACCTAATCAGTTTGAAAATGTCGTTAGCCAACAAAATCCACCAAATCTTACAGATGCTTCACCTCAAAATCAACCTCAATCTATCCACAATAACTTAGGTCAATTACCTACGGCTTCTCCTAGCTCAAGTGGCCAAGTGTTTCAAAATTATTGTCAAACCACTGAAAATTTTCCGATCAATAGCGGATCGAGTTTTTTCTATGGACCAGTTTCTGATCAAATGAAGGCAGACTTGTCGGAGAATTCGAGCTTCGATTCTGTTCTTTCAACGCCATCCGCCTCGACCTTCATCAACGGTAGCACAGAAGATGAGAAGGAAAGCTTTTGCAGTGATTTGTTGAGGTTTGAGATTCCGGAGAGTTTAGAATTAGATTATTTCATGTAAAAATGAGTTGTGCGTTTTTGCAATTATGTCTGGATAATTTTAGGGTGTACGTAATTATAATGGACCCTTATTCTGTTTTTTGGTGATTTGGTCCATTTCTACGGTTAGCAGATTTTAAATATTTATGTATGAGCTAGCTTATATATGTAAATTAATGTTTGCAGTTTGCATGTATATTTCTTAATTTTCGTTGTTATATTTGCTATAGTTTCATGTTCTGAATATCTCGTTTTGTGTCGAATCCTACATGGCTGGCATCTACTAATAAATTAAAATACGAGCTAATTTAATCAGCTAAATGAAAATTCTTTTTGTATAAACATGCAGAAAACATTGAAGCCATAATTACATATATATATGTGTGTGATTGTATTCATTCTGGTACCAGTTGTAAAACACTAAATATTCACTAAGACTCAATATCCCATTTTTCATATCTCATCATGTAAAATTGATCGGAACTCCAATTTGCCTTAGTATTTTTGTTTTTAAATAAAAGTCGAGGTTTAGTATATATATATATTGATCAGTATACTTGAATATTTTTTCTTCTCTTTGAATACATTCAAACTGTGAAAATCTCTTCTATAATTAAAAATAAAGGTGTGAACTTCAAACACTCCATGCTTTTTCCCCTAACAAAAAAAGGGGATTGTCCCGATTTTTATTTAATCTATATACATTCAATAATACTTATCACTTTACGCAATATAAATTAACGGTCAAGTATTAGAATTCATCAACTGATACACTATTTAGAAAAGTTATATTACACTAATTCATTGAATTTGCAAAATGTGGCAGTTAAAGACAGCATGTAATTT
Source organism: Schizonepeta tenuifolia (assembly GCA_029490685.1). Taxonomy (NCBI): domain Eukaryota; kingdom Viridiplantae; phylum Streptophyta; class Magnoliopsida; order Lamiales; family Lamiaceae; genus Schizonepeta; species Schizonepeta tenuifolia. The sequence goes on from CM055956.1 coordinate 113,428,123, forward strand.
TGAATTTGTTAACTGCTGTATAGCTTTTTGAACTTCAAATTGTGATCTAGGAAATGTATAAGGCTATCCACATCCCTTAGAGCACCCTAAGGGTGCTCTAAGGGGTGCTCTAGCACTCGAGCACCCTTAGAGTACTCTACCCCTGCAACGCAAGGGTGCTCTAAGAGTGCTCTAAGGGGTGCTCTAGCACTCGAGCACCCTTAGAGTACTCTACCCCTGCAACGCAAGGGTGCTCTAAGGGTGCTCTATCTTTAATATTAAAAAATTCATCATTTTCATTTATTAAATTAATTCATCTATTTGTAAATAAATTAAAATATACTAATAAATAAATAATACGAATTTTTCATTAATATTTAAAAATTGGAAAATTACATGTCGTTGACAATAAAAAAAAACACTACATAATTAAAAAAAAATAATACATAAAACTAAAAATTACTTAAAAAAACTACGCCCACCCCCGACGTGCCTTCACCTCCTCCACCATCTTCCGGTGAACTTCCTGCTGCTCCGACGTCATAAATCTCGTGTCCCTGGAGACAATATCCAGGTCCATGTGATCACGTCGCTGCTGAAGATACTCGGACTTGAGGCGTGCACTTTCCATCTTCGCCCGAGCTGATTCCCGCATCGCCACCGCGATCTCATGCTTGGCCTCGGCGAACTGGCTAAGTCGGGAGCTAACTCGATCCATGACGGAATCGTACTGGGACGACCCTTCAACCGGCTTCTTTCCTTTGCCCCTTGCCCTGGCCCTTGCGGCATCTCGACCCTCCGGTCGGGAAGGCGCGCTTTCTCCTTCGGTGGACTGGGCCTCCTCTGCCTACGGCTGGGATTGAGAGGATGTGTAGTTGCCCTCCGCCGTAGTCTTCGTCCTCTTCATGGACTGTACGTCTGGAAAATTGGCTAGGTGGAACTTGGGGTTTTCCCTGAGGATCTCCCACGCCGTGAAATAGCGGAAGGCAGGCGCCTGAGCATTTGCCTGGTAGATCTGTTGGGCCTGGTTTTTTACAAACTCGTCATCGACGCCGCTTGGCCGGCGAGCATTTGCCTGCTGCCAAGCCGACATCCAGTGTTTCACGGCGGTCTGGATGCGGCTGAAGAAGCTCCTCACGGCTTTCTTGTTGAGAGCCAAGTTGAACCTCCGGTTGAAGCGCTCTTGGATAGCGCCCCAATATCTCTCGCCGGACTGGTCGCATCCGACGATGGAGTTGTTGGTCTCCTCCACCCAAATCTGTGCAATGTAGGTGGCTTGTTCGTCCGTGTAGTTGTGTCGCTTGGACCGGACGGGTTCCTCGTCATCTTCGGCGGCAGAGGTGTCAACGGCTTTGCCCTTCCCCTTCTTCTTCCTTCCTCTGGCAGCGGGCTGGGACGGCAGCGGGGCCAAAATGATGCGATCCTCGGTGTTTGTCGCCGGAGTGTCGGAGTTCGGGGAGAACGACGGGTAGGATTCGGCGGAGGCGGCGGTGTTGAAGTTGATTGAATCAAGCCCCGCCCCCGTGAAGAAATTCACGTCGTCGGACATGTCGGGATACCACGCCGACGAATATGGGTTGTTGGGATCCATAATTATTTTTTGAGAAGGTTTGCTTGAAGAATTGTGGAAGAGGAAAGATTTTGAGAGATGAAAATAAAATGAGAGGTGTGAAAATGAGAGAGGTGAAGAGAGTATTTATAGGTGGTAAAATAAAAAAATAAAATAAAATAAAATAAAAAATCGCAACAATCTAGCCGTTGCCGGCTTCGAATCCAACCGTTGGATATTTAATTTTTTTTAACGTTGGCGCGTGCAATGCACGAGCCTGACGTTTTTTATTTTTATTTTTTAAAAAATCGTAAGCGCGTGTAATGCACGCGCGTGCTCGAGCTGTGCTCGAGCTCGTCTCCTCCGCCACGCAGTGGTCTCGAGCACCCCCCTGCTCGAAATCGGCTCGAGCACCTTTGCTCGAGCCGCGATGTGGATAGTCTAATACAATATTATACGTTATAAATTAATCATGCGAGATATTGCTAACTAAGAGGGTGTTTGGCTGAGCTTAAAAGCTCATGAAAACAGCTTATAAATACCTAAATCCTTAATAGTAAACAACTTATAAGTTGTTTTAAGAAGCTTAAAAGCTCAGCCAAACGGCCTCTAAATTTAGAAGATATATACTCCTTCTGATTTTATATAAGACTCTCGTGCCATCAAAATACACATACCAAGAAAATTGATAAATTACTATTTTTAATTATATATAATTATTGCCTATAAAACTTAAAAAATAAATAATTAGCATTTATGATTGAGGTCCAATTGAAAGTTTTGCATCATTTTTTTCAAAAATATGAAATGAGACACTTATTCGGCAACAAGAAAAAAAAGTAAATTAGGACACATAAAAAAAAATAATAAAAATAAAAAAAAACAGAAGGAGAATATAATATAGAGTGAAAAGTTAAAATAGCCTTTTTCGAAAAATAAAAATAAATAATACCCCTAAATATACAAAAGATAAAAAAAAATGCCCCATAATTCATAAAAGATAAAAAAAAAACCCCATACATGAGTAGCATACATGATGACTATTGCAGCATACATGAATATCATACATAAGTATCATACATGATGACATAAAATGACGAATAACATACATGAGTGTCATACATGAGTAGCATACATGATGACTATTACAGCATACATGAATATCATACATGACTGACATAAAATGACGAATAACAAACATGAGTGTCATACGTGAGTAGCATACATGATGACTATTACAGCATACATGGGTGCTCATCATACATACATGAGTGCTCATCATATATACATGAGTAACAGACACGAAAACATCATGTATACTAATCATGTATGGAGTATATTTTTTTTATGAGGTATTTTTTATTTTTTATAAATTATGATGTATAATTTATTTTTACTTTTTAAAAAAAAAATATTTTTACATATTAACTGTTTAATATATATGCCATATTTATTATGAGAGGACCTACAATTGCTATTTTATATGCACATATTGGATAAGCTTTTAGTTTATATGTGACAGCATGTAAAAACATACAGCAGATGTAAAAGGATATTTGAAAAATCAAGTGTGATAAGTTCAACATATATTAGTAAATTGTGGCTAAACTGCCACATTATGCATTTATCGAGCTAAAATTATATACTTTGATATCATTTTATTAATTGATATTTTGCTGATAAAAGGTTATATCAATGAAAATTAAATAACAAACAATGATGCAATCATAAAAATACTTTTACCAAAATGAAAGAGTTCTGTTTTTCTTAGTGTGTTGGCTAGATAACCAAACAAAAAAAAAAAACATAAACAGAATTATATAATTATTTTTATCAAAATTATGTAATTATTTTATTTTAAATGATTCTTTTTAAATTATATCTTATGTATGAGAGTTAGATAAAAAAAATTGGGTATCTGGATAATTGGTTAAGAATTGCGCTTGGTAATTTTCCATCAGACTCAGAATTATATACTCTGTTGGAATCAAGGATGTATATTTATTTTGGACAACAAAGATTTATAGAATAGAATTTATATGTGTAGTGGACGTGTGTGCGTGTGTACGTAAGGGAATTAGGGAGAAATTTATTTTGGCAACACAATTCAATTCAAGTCACTTCATTTACATAATTAAGCATACATCATCATATTTATAAATATATATGTGGTTAGGAATAGTTTATCTAGATAATTCCTTTTATAGATTTTTCTACCATCTTTCCTTAATTTCTCATTTCTAGATTTTTCTAATCTTTTCTCCCTAATTCTTTACAATTCTAGAATATTCTTTACTTTTTGTATCTAGATATTTCTTAATAAAATATCTACTACAAAATCAAGTTTAATTATTTTTATATTTTCCAACCTCCCCCCCCTTAAACTTGATTTGTCATTCCGAGCAAATTTCTGAGCCTGATAAAATCTTCGTACTTGAGTGGCTTCGTGAAGATATTGGCAACTTGGTCTTGTGATTTCACGTACTCTACTTGAACCTCCTTATTTGCGATGCATTCTCTGATGTAGTGGAAGCGGGTGTCTGTGCCTTATTTCACTCCGGAATATTGAATTTCTTTTGGATGCAGCTGCATTATTCTTATTCATATAATCCCTTCTCTGGCTATATGCATTCACTTTGTGACATGCGATGTTTTCGCTAAGTCGGATCTTTGTTTTCTTCACCCACTTGCAAATCTTCTTATTGGCCTTCATTTCTTCATCTCTTGAATTTCTTCATTTTGCTTTTGGCGTATCTTTCTCAGGAGTTATTGGCTCATAAGCAGAAAAACAAAATAGCATGAGATCTTCTAACCTTTCAGTCTCATCGTAGATCTCATTTAAGGTCCTTGTGCGTAGCGTTTCGCTTTAATTTAAGAAAGATGGTGGCGAGTCTTCAACACTTGATGTAGGTGATGTGGGTGGAGTTGATGGTACCTGTTGTGCATCTTCCGCTTGTTCAATCTTATCTTGCTCTTCAAAATGAGGAATGAATGTGAAGTCACTGTCGTTGTTGCAGCCGAAATCCCATACTCCTTCTTCATCGAACTCCACGTCTCGACTTATCACAGTTTTCTTCATAGTTGGATCGTAAAGCTTGTAGCCTTTAGAGTTAGAGTCGTACCCGATGAAGATGAATGGCTTGCTTTTGTCGTCGAGCTTGCTCCTTGTCTGATGTGGTACATGTGCATAAGTTTTGCTCCCAAACACTCTCAAGTGGGCGATCCACTGTTTTTTTCTACTCCAAGCTTCTTGAGGAGTCTTTCCCCACACGCTCCTCGTTGGACACCGATTTGACAGGTACACGACGCACGCCACTGCTTCTGCCCAAAACTCTTTGGGTAAATTCTTCGTCTTCAACATGCTTCTGGCCATCTCCACGATGGTCCTGTTCTTTCGTTCTGCCACTCCATTTTGTTGGGGGGACCTCGGAACTGTTAGTAGTCGCCAAATTCCGCTTGCTTTGCAAAATTCTAGAAATTCCTCGAATGTGAAATCTCCACCTCGATCAGTCCTCAAGGCTTTGATTTCTAGCCCACTCTCTTTCTCGACGACAGCTTTGAACTTCTTGAAAGCTCCCAATGCTTCTGATTTCTGCTTCAAGAAGTATATTCACGTTTTTCTAGAAAAATCGTCAATAAAAAGTAAAAAATAATTATTTTTACCGAGGGAGCTTGGCTTGATTGGCCCGCACACGTCAGCATGAATTAACTCCAATGGTCTTTGAGCTCTTGAACGCGACTCCTTTGGGAACGGCTTTCTGAAGTGCTTCCCGAGTAGACAACCTTCGCAGAGTTGATCGGAATGCTTGATAGGTGGTAGTCCTCTCACCATTTCCTTTCTCGATAATAATTTTAATCCACTAAAATTCAAGTGCCCAAAACGGAGGTGTCATAACCAAGATTTATCTTTATAGTAGGCTTGAAGTCATTTCACCACATCATTTTGAATATTTAATAAAAACATTCTATTTTTGGACATTGGCACCTTGGCAATTAGATTATTTTTGCCATCTCTTATTGAAAGGCTATAATCTTTCATATGAATATCATAGTCTTTCTCTAAGAGTTGTTCCAAACTTAATATATTATTTTTTATATTGGGCACATAGTAAACGTTAGAAATAAAATCATGAGCTCCATTTTTCAACCGAATTAAAATCTTCCCTTTTCCTTTTACGGGAATTCTATATTCATCACCAAATGAGACATTACCGCTTACCGACTCATCGAGCTCCACGAACATGCTTCTTTTTCCGCACATGTGATTGCTTGCGCCTGTGTCGAGGTACCACGTGTCATCTTGCTTTCCAGCTTCTCCTTTATATGCTAGAAGTACACTCTCATTTTCTTCACTCTTATTCTCGGCGTAATTAGCCTTCTCCTCAACTTTCGATTTTGTATCTCTACACTCGGAAGCATAGTGCCCAAATCTATGACAATTATAACACTTTAATGAAGATTTATTGTACCTTGCTTGTGGATTACTCCTCCCTCGTCCGCTACTCGGGAACTCCATTCTTTCTTCATTGTTAGCGAAATATCCTCGTCCACATCCACGACCACGACCTCGATCTTGTCGTTCTCCACGACCTCTTCCTTGTCGGCCACCTTCATTGCTCGAACTTTCTTCTTTCTCTTTTGGATTCACTTGCAACTTTAAAAGTTGCTCAACAATTTCTTGTTTCTTACTCCACTTCTCCTCATATGCCTGTAACGATCCCAACAAGAGATCGATAGTCATCTTCGGCTAAATCTTTAGTTTCTTCTATTGTCACAACAATATGCTCAAAGTTTGGAGTTAGCAAACGTAATATTTTCTCCATGATTCTAACATCCTCCAATTTTTCGCTATTTCTCTTCATTTGATTAGTGACCGCCAAAACTCTTGAAAAATAATCCGAGACTGATTCAGACTCTTTCATATGTAAAGACTCAAATTCTCCTCTTAGAGTTTGGAGACGTACTTTCTTTACTTGCTCCTCTCCTTTGCACGAGATCTGGAGCTTCTCCCACGCTTCTTTGGCGATGCTCGCACTCGAGATCTTCTCAAAATCGTCGTCCCCTAGCGCTTGATAAATGAGATAGAGAGCTTCTCTTTCTCGCATCTCTCAATCTATCCCTTTGTTGTTGAAATAGTGCGGCCTCATCTTGTGGCTCCTCGTAGCCACTCTCCGCGATCTCCCAGACACCGTGGGCTCCCAATAGCGTCCTTATCTTGATACTCCAATTATCGAAACTGCTCTTATTGAGCATGAGGACTTGAAACGACGATAAATTTGCCATCCCACAGGTAGGATTTTATGGCTCGGATACCACTTTGTTGGAATCAAAGATGTATATTTATTTTGGACAACAAAGATTTAGAGAATAGAATTTATATGTGTAGTGGACGTGTGTGTGTGTGTATGTAAGGGAATTAGGGAGGAATTTATTTTGGCAACACAATTCAATTCAATTCACTTCATCTACATAATTAAGCATACATTATCATATTTATAAATACATATGTGGTTAGGAATAATTTATTTAGATAATTCTTTTTCTAGATTTTTCTACCACCTTTCCTTAATTTCTCATTTCTAGATTTTTCTAATCTTTTCTCCCTAATTCTTTACAATTCTAGAATATTCTCTACTTTTTGTATCTAGATATTTCTTAACAAAATATCTACTACAAAATCAAGTTTAATTATTTTTATATTTTCCAACATACTCCAGGATTTGTCGAGGGTGCAAACTATCCAAAATAAGATATATCGGGCACTATCCGATAAATTTATAACTATGGATGCTTAATTTCAATTAGTGATAAATAGAAGGTGCAAAGTATAAATTACTTTATAAAATTTAAAAGTCAAAACTGAACAAATCATTCATTGCTTTGCTTCCTCCTACTCATCAAATGGCTAATTTCATTCGAATATTTACGCGAAAAAAACCAATTCAATCCTGTCTTTCGCTTTCGTCATTCCCTTTAATTCATACATTATCGCAACCCAAAACCAATGACAACAATGGGATCACCTCCATAATCGACTCTTTGCACAGAGGCGATAGCTGGAAATCCCTCTCAGAAAAATTTGGTTCAGTCAAATTCACAAACAGTTTAGTTGCAAACATTCTGTTGCAGCTCAAGGAACCCATTAATTCAAGAAAAGCCCTCAAATTTTTCCACTGGACAGCGAAAGAAGTGAATTTTGAACATGGGCTTTCCTCGTACTGCTTGATTATCCACATTTTGGTGAGAGGAGGGCTAATCAAGGATGCTAAGGCAATGTTCGAGTCAGTTTTGACGAAAGATTCTTTCGATGGTAATTCTCAAATATTTACTGTTCTTGATTCGTTGATGGAGAGTTATAGGTTTGTTGATTCGGTTCCTTTGGTGTTCGACTTGTTTGTGCAAACTTGTGCAAAGTTGAGAATCATTGATGGTATTCTTGATGTTTGTGAATCGTTGTTTGATAATGGGTATGTGTTGAGTGTAATCAGTTTCAATACTCTGCTACATGTGTTACAAAAATCTGGGAATGTTGATTTAGTTTGGAATGCGTATGAGCTCATGATTAAAAGAAGAAAATATCCTAATGAGGTTACAGTGAGAATCATGATTAGCACATTGTGTAAAGAGGGAAAACTGGATAGATTTCTTAGTATTGTGGATAGGATGCATGGGAAGAGGAGTTCGATTCCTCGGTTAATTGTGAATACTTGTTTGGTATATGAGATGATTGAGGAGGGCAGGACTGAAGATGGTTTGGTGCTTCTAAAGCATATGTTGCAGAAAAATATGATCTTGGACACAATCTCGTACTCGTTGGTTGTCTTTGCGAAGGTTAAGATGGGGGATCTGGATGCTGCTAAAGAGATATATGAGGAAATGCTTAAGAGAGGTTTTGAGGAGAATGCTTTCGTGTGTAGTTTGTTTGTTGGGGCATTTTGCGATGAGGGGAGGGTTGATGAGGCAATCGGGCTGTTAGAAGAGACAGAGCGGTTGGGTTTCAAGCCTTCGGATGAGGCATTGAATCAGCTGATCAAAGGATGTTCTTTGAATGGAAGGTTGGATGAGTGTTTGGAATTTTGCAGATATACGATGAGGCTGGGACTTCTTCCGAGCTCTTCAGCTGTTAATGTGGTGTTTGAGAAGCTTTGTGAGAAGGGGAAGACGAAGTCTGCTGATGAGATGTTGACCGTGTTGTTAGAAAAAGGATTTTCTCCGGATGATTATACGTATGGTCATCTCGTTTCTGGTTATTGTAAAGAAGATGATAAGGAGGGGCTTGTAAAGCTTTTGTGTGAGATGGAATACAAGTCAATCTCTCCTAGTGAATCTCTTAGTTCAGCGATTATCAGACTGTGTGAGTGTGGGAGATTCAACGAGGCAGAGAAGTATCGAGGAGTAATGGAAGCTCACTCGCTTGTTCCTAGTCCTAATGTTTACGAGGCACTGGCACAACGCTAGCAACTTCAGGTCTGATCTCCCATACTATTCTACTAACTCCTTGTATGAAATTGAAGTTAAATATTGTTGTATCCTGCATCTGTAAATCATTTAACCAGTTGTAGTAGTTTAAGATAGTGATTTCATGTTGTGTGTTGCAAGCTTTGATAAATGAATGAAACGAGATTCAATAATAAAGCTAATTATACGGCATGTTGTCAACATGAAGCTTCTCTAGATGGACTTATTGATGAAAGAATATGATACTTGTCAATGGAAAGAACTCGACAGAGTTAAGACCACCATGGAACGAATACGACCTTCCCATCATGAACATCAGCATGGGGCAACGCCAACGACTGTGCCATACAAGGGTAAGTAGTATCAGCAACAGTATTCATTAATTTTACTTGAGGTGAATGCATCATAATTACTAGTTCAGATCATATATTTTCTGCTCATACTAAATTATTCATTGATCAAGGGAGTAAATTATTTTCTGATTATCAAAGGAGCCCCTCTCACAGTTGGTTGTCGACTGTTGTTACATGGGGCACATGGGACGACACAACCAAGCTGGGCGCAGACGGGATTGATGTCGTGGGTCACAAGTGTCCAGTCTTTCTCCACGACGAGGTAAGTAGGAATGTAGGATTATCCTTTAGTTCATCCTATTATTCAATATCAATATAATAAAATCATGTAAAGAGTTCATTGCAAGAAATAACACAGTGTTTACCCAACTTTGTCATTATCATGTGACTTTCAAAGGTTGCAATGACACCACACTTTAATTCTTTTGCTATTACAACATCCCCATATTTTTCAGCACATTCTATCCAATGTGTACCCTAAAACGATGTAGTTTAATTGCTGAAAAGTTTGGAATGTTGTAATGGCAAAAGAGAGTGGTATCTAGGAATGGTTTAAAATCGAGGCAAGTATATATACTTAACTTTTAATTTTAATGCTCGTATTTGAGCATATTGAGATTTTGAGTTTGAACGAGCTTTGCGAACTGGGGCACGATTTAAAAGAATGTTACTTCTTCATTAGAGAGAGAGAGAGAGAGAGAGAGAGAGAGAGAGAGAGAGAGAGAATTTATCACGACGCTGTACAAAATAAGGCCAAAATTCATTAGAAAGTCCATTTGACTAAATTGCAAAGCTGTATTAATGGCCCAATTCAAATGGGACGGAATGGGCTGGAATAGGACTGCAAGGGCATTTGTTGGTTTGTATTTTTACAATTCACTATTAGAGCATCCTCATCAGCTGAGCTTCAAGTAGGCTCAACTACGCTGAGGGCTCACGGACGAGCCTGTTGTGATTAGGGATGTCAATTGAGTCCGAACCAGGCGGGTCGACCTGAATGACCCGAAAAAAATAAATTGTGATATTGGTGAGGTTCATTATGCTTTCTCATATGAATTAGTTTCAATTTTCAAAATTATGTTTTATTGAAAAGAAATGAAATTACATTAAAAATAAATAATAAAAATACATTAGTTAAAAACAAGAAAATTACATTATTTTAAAAAGAAAGAAAAGGAAAAAAACAATCAAGAAAATTACATTAAATATAAGATAATTACATTAATTCCAAAAAGAAGAAAAATAATTAGGAAAAAATATGAAAAACAATTAAGAAAAAAAGAGATGAAAAAACGAAAGCAAAAACAACAAAGAGAAAAAATAAGAAAAAAAAGAAGGAAAGCAAAAACAATAAAGGAAAAAAGGGAAAGCAAAAACAATAAAGAAAAAAAAAGGAAAACAAAAAAAATTAAAAGAGAAGAGAGGAATTGAATGCACGCGATTGCCCAAAAATGAGAATGAGTCGAGCTCATCCGGATGAGTTGGGCTCGAGCCGGCCAATGAGCCACCAATGTGGATGCTCTTTAGTAAACAAAGTAAAAAAGATAATATAAGTATAAAATGTAATTACACGAGTTACTAGTGATTGGTAAATGTATGATGACAATAGTCAAAATACTTTTGTTCTTGAAAATCATATTTTCTTTGTAAGATTAGTAAAAGACCTCATCCGTTCCAAGTATATAGCTCTTTATTTTGCAGTTTAGAACACATATTATAAAGCAATTTGTTGCTCATCTTCCATAAGCACCATTTACGTTTTATCCACAATAGTCTTCTTGTTTTTTTCTTTTTTAATTTGTATATCCTATTTTGCTATATCTGACACTAATTTAATTTTATCGATCATTACAAATACGCTCATTTTTAATCTTGAAAATCTAAACTGTAAAAACACTAAAAAAAAGTTTCATTACATTATTTCGTCATACCATAATTTGAGGACGTTCATTAGCATAATTTGCGTTATCATTACAAATCTTGCAAGGCTTATGCAAAAACCAAAGCGGACCATATAAATGCCACAAAAAAGAAATATAAAAATATGTTTACTGAAAAAAGGAGTATACATGTCTTTATTATTGATATTGTCTTTTCCTTTTCTCTATAATGGAAATTGGAAAGTCGCGTGGTTGGAATCAACTAGAGAAAGAAAGGTGAAACATTAAGTGATGAATATAATGATAGCACCCCTAGTTTTGCAACGACATAGCATCTCCTAGTAAAAATAGAAACCCTACTACTTCCCAAAAAAATAAAAATAAAAATTAATACTAGGTTTTGGTTATTGTGTTTACAACATGTTCCCACGTATTTATTTCAATAATTTACAGTGTTTAAATATAACATTTTATGTTATAAATATATAGAATCAAACTTAATACATCAAATTAAATTTTTTTTTCGCAGCTCAAACTCGCTAATTATTCGAATTCGTACATCAATTTCGCATTTTACTTCATTTAGACACACAATATATACTTTGTATACAATAAGTTAATAAACTATGATAAGATAAATAAAATATGAAAATAAAAATGCCCTAGGAAAGGGAAGCTATATATGCCATGGCATCCACTCAGCTCCACTTTTACGTTATTATTTTGTTGTGTTTGGCTTTATGATACTACTAGGCATAAATACATATAGGATAAAATGATGGTGTTTGAAACTTTGAATGCATGTGGTAAAATCGCGTGCGCGTTATCATTCCTTTTTTCCTCAAAGCGTGCTTCATGCCAACTATAGGCACCCCCCACCCCACTTAAAACAAAAAAAGAAAAAATTAGTAAGGCTTCTTTGTCGTAAATGGAGTACCATCTATTTCCTTGAGTTTGTAACTTTGACATGATTTGTGGATATTAAATATCGACACCGTGTATCAATTTTTCGCAATTACACATCCTCAAAAATTATTTGGTAAAGTTTATACCATGTGTACTGCTTTTTTTTCTTTATTTTTTTTTTAGGACTATCATGTGTATTGCTTAAACAACGTTGTTTTCCTAATGCAGTTTTACCGCTGAAATAATTGAAGATATAAATAAATTACTGTAAAATAAAAATATATGGTGTTGTAATACCACAAAAATAGTTCATTGGTTGGGAGAAACTCTTCTAGTAGCTTTCTTTCAATTATATTGTTAACTATTTGAGACTAAATCATCATTCTATAAAGGAAGAGATATATCGTGTCTTAAAAGTTACTATAAATCATAATAGGTTTCATGACTTTGCACTATATATGATTGAGACAAACTCTCTTTGATTTATATGCATGAAAAATTGGTTAATTAGCATACCAAGAATAACTGTTGAAGACTGCGCGCTAATTTCAAAATAAAAACAATATCCGATTATATTTTTGTATAAAAGCAAGAGTAAACTCATCTAACATGGACTTATGAATGACACTCCACCAAAACCCGTGAAAACTATACCATTTTATAACTTCAAATTTGACTGTGGTGTAAAACAATTATTTCCCTACATAGAAATTCTTGAAGTTTTTGTCCTACTTATGTTTTTTGTAGATTTAACTCAGTCTCGCTAAACATAGCAGTATTGTATAGTGCTAAATTTGTAATGTTCCATTTGTAAGAAAGAGGCACAAGATTTTTAACATTTATCAGTTTGTGTTTTTGTGTTTTGGTTTGATGTGAAGCATAAAATTTCAAACTTCTCTGTGTATTTGCATTTCTTGTCCACTAATTCTGCGTGACGCATGTACATGTGAGAGTCATTCATTTTATGATTTAGTAATAGATCCATCCTACAAAGATTTACGGACGTTAAGTTCGAATCTTATAAACATTTTCTAGCTTGAATTCATTGTACATAATAGTAACTTTTTTAGCACGGTTTGTATCTTTTGTATTTGTATTTTTACAGACTATCATATGAAAACGTGGTTTACCTAGGATTTCTCTCATCATCCTACATATATTAAAATATTAAATCGTATCAAGTTGTAATTAGTAATGTAAAAAAATGTTTAATTTTTTTGAATTCCAATCGTTTCATTTGTCACCTTTCTTGGATTTTCATGCTTATAGTAGCATATGTTGGGATTTGATTACAAAGAAATGTTTGAATATTAGGAATTGGTGGTTACGCTTGTTTTTTTATTAAATTATAGTATTTAGTTTTACGAGGCGGAATCTATGACATCTATTTATATGCACACTCTCAGTTAAACCAAAAAAAAAAAAAAAAAAAACATATCAAATATATGAGGAAAAAAATAACACGAGACAAGTTAACTTTTGATGAGCTTCGTCGGCCTTACAAAGAACATATGGAAAAAATATAAGCATAACATGATATCAAATAAATATTTAAAGAAATAATTGGCTATATGTATAAAATAGTAGTACAAAACTACTAATTAGTCAAGTGCATGTATATATAATAATGTAATAAAAATTAGGGTAGTGATATTTGGACATAGTATGTCCAGACATACGATGGTAAAAATACGAATTTGACGAAAAATTTTAACTAATAATTTAATTTCATAGTTTCGATAGTTTAGTTATTAATAAACATACACTTTTAAAATTTTAGTTATAAAGTTTCATCCTAATTTAAATTCATAAGTTTAGGACTTGAGTGTGGATGAGAGTAAAATTTTGAGAGCAGATGTACGTGAGATCGATATTTCGGAAGTGGGTCTGAGTAGAAAAGAAATTTTGAAGGCAATCGGATAATATTTTTCCTATTTCAAGCACGTATGTCCAGACATAGTATGTTCGAATAGAATTATTGTAAAAATTATACCCCGACGGACATGCATAATTTTTTTTCCCACCACTATCTTTTACATATAATAATATCCATTTAATTATACAAGCAACGTAAATGTCCTTTATGCACATTTTTTTTCCAGTACTCGAGACAAACAAAAGGTGTGACCAAATCTACAATTAAATCAAAGAATATAGTACAGTGTAATAACTTAGCATATTTGTTGAATTATGTATCCCTTTTTATTCGATTATCTAAATTAATTTTGATAATCTAATCTTGATAACTGTTCCCCCTAATTAATACTACATTGCAACGGGATTTAGCGTCGCATCAGTACTAAAGTCGTTGCAATAGTCTAATCTTGATTACGGTTTCCCATAAATAATTACTTTTCCCCTAATTAAAACAAACAATTACACAGAAACACATACAAATTAAATTCGTTGCAATAATTTTCCTACTCGTTTGAGGGTTTTAAAATGAGGCTCAATCTTTGTTCAATCTAATTTTTTCATGAATATTGGGTTTGTAAGTTTATTTATTTATAATATATCTTATTTTGTATACTAATGTAATTAATTGAGGTTATTACTTTTCATTAATATGGACCTCACGCAATAAAGTTTATTATGCCGAGGGCACATGGAAAAGAGAAGAAATACTGCTTCGTGTACAGAGGGTTGGGATGAAATTTCAAGCTTAGCGAAGAAGCAGAAGAGTAACAAAACCAACAACGCATGTATGATAGAAACAATATGGATCCCGCCTGACAGAGGATGGTATAAACTTGAATCAGATGTTGTAGTCCTTTCAGCGAATCGTATCGGAATGGGATTCGTGGTTAGAGACGAAGATGGATGGATGATCATTGTGGCACTGCCATCTCTATGAATTCCTTTAAGAATTTGTTCAATGAGCTCCATAGAAAATCTTTGACAGAACTCATAGATGCCATATTTTGTAACTTTAGGTGCACACAATTTCCACACTGGCACAGTTTCTCGACAATGAAGGAAAAGGTGAGATTGGTTTTCCACACCTCCCCACATAGTCGGCAAATTGGATTCACATCGATGCCCCACTTGAGCAGATTCGCTAAAGTTGGGAGCCCCTCTTTGCATGCCTGCCAAGCAAAACTCTTCAACGTTGGAGTAATTTGCACCTTCCAGAGTTGGCTCCATTGATTTGTTGTAGCGTTTGCCATCGTTTGTCCACCTTCTCGCCTAGATTCAATTTCATATGCTAGTCTATAAGCAGAGCTGAGTGAGAAGCGCCCATGGGTGGTGAAACCCCGGACTATACGATCTGGAGGAAGTCTAAGGTATAATGGGATGGCTAAAATTTTAGCGGCCTCTTCCGAGAACAAATTCTGCAAAACTTCATCATTCCATGTTCCCTCAAATTCTCATTGTTGATGTTGGATGACTCTCTAGTCTTTCCAGAAAAGGCATACCTATCCAACGATCTCTTGTAGACCTTATACATGCACCATTTCCCACACTCTATGCCACTCCCTCCTCAATGATAGCCTTTGCCTGCAGAATACTTCTCCATAAATAACTTGGTAGGTATCCAATAGAAGCCTCGTGCAGCTCTTTCTTAGGAAAATACTTTGCCTTCAAATTTTTTAAAATAGTGGTATCTTGATTAAGAAATAACTGCCACCACTGCTTTGCCAACATAGCTAGATTAATCCTTGAAACCCAAACCACCCTTGCATTTTCGTTGCTTCATCCCTTGCCACCCAACCCAATAAATTTTGGATTCCCCTTGTTTGGCTCCCCAGTAAAATTTCCCATACTCATTTCAACCTTTTGTAAAGATTCATTTGGAAGTAGGAAACAATTCATGAAGTATGTTGGTATGACATGAATTACCGCCTTTCGCATTACCTCACTACCTACACTTTCCATTGTTTGCACTTCTGTTCCACCCTATCAACCAAGGCAACAAAAACTTCTTTCTTCGATCACCCAATTATTGTAGATAGGCCAAGGTATTTAGGGTGTTGGTCTACCATCCTCACTCTAAAGCTCCCACATAGCTCTTTCAGGATACCTTCTGGGACATTTCCACTAACACTAACTTCAGTTTTCTCCATGTTTATCCTTTGTCCTGAAGCAGATTCATACAACTTGATAATCTTGTGGATCTCAGAAAACTCCCATTGATTTGCTCTAGAAAATAGTATACTGTCATCCGCGAAGAAGAGGTGTGACACAGTAGGTGCATTCCTTCTAACTTTGAAACCGTGAATATCCCTTTTTATCTCAGCAATGTGAAGCAATGAGGAGAAAACATCTGCACACAAGAGAAACAAATGCAGGGAGAGAGGGTCTCCTTGCTGAAGGCCTCTCTCCGGATGAAAAGCTTCTGAAGGACAACCGTTAACTATTACAGACTAAGAAACAGAGCTAACACACCTCATGACCAGCTCAACCCATTTCTCACAAAAACCAAACTTAAACATCACTTTTTTTAGAAAATCCCATTCCACTCTATCATAAGCCTTACTCATATCTAGTTTCATAGCAATGTAACCCATGCATCCCAATCTTTTCTTTTTCATCGAATGAAACATTTCGAAAGCAATCATTGCATTGTCAGTAATATATCTCCCAAGAATAAAAGCACTTTGATTTACGGAGATAATAGAATGAAATATAAACTTCAACCTATTTGCAATACATTTAGTAATGACCCGAACAACCACATTACAGAGACTAATAGGGCGATAATCTTTAGGATTTTCAGGGTTTTTAATTTTGGGGATCAAAACAATGTGGCTGGTGTTAAGAGATGAAGGATCGACTCCATCATTTAAAAAAACCAAGAGCAATGTTAGTCAAGTCCCTACCAACAACATTCCAAAATTTTTGAAAGAAAAAAAGGGTCATACCGTCAGGGCCGGGAGCTTTAGAAGGATGCATCTGGTTTAAGGCTCATTTAACTTCCTCCCTTGTGAACGGTTTGGTTAGATCTTTGTTCACTTGCTCTGTGATTTTGTGTTCAATAATCCTTACCACTGGTGCAATGTCTTCATTTCGCTCGGTAGAGAACAGATTTGTGTAGTAAGTCTTTTGCACTGCCATGATATCTTCTTCCTTTGTAACCCAATTTCCTTCTCCATCTCGAATCCTTCTAATTTCATTTCTTTTTTGCCTCCGATTCTCCTTATCATGGAAAAAATTTGTATTTCGATCTACTTCTTTCAACCAAATTGCTCTTGATCTTTGGCGCCACATGATCTCTTCCCTTTTTAAAACTTCATCTAAAATCACTTCTATAGTTTTTATTTCTTGGACCACTTGAGCAGACTGAGGTTTTGCTTGGAGTTGTTCCAGCTTATCAATTAAATCTTTTTTTCTATCTTCTCACTCTCCCAAAGACGGAGTTGTCCCAACCCATTAGAGTTTCTCTGCAAGCCTTAATTTTATCCTCAAAATTCTGGTAGCAGCTTAGCGAGTCCCAAGTATTCCTAACAAACGATTTAAAGTCTGGGTGTCGCATCCACATTTGCTCAAAACGAAAACGTCTGCACTTTCTTTGTTCATTCTCATCATTTTTCAATACCTCAAACTCGAGCAAAATAGGGCAATGATCCGATCTATGACGTTCCAAATGTTTTACCCTATGCTACTCATACAAGTTCTTCCAAACTGAATTAACAAAAACATGATCGAGTCTAGCTTGGATATTTTCATTTTTGGATTGACCATTTGTCCATGTAAATTTATGTCCGATATATCCCACATCGAGCAAATTGCATTGTTGAGTCATTTTCCTAAACCTCTGCATATTGCGCAAAGATTTATGTCTCCCCCCTTGTTTCTCCGTGGACTATAAAATCTCATTAAAATCTCCCACGCACACCCATGGACCAGATGTTGCTCCTTTAAGTCTTTTCAACAGCTCCATAGTTTTCCGTTTATCCTCTGTAACTGGTCATCCATAAACTCCGGTTAAAAACAACTTATTGCCAGTACACTTGTCTGTTACTAAAAACAACATATGGTTGTGGGAGAAGTTTATGAGTGTCAAATCAATTTTTCCTTGCCATAACACAACTAAACCACCTCTTCTTGCTTTTCCTTCTCCAATACAATTTGTTGCCATGCAACCCTCAAAATGCAGCGTCGGTTGATTTAGTCTCACCATCTCGCGAACCTTTTGTTTTGTCTCCATCAAAAAGACCACTTATAGTTGGTGATCTGTTAGGATCTTCATTAGAGCACGAACTGTCGCTTGGTTCCCAAGCCCGCGACAGTTTCAAGATAAGAAAGCAACACCCGCCGCTGGTCCATTCGATTCATCAGCATAGTTTACCTGTGTTTTATTTCTTTTTTGCACATTCTCCTCATCATGACTGTGTTCAGTATTTTTCCTTTTCCCCCCAAGCTTCTTGATTTGTACAATTGTTCCTTTATTGGCGTTCTGTCTTGCTCTCCATATTCGGGCTCTTCTCGGGCTCAAAGTAGCAAAGTAAGATCCTGATATATCATTATTGTCATAGGTATGTGGTTGCCCAATTTCTGTGTTATGTTTGCTTTCAGCCGGTGGTAGGGACTGACTAAAATGAAGGGCTTCTTTTGGTTGTTGATGGTTGAAAGTTAGGCTAAGGGTTTTTTGTGGATTATTGTTTGGATTGAAAAGTTGTAATGGTGGACACAGATTGTTTATTTAGGTCGGGGTAAAGATACGTGGGTTAATTGAGGCAGTTTGGTTGGTGGTGCTGGGAGTATTACTCGGGCCTTGAAGGGAGATGGTTTGGGTAAATGTAATGGTTGGTGAACTAGTATGGTTATTTGTTTTTTCTCCCATTACTACTTTCTCCAAAGAGGTCAAGATATCAAATTCGATCTCCTTTAGGATTGTAGTAAGGGAAACACTTCTGTCTGCGTCCTCTGTAGATTCTTCTTATTGTCTTTGTACAGATGTATCTCGTGTCTTGGTGTGTTCAACTATGCCCTTATCCACAATTTTTCTACCATATTTTATTAGAGAGGCACGAATCCAATCGCCATATTTTTTATCCGTCGCCGATTCGTCCGTTTGCTCGCAATCTTTATTATTATGGCCTAACATGTCACAATTATAGCAAAAGTTGAGTAACCTTTCATATTTGACTGGTAGCTTTCACTCCTTATCTTCCATTCTAATCTTTATGCTTGTTTTCAAAGGTTGATGAAGATCAATCTCAACACGAATCCTGACACTTCTACTCAATCCTTGAAGCGTTTCTTCATCAACTGACAAAAACTTTCCTACTCGTGAGCCCAACTTTTGTATCACGTCCATGGATCGGCCCAACATTGGAAGATCATAGATTCGTATCCAAAATGGCACGGTGGAGAATTTCATGGATGAGGGCTGGATATCCGGTTGGACCGACTTTAGAACAAGGACATCCTTGTTAAAATGCCATAGTTCGCCTTCCAACACCCTGTTTGCATCCCTAGTTGTATTGAACTGGAAAGAGAATAAATTTGTTTCAATCTCACGGGCACGTCATACCTTTGGACAGGTTCAGATTTTTCTCATAGTTTCCATGAGCCCAAATGCATTGATAGGCCTTTCCGTCCACACCCTTCCAATAAGGCAGACATTATCCGAGTTATAATCCTTTATCTCACTTGGTTTCTATATGACAATAGGACAATGTGTTCATCTTCATCCTCCTCCCTCTCTTGTTGAGTGCCTTTACTTGAGGAGTCCATTGAGCCAATGAGAATGTCACTGTTCACTCCATCACGAGACAAGGGAGAAACTCGCGCGAGAGCCTGAAACACAAATGTAAAGAGAAGGTGAAAAGACAAAAACGAAGATAGAAAAAAAAAATTAACAGAGGTGAGGTTTAAACAGAAAAATGACAAAGATAGATGAGGAATGAAATTGAGAAAGACGAAAGAAAATTGAAGCGAGACGGATTTGAATCTGGAGAAGAAAAACTTTAATTATACAGCAAGAAGCCACTGACGGCACAAAGAAGACCACCAAGAAGGCGAACAGACAACCCTAACTCAGTAAGGACCATTTAATTATTTGCCTTTTTTTACTATATATTTATGTTTTTTTTTATCAGAAAAAGTAATGAATTAAAAGCAATAAAAGAGTACAAGGGGTACTCCAACCCTTACGAGAAGATCGCCTCAATGACGAGAACACCTACATTACAACTCCCAAAACATCAACACCATTACAAACCTAAACAAGATCTAGGGTCCGATATCCAACTAGCAATAGAAACATCAAACAAGTTCCGATCTTTTAAAAAAGTCCATGACCAAACTCTACTCTTAATCTCGTCAACCGCCTTGCCGAGCTCAAACTCACATCCCTCAAAAACCATTTTATTTCTTATCTTCCAAATAGACCACACCACCCCAACCCAAATCGTAGCAGCTATTTTTGACAATTTACTTTTTCCAAAAATCTCACAATGTTGGAGAAAATGTATGACTAGATCAAAATGAGATACCATATACATATTCAACCATTTGTGACATTCGGCCCAAATAAAGGAAACGACCTTACATTTAAAAAAAAGATGCAACGTAGTTTCCTCTTCTTCTTTACAAAAAACGCATCTTGAGTCTTCATCATTGAAAATGACTCCCCTCTTGCTCAAGTTATCTTTCATCGCCATTCTTTGTTTGAGCATTTTCCAAACGATAGTTGGAACTCTTCTTGGCGCATAACTCCCCCATAATTTTTTGAAAGCCTTTCCATCTTGCCTTCTTCCTTCGATCGGGCTACGTCCTCTAACTAGTCTCTCGTAGGCGATTTTTGTGGAATATAATCCATTTGTCGAGAATTTCCAGCTCCATACATCATCTTTTCCTTGTATCAAATTACACCTTGTCTAAGCCCCCTTTGGAGCTGGAATTCTCCGGATGGGCTGCCGTTGACCAAGACATTAGCTGAAGCCGTCGAAATGCACTCTCTCATCCATCTTCTCCACTTCATATTAAAATTCATCTTGATGGTCCCGAAACGAGTTACTGGTGTATGGGGGGGGGGGGAATACACCAGTTAGGATTTTAAAACTTAACCCTTAAAAATTACTTCAACTGAGTAAAACGGACTCAGTTGAAATCTCACAGCTGAGTAAGCAACCTCATATGCCTCTCCTTTTGAAATATCGAAATCAGTCTCTCCTCCCCAGGTGCTTGACTCGGTACTTGTAGATTCTTCCATATCTCCATTGACTTCTGCATCTCTCTGCTTCCTCGTTTCCAAATCGATATCTCCTCCCTCCAGAAAGGTCACTGGGTTGTTTTCTCTTTCTTTATACTCAGGGTCTGTCTTGTTCAAAGACTCGCAAGAATCAAGATTCTTTGAGTCCACTAACTTGGGCTTATCTAAAATAGAAATATGGGCCCCAACCCCAAGAGTATTGCAATTTTCCAAACCACCCGGCCCACTTGGTAAAACACCAGAAAAATGAAAATGTCCGCGTGAGTTGTTGCCGCCCCCAAAGTCTGACATGTTGCTTTTCATAGACTTGAAATTCTCTTGAAATAAACCCACAACGTCTTCCTCGTTTTTTTCAGACGGCGCTCTTAATGCTCCCTCAGAGTTCCCGAGGACAGAATTTGAATTGTACGCCCTTTCGTGTTCTCCCATTCTCTCTCCATCGGAATTCTTATCGAACTCCGCGTCCGGTGACCACAGTGAATCATCGTCGGAGAAAATGCACTCTGCATCTAACAAAAAACACTCCCGGCAGACATATATTTATGTTATTTTTGCTGCAAAATGGTGCAAATCATTAGAGTGCTCTAATAAAATCATATGCATGTCACAATGTGAAAACTGCTTGAACGTTTCGTTTTTGTTCTTTTTTTGGGAGAAAAAAATATAACCAATACCGCATTTGGCACAAGGTTCTATACGTGTAATAATTGTGGCATGACTGCGTAGTTAATCTCTCATAGCGAATCGGTTTCTTTTATTGATCTACCCACCATATTTGTCTTCCCATTTAAGATTTACAGTTAAACAAATAAAGTACAATTTTGTTAAATAATCTTTTTGAGTGGGAAAATAGGGTATACTACTGGAAATGAATTATTCTTTATGTTTTAGTACTTTTTATCTTAAAGTTATTGTAAAGTGTGTCATCTGCAGACCTAAACATAAACCATAATTATATATACCACTCCCTCAAGTCTCATTCAAAATTACACTATTTCCATTTTGGTATGTCCCATTTATAATGGCATTAACTTAAACAAGGAAACTATCTCTTCTCTGAAAAAACTGTGACTCCACCGCCTTCTATCTCTTTTGTCCTTTAATAAATTTTATTTTCTTCTAGTAATTGTATTGAATAGCAATATGCCATTGTTGGAAATGGTTTAAATATTAACCATTATTGAGGATAAATATTGTTGATTAAATATTTATTATTTAATTAAAATATTTATTGGATGTTAATCTACGCCGTGAGTAGATGAACGTGGTATATTTAATATCTCTAAACCGATTTCAGGTGAGTGAGATATTGTATGCTAAAGGTTGGATGTTGAAGTAGTAATTAACATGTTATTAATTATAATAAATGTTTGTTGTCCCACATCGGTTATATGTGGATGATTTGACTAGTATTTAAGGCTATGTCTGTATGGGCTTAATAACTTGTTAGGTTGGTGTGTATGGATGTGTATGGGTGCCTACGCGTGCGCCGCCGCCATCCGTCCGGACGGGCGGGAGGGCGGGCCTGGGACTTGGACTTGGACTTGGATCTTGGATCTTGGCAATTGGTGCTTTGGGCTGCTATATAAGGGAGGCATCTTCATTTTGAATTCCACACTCAACGAAAGCAATCTGCATTCTCTCCTTTCATAGCATATCATTCACTTCCAGTTCAGTCTTCATTCCAGTTCAGTTCGCCGGAGCTCGGTTCTGTTTGTGGTGCTACTACAGCCGAGACGTTTAGGTCGTTTTAACCTTTGGGGACGAGCCGCCTTACCGTGAGCACTACCGGGGCGTATTCTCGTCTTGTGGACAGAAGTCTAACTTCGGACAATCTGGTTTTCTAATCTCTGTTCTTCAGTTTCCTTTATAATTCTTACAAGTTCTGTTTCTGTTCAAAGTTCATCAATAAAAAAAGAAGTATTGTTCATTGAAATCTACACGAGCAACTACCCGATTCATAACAATCGCAAGACGAGAATATCGAAAGTTACTTGTTCGTGTGCTTCCTCAAAACTGAAGTTCAACCTGAAACTCTGCTGAAAAAATGTCTACCAATTCGAGCACCGGCGCTTCCACTCTTTCTTCCACCACTTCTGGAACTATTGGCTCCTCGAGCTCAACCATGGCTCCTGTTCAACCTGCTGCTCGGCTCATGCCTATCGCCGAGAAACCTCCCAATTTTTTGGGAACTGACTTCAAAAGATGGTCCCAAAAGATGATGTTCTACATCACCACAATGGGGCTTGCCAGCTTCCTGCGTGAAGAAAGACCTCCTGTCCCAGCCGAGAACGAGGCAAATGTGCAAGTTCGTATTGAATACGATACTTGGGTGCATTCTGACTATCTGTGTCAGAATATGTTGTTGAACGGGCTTGATGATGGCCTGTTCAATGTGTTCAGCATCAAGGAGACCGCCAAAGAAATTTGGGATGCTCTTGAGTTGAAGTATCGTGTTAATCCTGCTAGCACGAAGAAGTTCGTAGTGACGAGGCTCACCGAATTCCAAATGGTGGACAGTCGTCCTATGATGCCCCAAGTACAAGAGTTCCAAACTCTTTTACACGATGTTCATTCCGAGGGGATGCCTCTGCCCGAGGCGTATACTGTGGCGCTCTTGGTTGACAAGTTGTCGCCGAATTGGAAGGAATTTAAGGAATACCTTAAGCACAAGCGAAAGGAGATGACCCTTGAGACGTTGGTGGCTAAGCTTCAAACCGAAGCTCAAGTCCGTGATCAAGACATGAAGACCAAGGCTCCAATGGAGGCTAAGGCGAACTTGACCGATGGTAGGGGCAGACCTTCTAAGAAGCGTCCTTATCCTGCCAAAGGCAAAGGGAAAGAAGTGACACCGCCGACCAAGTTCACCGGGACGTGCTACAATTGTGATAAGCCCGGACATATGGCGAAGAACTGCCGTCTGCCGAAGAAGAAGAAGGGCAAGGTCAACCATGTCCAAAATGACTTCGACACTTGGGACAAAGACGACCTTGTTGCCATGATCACCGAGGTAAACCATGTCTCGGACCCTAATCTTGTTACTTGGTTTCTTGACACAGGTGCAACTGTTCATATCTGCATGAACCGGGACTTGTTCTATACCTACAAGGAAGTTCAAGACCTCTTTGTCACCGAGGTGAGTGACCGTACCTCACCTGTTCTTGGAGTTGGGACTGTTGTACTCCAACTCACTTCCGGTGTGGAGATAACTTTGAAGGATGTGCTGCATGCTCCGGCAATCCGCAAGAATTTGGTGTCAGGCGTCAAACTAGTTAGGGCTAAGTTTGATATAGATCTTCGTAGTGATTTTATAATCATACGTAAGTTTGATAAGACTCTTGGAAAAGGTCACATTGTTGATGATATGTTCAAGTTGAGTGTTCGTACTTGTAAGCCTTCTAAGGCAGTTGCTAATGATAATAAAGCTACTACTTCTGCTCACTTGCTTGAGTGTTGTGATTTATGGCATTGTAGACTTGGTCACGTAAATCTAAATACTATATAAAGACTTGCGAACATGGACATGTTAAAAATTAATTTATCTAAGGCACAAGACAAGTGTGAAGTTTGTGTTGAAGCAAAAATGGCTAAGTTACCGTTTAAGTCGGTTGAACGAAGCACTAAACCTCTAGAACTTGTTCACACCGATGTGTGTGACTTAAAGTTTGTGCAAACTAGAGGTGATAAAAGGTATTTTATTACCTTTATTGACGATTGCACAAGGTATTGTTACCTTTACTTGTTAAGAAGTAAAGATGAGGCTATTGAAGCTTTTAGAAACTTCAAGAATAAAGCCGAAAATCAACTTGGTTTCCGAATCAAAATGGTTCGAAGTGATAGAGGTGGAGAGTATGTTGCTCCATTTGCTGAATTATGCAACGAAAGTGGTATAATCCATCAAACGACTGCTCCTTATTCACCACAATCAAATGGCGTTGCTGAACGTAAGAATCGTACTCTTAAAGAGATGATGAACGCCTTGTTGATTAGTTCAGGATTACCCCAGAACATGTGGGGGGAAACTGTTTTGACAGCTAACTATACCTTGAACAAGATTTCACTCAAAGGGAAGGACGTGACTCCTTATGAACTTTGGAAAGGGAGGAAACCTTCGTATAAATACCTCAAAGTGTGGGGGTGTTTAGCTAAGGTTGAAGTGCCTTTACCAAAACAAGTTACAATTGGACCTAAAACGGTAGATTGTATCTTTATTGGTTATGCACTTAACAGCAGCGCGTATCGGTTTGTTGTACACAAATCCGATATACCCAACATTCATGTGGGTACGACGATGGAATCAAGGAATGTTGTATTCTTTGAGAACATCTATCCTAATAAGGATAAGGTTGATCCTAACTCTAGTAAGAGAGTTGAGGATGAAGCTACGAGTTCTAAACTTGTAGATGAGTCTATGAGTTCTGAACCCATAGATGAAAATGTTGCATCGAGTTCTAATCCGGTGTTCTATAGACCGCCGAATAGAAAGCGACTTAGGTCTATGCCTGTAAATGAGCCTAGACGTGGTACTAGAGTACGGAAAGCAAAAATTTATGGATCGGACTACGTCGTTTTAATGCTAAACGGTGAACCGGTATCCGTAAAAGAAGCCTTATCTGGTTCGGATGCGGTTTTGTGGAAAGAAGCTATAGACATCGAGATTGAGTCTATTATGCTTAATCACACTTGGGTGTTAGTTGAACTACCACTAGGCTGTAAGGCATTAGGATGCAAGTGGATCCTAAAGAAGAAGTACAAGTCTGACGGTACTATTGATAAATATAAGACCAGACTTGTAGTTCAAGGCTTTAGACAAAAAGCCGGTTATGATTTCTTTGATACCTATTCGCCCGTGACGAGACTTACTTCTATTAGGGTGCTTCTCGCTATTGTTGCTTTGCGCAATCTTGAGATTCATCAAATGGATGTTAAGACTGCATTCTTGTATGGGGAGTTAGATGATGAAATCTATATGAAGCAACCGGAAGGGTTTGTTGTACCTGCAAAAGAGCACATGGTATGCAAACTACAACGGTCTTTATATGGATTGAAACAAGCGCCTTTGCGTTGACACTTGAAGTTTGACGAAGTGATGTTGTCAAATGGTTTCAACGAGAGTGACAAATGTGTCTATATTAAGAAAACGGGTGACGATTATGTTATCGTTTGTCTTTATGTAGATGACATGCTAATTATGGGTAGTAACTCTCGTGTGATTGGTGAAACCAAGAGGATGCTAAGTATGAATTTTAGCATGAAAGATATGGGTTTAGCTGACGTTATTCTTGGAATTAAGATTCTAAGAACGCCCAATGGAATTGCATTGTCACAATCTCACTATGTTGAGAAAGTGTTGAGGAGATTCAACGCTTATGAGAAACCTATTGCTAAGACTCCTTGGGAACTGAATGTTCATCTAAGTGAGCACAAGGGGAAACCTGTGGGTCAAGATGAATATGCTAAGATCATTGGGAGTTTGATGTATTTGTCAAACTGTTCCCGACCTGATATAGCATGCTCGGTTCACAAGTTGAGTAGTTATACTGCTAATCCAAGTAAACAACATTGGAGAGCCCTAGAGCGCGTACTGGGTTATTTGAAATATACTCAGAACTTTGCGATTCACTATTCAAGAGAGCCTGTTGTACTTGAAGGGTATAGTGATGCTAATTGGATATCTGACTCCAAAGACTCATTTTCTACGAGTGGATACGTGTTCACTATTGGGGGTGGTGCAGTATCTTGGAAGTCTAAGAAACAGACTTGTATTGTCAGGTCTACCATGGAATCTGAATTCATAGCTTTGGATAAAGCTGGTGAAGAAGCCGAATGGCTTAAAAATTTCCTCGAGGATATTTCATGTTGGACGAGGCCTGTGTCGTTTGTGTTGATACACTGTGATAGCCAATCTGCTATTGGACGAGCACAGAATATGTTTTATAACGGTAAGTCTCGACATATTCGTCGACGACATAATACC
This sequence comes from Schizonepeta tenuifolia, assembly GCA_029490685.1. Lineage (NCBI taxonomy): Eukaryota > Viridiplantae > Streptophyta > Magnoliopsida > Lamiales > Lamiaceae > Schizonepeta > Schizonepeta tenuifolia. Next base: position 113,455,385 of record CM055956.1, read on the forward strand.
GTAAGACATTTGATCTTGAGTGGTGTTATCTCAATTGACTATGTAAGGTCAATAGATAATCTAGTGGATCCGCTGACTAAGAGCATTAATCGAGATCAAATGTATAAACTGTTAGAGGGAATGGGTGTTAAATCCACATCTTAAGGATGATTATAGCGGATACCCAACCTTGCAGATTGGAGGATCCCAAGAGCTTGGTTCAATGGGACAACGAAGTTATAAGAATCCGTGTGTTAAACACTCGAACATACCTATCCTTTGAGAACAGTGAGTGTTTGTTTACCTACAAGTGGTGAGGTTAAGTCTTATGACTTTTAATGATTCTTGGATACCTCGGAGATGTCAAGTATATTATGATACTTGGGCATAAGAATCACCTATATAAGTGTGAAGTGAGGGCCGCTTCAATTGATACACTTATGAATCCAAAGGGGTGTCCAAGGCCGAAAAGGACACAAAACGTTAGAACGAACGGAATTGAGATAATATTGTGTCAATATTATTGTCTCGGTATACACCATGGGGGACTAGTTCAAGGTTTTCATAACCACTATGCCGCCGGTATACTCGATAATGTTGACTATGGATAGGTTCAAGGTCACAAGCCACCTAGCCAAATGCAGTGTTGTCTCTTGAGGACTGAACTTTGCATTTGCATTCATTTTGCATTGGCATTCTCACTCATGTGGGGGATTGTTGGAAATGGTTTAAATATTAACCATTATTGAGGATAAATATTGTTGATTAAATATTTATTATTTAATTAAAATATTTATTGGATGTTAATCTACGCCGTGAGTAGATGAACGTGGTATATTTAATATCTCTAAACCGATTTCAGGTGAGTGAGATATTGTATGCTAAAGGTTGGATGTTGAAATAGTAATTAACATGTTATTAATTATAATAAATGTTAGTTGTCCCACATCGGTTATATGTGGATGATTTGACTAGTATTTAAGGTTATGTCTGTATGGGCTTAATAACTTGTTGGGTTGGTGTGTATGGATGTGTATGGGTGCATACGCGCGCCGCCGTCGCCGCTGCCGTCCGGACGGGCGGGCAGGCTCGGGCCGGGACTGGGACTGGGACTTAGACTTGGACTTGGATCTTGGCAATTGGTGCTTTGGGCTGGTGTTTGGGCCTTATCTTTTTGGACCAACTCCACTAGCCCAATCCAGCAGCCCATCCGTGTGAAGCCCATCGGCCCAAGACCTTTGGCATCTGTAACAGCCAAGGTTGTTCACATCCGGCCACCTCTTCACGTCCAGAAACCGCCGGTCATGAATGGCTGCGTTAATGAGAGCCCCTCCACATGTCTTGAGCTGCTATATAAGGGAGGCATCTTCATTTTGCATTCCACACTCAACGAAAGCAATCTGCATTCTCTCCTTTCATAGCATATCATTCACTTCCAGTTCAGTCTTCGTTCCAGTTCAGTTCGCCGGAGCTCGGTTCTGTTTGTGGTGCTACTATAGCCGAGACGTTTAGGTTGTTTTAACCTTTAGGGACGAGCCGCCTTACCGTGAGCACTACCGGGGCGTATTCTCGTCTTGCGGGCAGAAGTCTAACTTCGGACGATCTGGTTTTCTAATCTCTGTTCTTCAGTTTCCTTTGTAATTCTTACAAGTTCTGTTTCTGTTCAAAGTTCATCAATAAAAAAAAAGAAGTATTGTTCATTAAAATCTACACGAGCAAGTATCCTATTCATAACAATTATAATGGGAAGGAAGAAGTATTATAAATAAGTTTGGATTCGAATATATATAGGAAGTGTCAAATTTATAGATTTGAGCTCATCCTATCCTACTAAACTAGATAATACTTATGTACAAGTTTTTGTGTTAGAAAAGCAGGCAAACTTAATAAATTTAAATTATCTTAATTCTTAAAACTACTACAACAGGAAAAAAAAGTAGAGGAACATTAATATCCTGCAACCATTATTATGTTATGGGTTCCCTCGTCAATAAAACATAATTAAGGATTAATATAGCATTTATTCTTCAATAATCTCCTCATAAAACAAATTCTCCCCATATATGAAACAATATCGATAGCAGCAGGTTCTGCTCATTTGTCACAAAAATAATAAATAAATAACAAAAAGAGCTAGTCATCACCAAGAAAATACGAGTGTAGTTGAGTATAAAAGGTGAGAAGAGACAATGTTGCAAGAATCGTACCGTTCATCAATGGAGTTTGATTTTGATCTTGAAAATCCATTTTCATCTTCCATCCACAACTTCCCTTTACTCTTCCACATACAGAATGATCATACGCCCTCCAAGTCTTACCTTCAAACAACAAAATCAAACCCCTCAACTCGCTCTCAAATTGTCTCTTTGATCCTATATTTTTGTCGGAATTTCGATGGTTTTTCATCGTATCTTGCTATTAATTACATGGATCGCTTCCTTTCCGCCACTTCCATTCCCGTACATTAACTCTCTCTCCCTCTCTCTCTCTCTCTCTAGATCTCATTCTGTATTTTGTTTTTCACTGTAAAATATATTTAATAACGTAAAAAAAATTAATAATAAAGTGTGTTGATTTTAATAGCTTTCAGTTTTTCAGGGAAAAAAGGCGTGGATTTTGAGAGTTATTGCTGTTTCTTGCATTTCGTTGGCATTAAAGATGAGGAAAATAGACTTCTCTGTTTCTAAGATGCAGGTAATTCTACTAATTTATTTACTTTTTGTTGGTGTATACTTAGCGTTTAATAAATAAACAATATGCTATTTTATGTTAGTATTTACTAGTAGTATTATTTATCTAAATTTTGTTAGCAGGATGATGGTGGAATGATTCTTGATTCAGCTACGTTAGAAAGAACAGAGATGTTAATCCTTGGAACTTTAAAATGGCGAATGCGATCTGTAAATCCATTTTCTTTTATCAGTTATTTCATTCCATTTCTCGAAATAGAAGACGGGGCATTGATTCAGGCATTGAAAGATAGAGCCGTTGATTTTATTCTGAGAGCTCAAAATGGTTAGTTCTCGTCTCTCACGAGACAACACTTGTTTTATTTTTTAATAGGTTCCCCATGTGCGTCACTGTTGATGTATCATAAAATATTTTAATTTTAATGAAATAAAATACGAGATTAAAATAGAATGGGAACTTGTATTGCTTCTTTATGTGTATACATTTCCTTTTTTTTATTTTGAACGTATTTTTATTATAGATATCAAACTACTCGAATTTAGGCCGTCAGTGATCTCCGCCGCCGCGCTTCTCTCGGCTGCAAATGAAGCGTTTCCATCGCAGCTTCCATGTTTCAGAAGCTGTATTTCCTGCTGTGAATATGTGAGCAAGGTAATAAATAAGTAGTTAGTTTAAAATAAATATTTATCTCTTCACACGAGAATTTATTGGTGGATCTTAGGTCGAGCTATTCAACTGTTATGATCTGATGCAAGAAGCATCGGCAAGAAGGGATTTGTTGGTCAGTGATTCGGCCTCAACCTCAACCTCAACCTCAACCTCATCCACTCCTTACAATGTGCTTCATTTACAACTCTCTACCTCTTCCAACTCAGAAATTAAGACGATGAGTGGAACGGACTTCAGCCCCAACGGCGAAATTCGGGTTCCAAAACGTCCAAAATTTGGTGGTTTTGGGCTTAGTGTTTTGCGTGGGACGTAGTTTTTATTATCCACTTATCTTTTGGGATTACGAGGGATATTATATTAATAGTCTGCAAATCACACAATAGATTCATTATCTACTTTGTAAAGTCTTTTTGTTGCTGACAAATTCGAGCTTGTCTGAATTATTCAGCATTTTGGCCAAAGTTTTTCCATTTATGTAGGGTATTTTCTGGCTGCACTTAGATTGAATGATTTGAACCAGTTAGTAGTTAATCATTGAATACACATTTAGTAATTTAATGGTAGCAAAGATCAGAGTTCTCCTAATGTGATAATATTCTGCTTATACTAGGCTAATAATCAAATGGATTTAATTAACCTCGTCTACTCTCTGTCAAAAAAAAAAAAAAAAAAAAAAAAAAAAAAAAAAAAACTCGTCTACTCTTATCCATAAAACAGAGTGAATTTTTTAGTTTGATTTCATATAAATTGTCCATAGATTGATAGAATAACACGTAAGATCACTTTATTAGTGATGAGAAGCAAGGATCGATTCTCTTCCTCATGAATGCTTGATGCTATTAACTAGGTCAAGAGGGAAAAAAATGGGGAAAGTAGCATATACCCCTATAGTTCACCCTCTTAAAAATACTTATCTCACCAAGGAATGTTTAGGGCTATCAACACCCCAACGTGTCAAATATTTATGCAAAAATATATTTAGTAATGGAATGTATAGGAATATTTATGCATAAATATTTTTTCAGTTATTAAACTAACTAAATGGTATGTGTGTCATCCACAAAGATAAACTTAATAAGAATACTAAAAGTGTATCAAAATTTTGAAGACGGTACACTTTTAAAAAAATAAAATAAATAGTACGTATAGTTTTCCAAATTGACATTTTTGATTAAAATAATTAGTATATTTTTCACTTTTAGATATTCATATAATTTATCTTTTAGATGCAAAATTCCTATTGAAATAAACTATTGATATTTTAATTTTTAACTTTTCAAGAGACTACACAAAAATTATATTCATTTATTTCATATAAATGAGAATTTATTAGCACTTTTATAATGACACTAAAAGAATAATTGAATTAAAATAAAAATAATAGTTATTATATTTGAGCATACATAGAACTTTATCACTTACAATATTTCTATAATTCATGGAAGGTCAATAATACAAAATAACGAGAGTGCTCTTTACAATAAAATATTTATTGTTCTTTATTTTTTTTCATTAGTGATCGAATATTAAATTTTGAGAAATTGCAAAAAATTCAATAAAAAATAAACTAAAATATAGATTAACTCGTTAATATTTATTTAGTAGAATTATTTTTTTAACGTGCGAGTTCACGTTACTTATACTAGTTAATGAAAACACAGGGTAGAATTTATGAAAACACGGGGTATTAGGCTTAGTATTAGCATAAATTGCCCTACTCTCTTATTTCTTTTTTACTATATAATGATACATTTGTTGATAATCAAAAGATATAAGCTAATTCTATCAACAAGAAAGTATTTATTATATAAGCCAATTCATAATTTTTAGTCAGAACTTGCATCTAATTTTATTTTGTAACCTCAATTTTATTTTTCTCGTAAGATAAAAGTCCCAGCCAAAAACTAATAGTACTAATTGACCGGAGATATATAAAGTTGTAGCAGAAAATGACCGGCAGTCTCTAGCATGCCACGCGTACACAAATTAGTACCATACATCACTTTTGAATAATCTTGCGCATGATAGTCATTTGAAGCTAAGAATGTTGACTTCATCAACTGCTTTTTATCTGATTTGTCAGTTCAAGTTCAAAATCTGACGTTGACTTTTATTCTGATATACTCAGAGATGCTACTGCTCCATTGCCGAGCATTCCACTCTCTCTCTCTCTCTCTCTCTCTCTCTCTCTCTCTCTCTCTCACGCACACACACACATACAGCCATGATCATGGGAACCTATACCAATGTGATTCTTATTCTGATCATCCTATGTATCAGCAGCAACACATCTTTGTCCCATGCAGCTAATACCCTTTCACCAAACCAAACTCTCTCTGGAAATCAAACCATTATTTCTTCGGGTGGCAACTTCGAGCTCGGATTTTTTACTCCAGGTAAATCCTCCAAACACTACATAGGCATATGGTACAGAAAACTCACTGAGAAAACTGTGATTTGGGTTGCGAATAGAGAAACTCCCATTTCAGACAACTACTTTGCCCACCTCAAGATTACAGAAGGCAATTTGATTCTCCTAAATGAATCCCAAATCAAGATTTGGTCCACTGATTTAAGCAACATAGATCCAAATAGTTCTGTATCTGCAGTGCTTCATGATGATGGAAACTTGGTTTTAAGACAAGGGTTAGGTTTAAATTCTTCATCTTTAGGGCAAATATTATGGGAAAGTTTCAATAACCCCTCTCATACATGGATGCCTGGTGCAAAAATTGGCTATAATAAGAAAAATAAAAAGAAGCAATTTCTTACATCATGGAAAAACTCCGAGGATCCCGCCCCTGGGTTGTATACGCTTGAGCCAGATCAAAACAGGAGCCAGTACGTAATAAGGTGGAATAATAGTGAGCAGTATTGGGCTAGTGGAGCTTGGGATGGTGAGATTTTCAGCCTAGTGCCTGAAATGGGGGTGGCTCGTAAGGTAGGCTACAATTTCACCTATGTTGACAATGAGAACGAGACCTATTACATGTACACGATTAGTGATCCATCTATCATATCAAGACAGATTATGGATGTCTCGGGGCAGGTAAAGCAGCTCATGTGGACGGGGATGAGCTGGACCATGTTTTGGTTTCAGCCAAAGCAATGTGAGGTTTATGCTTATTGTGGGGAGTTTGGTGTCTGCAATGAGACCTCATTGCCCTTCTGTAGCTGTTTGGAGGGATTTAAGCCTAGGTTTGATGATAAATTGGAGTTGAAGGATTTCTCTGATGGTTGTGTGAGAGAGGTTGGTTTGGAGTGTGGGAATGCTGATAGGAGAGAAGATAAGTTTTTGATGAGCTCCAATATGGGCTTGCCTCAGTACTCTCGACTGTTGAGAGTCGAGGGCTTAGGCGAATGTGAATCAGCCTGCTCGAGTGATTGCTCTTGCATTGCTTATGCATATAATGAAGGTGGGTGTTCACTTTGGAATGGAGAACTATTGAACCTGCAACGAGTGAGTGAAGGAAATAGCAGTGGGAGAACTATCTACATTAGACTTTCTGCTTATTCCTCAGTGTTCCGAGGCCAAAAGAATGAGAAGGGTGTCATTATTGGTGCTACAGTGGGTTGTTTCGTGGTGGTGTTAGCAGTTCTGGCTGCACTGTGGAGGAGGTGTCGGAGGCGAAGTATTGGGACTTATAAAGTGGTGGAGGGTTCTTTGGTGGCCTTTAAATACAAAGATTTGCATATTGCAACTAAGAATTTCTCAGAGAAGTTGGGGGGAGGAGGTTTTGGATCAGTTTATAGAGGGACTTTACCTGATTCAACTGTCGTGGCTGTGAAGAAACTTGAGAGCGCTAACCAAGGAGAGAAGCAGTTCAGGGCAGAAGTCGGCACCATTGGGACAATCCAACATGTAAATCTTGTTAGGCTTCTGGGATTCTGTCGTGAAGATACGAAGCAGTTGTTGGTCTACGAGTACCTGGAGAAAGGTTCCTTGGATTCGTATCTCTTCAATGCCGTGGAATCTAAGGTTTTGGAGTGGAAAAAAAGGTACCAGATCGCGCTGGGAATAGCTAGAGGGCTAGTGTATCTCCATGAGAAGTGCAGGGACTGCATCATTCACTGTGATATAAAGCCAGAAAACATTCTTCTTGATGGGGAGTTCTGTCCCAAGGTGGGAGATTTCGGCTTGGCAAAGCTTGTTGGTCGTGATTTTAGCCGGGTTCTGACGACAATGCGAGGAACAAGAGGTTATCTTGCACCTGAGTGGCTATCAGGAGTTGCCATCACAACTAAAGCAGATGTCTACAGCTATGGGATGTTGCTGTTTGAACTTGTATCGGGAAGGCGAAATTCAGAGCATTCAACATATGATAATGCTAACTTCTTCCCTTCATTGGCTGCAAGTGTGACAGTAAATGGAGGCGACATACCTGGTCTTTTAGACCCTTCATTGAATAGGGATGCTGATGAAAAAGAGGTGTTGAGATTATGCAGAGTCGCCTGCTGGTGCGTTCAAGATGATGAAAATACGAGACCTTCGATGAGTCACGTTGTACAGATTCTTGAAGGAGTCATCGATGTGAGCTCGCCTCCGATTCCACAGTGTCTTCAAGTCCTTTTAGCTGCAAGACAGGAACACATAGTGTTCTTCACTGATTCCTCCAACGCTGCAAGTCCCAAAGCATAAAGGTCTTCTCCTTCCAAGACAAACTCATCAACAACAAATTAGTTCTGTAAGATAAAATATTTGGACTTTTCAACGTTTTCACAGTACTGTCAATATTATATTTTATTAGTCTGCTCAGAAATAAACTTGAATAGCTAGAATAAACAGGTCATGTAATTACAACTGATTGTGTAGCTATTATATAATCTTCCTTCTGTACATCTTAAGTGCAAGAACACTACCATGATTTCCAGTCATTCAGAAAGAGACTCTGTGTCTATTATTTTAACACCACGCCCAAATCTCCTCAACCAGCTTACCCTACTAATGCGTATACCAAAAAAGTCGATCTGATCAATCTTTCTTTTCCTTTCTGCCGCAGCGGAATTTTTTTCTGGTAAAGGTTTTATATCAGCAACAACAGCTCTATTTAAACCTTCCTCCTCTTCAAGTTTCTGCTCTGCCCTCCATACTGCTTGTTCAGCTCCGCAAAGATGATCAAAATAATAACGAGGGTCAATATGGCATGATCTCGAAGACACAAAACCTTTGATACTGATAGGCCGAAGAAGCTCCACAAATTCTTGTATCTCAGAATAACACGAATGAGCAGAATAAGGAACTGCAAATATATACTCATGGTATCTTGTAGCACTTCCTGAATTTCCATCCAAACCATGCATCTTGGAGCAACTGCCTGTATTTCTGCTGCACTCTTTCCTCTTTACCTCAGATGCAGAACAACTAAACATCTTTCCATCTTTCACGGCATCCAACCATGGCAGTCCAGAAGGCATAATCCCAATGGTTGGGCAAAGTTCATTCAGCGCTTCAAGAGTTTCAATGCTAAAACTGTAACGAGGAACAGCACGAACTCTAGTAAGAGAGGTCTGGGTCGTGAAGTTTTGATGAAATCCAAGTAGATGCATAATCTGTAACCGTTCTGGCCATACCCAAATCTGCAATGAATAAATAAAAGTCTCAATGTTTCAACCATATACCTTGTGTAGTAACAGAAATCTATTCTAATAGCAGACAGATACCTTTATGTTCAATGCTTGTGATATATGGAGCAGAAGGTCTTCCTTACCCAATGTGTCTATTGCAATCACAATTTCATGGTCTGGATGAGAGGTGATAATATCAACTACCTGTACATATTCATCAAAAGTAGGCTCAATTTTCTGAAATATAACCGAGATGTAAAGTGAAAAGCATTGCAACATCTCTGCAGCGATCTCAGCTCAAAGTTCCACAAAAAAGTGATTCATCCAAGACAAACTCTTCAATAAAGGCTACCCACAGCAAAAGACATATCTAACGCTCTAAAATATTATAACTGAATGAGGCAGCTAGACTGCTAGTTCCTCCATAGCAAGTACACTATCACTTCCATCCACTTGAAAAATAAGGAGTTAAAACCTGTGATGAACCTTGAAACAGCTCGTAAAACTCATTCAACACAGAACGAAACAATAGAACCACAAATGTTCAGGGCAGTGGACTCCTCATTCCAACTTCTTCTATGAACAGAACAGCTTGGCTAAGACTACGGTAAGAGGCAGCATAAATACCATACCCAGCTTAAGTCTACTACGTAACGGAGCGAAATAACTACGAGAAACAAGAATCGAAATCCAGAGGGATTACAATATGCACCTGTTTGGCAGCAACTTCACGAGAAGGAAATGAGTATTTTGGGTTGCAGTAAGTATTGTCCAGAAAAAGTTTATTGAGTGTCTGATCCTTGAGAGCATCAAGCAACATAGCCCTTCCATATTCCGTGCTTTTATCACTCGTTTCCCATCGAAAATCCCCAGTGTAAAGCGTACAGCCATATTCACCACGGAACAAGTACATAACAGAACCTATATACAATGAATGAAAAAGGTCAAAAAAACACTCTTATCTCCAACGAGATATTTGATGCGAAAGGAGAAAAATGTAATTGCATAATCCGAAAATTCAGGAACACATCAAAGCTCTTAAGAATCAAAAGAGGGGGAAAACAGCAAAATCAATCAGAAAAACCGACACCAAACAACACGATCGTATCAAAATCTCACCGAGACAGTACAACATCCAACAAATCAAAGCAACAAAAAAACCAAAATCGAAAGCAGCAAACTCAGTTACCTGCACAATGCTGAGCATCAATCGCCTTGACAGCGAAATCGGAGCGGGATCCAGACGAAGGGGAGATCAGGGAAAGCGAATGCCAGCTGCCAACGTCGACGATGCGGATGAGAGAGAGGTCGAAGCCCGGGAATTTGCAGGGGATGAGCTTGGCCGTGAGGCGGGAGCAGAAGAGGGGGCCGCGCCGCCACGCGCCGGAAAGTCCGGCGGTGTGATCGGCATGGAGGTGTGTCAGGAAGTAGGCCTGACTGCCGGCCCTCCAGTTGTCGACCGATATCATTCCGCTCTCCATTGCAGCGGCTTTCTCAGTTGCTACGCTTTCCAAGTTTAACGCGGTGGAATTGAGCTTGACGGTGACCGGAGAAATAGTGTCGCTAATGCTAATGTAAATTTTGGCGGGAGTTTCTCAAGGCAAAATGGTTTTCTCCGCTGCTGTGCTCCCAATTTGCCCGTGCCAAATGCTCGATTTATTATATTTCAAACCCTAATTTTTCAAATATTTAATTATTTTTATTTGCATATTTTAATTCTATATGAAAAAAATGGGTTGTCGTTTTTTGTATTTGCATAAAACGAAATAAATAAAACATCTAATTTAGAATAAAAATCCGAAAGTGGAGAACAAATGAGAGAGATAATGTGTCCATTCGCCAAAAAGACAGATAACAATTTGGTTCAATCAAACAGTAAAATCTCCAGTTTAGACAAAATAAAAATCTAAAGTCGCAACAGATAACTGAGATATCCCACACATAAACACACACACTGCATCGGCTGAAGATGCATTATTCAAACTGGACAGTAAGAAATACGATAATTTGAGTTCAAAGCACTCCAAGATTTCCCTCACTCCGGCTTCTAGGAAAGGACAAATCAGTCCTCAAGATCGGCACCTTGCTGCTAAAGTCGAACTGATGCCCCGCAGCAGTCGTCTTCATTCCACTGGGAGGTAACCGCACGTGTCGACTCCTTGTGGATTTTGGTGAGGCTACACCTTTCCGGCCATGACTCGGCGAAGATGCTACCTTCTGAGCAACCGTGCTATGGCTTGCCTTCCTCAAAGTCTTGCCACGGTCAATTTGATGGGAGCTCAATCGAGCAGAGCGATCTGCTGCATCCTTTGTTGTTCCAACTTTAATGGATTGTCTGTTATAGTATGTGAGGTTGGGAAGAAGACTTATCACGTATTTCTTTAACTGTTCATCACCTACGTTCTTCTGAGCTGGGTTCCCTTCCAAGCTGAGGGCGTGCAGAGAGTTGTAATTAGCCGCGAGTTGACCGAGACATTTGGCTGTGGAGATTTTGTTGAAACGTAGATCAAGAACGTTCAGTTTGAGAAGGCGGTGAAGACCTTCGACCTCACTGATCTTGTTACCAGCTAAGTACAGCTCCTTGATTGAAGAACAAGCTCCGAGGCCTTCAAACAAAATGAAGTTCATTTAAGAGTAAGATTTACTGCAAAAATCGAAGCAGTTAAACCACAGAGTCGCAATCTAGAGAGGAATTATGGCAACTATGCTTCCAGAAAGGGTGTTTTAAGTTGTATCGAACAAGCAATGCCCGCAATGCATACATGTACATGAAAATTTAATGAAGGGATAAAAAAGCAAAATAGAAGCTCCCTTTCATTGTTTACATTATTTACAGCCATGGACAAAATAAGATGAAGTATATCATATGTAAACAAAGTACATGAGAGAAAAAGCCCAGGAAATTTTAAAAACTTAATTTACACTTCTATTTCCACAACAAACACACACAATAAATTGTCTATCACGACACATTTACTATATCGAGTACTTACTATAACCTCATTGAAAACACCACCAAGCACCTCAAGCTGATAAAAAAATATTCACTCTTTCAGATGTAATTAGTCATGTAAAACATACTATAAACTAAAGTCCTTAACCCTAGTTACAAAATATTTCAAACAATGAAAGCTTTATATTCTGTTCATTCTCATCAATATTCACAAATAAATGGAAGTGTGGAGCTAATTAAGCCTATATATTAATGCGACATATAAAATCAGATCCTAGCACTTGTCATGATACTTTATAAAGAGGAGACATACCATGCCCGATTCTTAAAATGCGATTATAGCTCAGATCAAGCACACGAAGTCGTGTAAGATCCCGCAATCCTTCAATGGTGGAGATACTGTTCTTGGAGAGATTCAGAACATGGAGTCCTCGAGGAAGAGCACCAGCAGCAATCCTTACTGAGAAGGTAAAAGCAGATACAAGACCAATCAATACAATAAATTATTAGCAAAGCAAAGCAAAGCATAGAACATGATGCGAGACAGGAGAAAAAAAAACATACCTATAGCATTTCCCGATAGATTAAGGGCTTTGAGGCTACCAAAAGCACTGAGAAAGGGAATCACATGTAACCCAAGGTTACTCAGCTGAGCTGATGTAGCTGACACATTCATAGAGGAGATGTATCTTTTTGCTGCTTCTATTCCAGGGTTGACTTTGACTTCCACCTTTGAAGTGGTGGGTTCCTCCGGCAACAAGGCATTGATTTCCACTATCTCTTGATCATAGCATAGAGCAGACTCGTTAGATTCTTCCGATGGACCACAGTGCTGAATGTTGAAGACCCAATTCTCAATTCGCTTTATCCGGAAGTCCTTAGCAGGTAATTCATCCCAATGGTGAAACGAAGCATCTCCTTTCATATCTTTCTGCATGTTAGGCCCATCTGAGATAGGCATGATCCAGTCTTTTGCTGAACTTTCATAGTTATAATTCTCATCGGCTTCATCAGCAGGGTTTTCACCAGTATTATCATCATCGTTGTGCACTGAACTGTGTCTTTCTTGATATCGTACTTGTCTTCCATCTCCATCCATCCCTTTCTTCCACGAATCTATAGTACTCATATCCTCAGCAGATCTAGGGCGCGCTAAAAGGGACGGGGAGCATTGCTTGGGGGAACCCAACCTAGGTAAAGAACGTGATTTTACCATACCGTGTCCAGTATGAGGTGAAACATCATCAGACCCATGCTCGCCTGGTACATGAATATCATCTTTCCCGGTACCTTCTTCGAAAGTCTGTTCATGATCTCCAATTGAAAATATAGACATATTTTTTCCAGCATCGGAACCAACTTGAACATAATCAGATGGCATTTGGTATTGAAATTGATCTGAGAGGCTAAGTTCATTATTATCAATGCTCTCTGGAACAGCTGTCCTACTACGATCGCCAGATCCATCACACGAAAATCTCTGCTCAATTTCTTCCTCTGAGCCATCAGCGGCCGAGATTCTCTCTTCCCAATTTAATTCACTTCCTACAGATTGGCACTTTCTAATTTGTGCATTCTTAAGAACGATGATATCACAGTCAGTACTGTCTTTGCCATCCATTTCATCAGATCCACAGTCTTGTTCGGTAGGAGAGTAATCAGTCACATGATCAGCAATATGATTGACAGTATGTCCCTCCTCTTTCGAGTATGGCTTATTTTCTGGATTCAGATCAGAGGAATTCTTCAAAACCTGTTTTTTTGGTGAATCTTCCAAAGTCTTATGCATTGCTTCACTAGATTGTGGAACCGTTTTCTGTTCAAGGAAAAGGAACTAAAATTAGAACAATAAAGTTTATTAAAAGATAAATAAACTAACCCAATGATGACAGGATACATAGGAAAAGACAATGCACCAACCTTATGTTTGGGAGAGTGTATGTGAGCTTGGAAGCATGAAAATCTGACCATCCTTCGAATATTGACAATTCATTCACATCTGATTGCAAACTGAAGATAACTGACAATTAAGTACTACTAATCTCCTAAAAAGTCCGAGAACAACTACCCAAAATAAATCACATGCTGCAGCAAATACTTATTAACTCAGTACAAGCCAGCGTTAGCCATAATCAAATGATAAACCCTGTGAAATGCGGCACAGTCTCCAAACATGTGATGACCTAGATCTCCTCGAAACACATACAAAAATCACACTCTCATTGTCACCCCACACCTGCTCAGAGGTGTGAGAAACCGTCGAAGCTGTTGTATCTGCCAGACTGAAACAAAAACTTTGGCAACAGCAAGAGCCCAGTTCTGATTATGCATGTAAGAGACAGATGCCTGACAGAGATGAAGTTGGTAAGTGCATAGATAATAAAATATTTGCAATAAACACTCTAGTTATCATGAGTTCATGTAAAAACTTCTCCATGTAAAAGATTTAAGAGTTCCTACTCGGTTACAAATAGTATTAATTAGCCACAGAGAAACGTGTTACAGCGCCCATTCCTCTCCGAAAAATGATCAAACATACTTGTACACAACTAAAAACAAACATGAACACAGAAATACTGGGTTTTCATGACCGCGGCAAGATCTGCATTTACACTTAATTCCAATTAAGGACTGGTTTCTTTTCAGAATTTGAGAAAGACCATGAGCATCATCAAATGTCATACAAGAAAGAATATCAAGCATTGATATAAACATAAAACAAATGCCAAATACAGCTGAATTAGAGCTTGACTGCTTCATGTTGAATATATATATATATATATCACATAATCAAAACCGTATCAATGAACACAACAAACAAACAAGATCTCATTGAAGTACTAGCAATTTCCAATGAACGAGAACCATCAAACAAATTCATCACAACAGAATCCTAATTCCTATTCCTCGGAGTAAAAGATCATATTTTTCATCAACAACTAACAAATTCAATCACAAATAAAACAGGATAACTGAAAATATTAAAAATTAACCCTTCCAAAACGACAAAAACTTCCCAAAAAAAAAGCAATAAAAATAAATAAAGAGCAACAAATCTGACCTCTTCTCAGCCAGGTTGCCTGGAGATTATAACTCCGGGTGACGAAAATCGGCGGGGGAAAAGATAAAAATAATAAATAAAATAAAATAAGAAGAGGATTTGCAGCGAAAAAACGAGTCGGTAAGGAGAGATTTATAGTGAATTAAAGGGAAAGATATTGAGATTTGCAGAAGTAATAGAATTTGTTGCAGATTAGGGTGATTTGTAAAATATGATAAGGATTGTAAATAAAAACTGAGAGAATAAAGAGAAAATATTAAAGAGAGCTTTGTAGCCACGGAAAGCAAATGACAGCAAATTTCATGGCCTTTCAATTTGTGTTTTGATAGGTTTCAGCCTGACCTATATTTTTGAGGTCATTTAGTATTAATATTTTGCGACGCGATATTCTTTATTTCTTTTGTCGTCATAAATTAGATTTTCTTTTTTTTTTCAATTCTAGTTTATTACTATTTCAGTTTAACTGTTTTAGAGTTAGTTTCTGAAAACAAAAAAAAAATACTCAGTATATTTTTAAATAATATTTACATGATTTTTAAAACGTTACAATGCTATCTTTGATTTGTAGCAACTACAATATTTATTTTTATTTTATTTTTTACATTCTCGAGCTACTGTAGTAGGATCATCCTACCGCAGTAGAATCTATCCTAATTAATATTGCTTCTTCCTCATTTTGATCTTGTAAACACAAATCGAATATGTATTTTATGATATAATATGAAACTAATATAATTTAGAATTTCATAAGCTGCAGAGGTGGTTGCGGTTTTGATTCCGAAATCAAAACTAACCCTTCTATCACTTCGGTTCAGTTTCAAATTGGAACAGCCGATTTTGGTTAGGTTCGGTTCCTTAGTTTGGACGGTTTCAAATCGGTACTACATGTTTTTGGGGTTTCGATTATATAATGTTTTTTTTATGCTATTTTTTCTCGTTTCATTATAACTTTTAATATTTTCTAATGTACTATTTAGATGAAATAAATATCAATTATAACATAAATATAGATAAAATCGAAAATAAAAAAATAGGAGAAACAACAATTCAAAAAATCGCCATCTCTTGGTCTGCAACTTTGGAACTGAAACTATCGGTCTCGCTTCGATATCGCTTAAGTTCCGTCGGTTTTGATTCTTTTAGCCACCTCTAATAAATTATATTCATTTTTCAGTTTTTTCCAACATAAATAAAAGTCTAGTATAATATATGAACTTTAGCGCTTACCAAAAAAAAAATGAAAAATTGAAAATTTCCAACATCAAATTGACATGGTGATCAAAATTCACCAAATTGTCAAGATTAGGTGCCACATCGATTTTGATATGGGACAATTTTGATCGTAAAGATCTCAAATTAATGTGTTATACTAAACTTTAGTTTACTTTTGAAAATATCAAAAAAAAAAATGTAATTTATGGATTTAGACGAAACTTTAGAGCGTACTGAAAATAACATTGTAGTTTTCTTTTGTGTGGTGTAGAGATCACACGTATATGATGGTGAAGCGATTTATTTGATAAATTATATATACCTTATATAATTCCAAAAAGAAATAAAATGTTTACTATAATTAAGTTGTTAATTTACTATATGTATTAAAATTAAGTTGTTTACTAGTTTTTTTCTTATATCGTAGGAACCTGCAGCCGCTATTTTCAGTGCGCACTAATTTTCTTTAGTATTACCTTTAGTTGATGACAAATACAAAATACTACTCCCTCCGTACGTGAAAAAATGTCTCATTGGCGGCTGGGCACATGTATTAAGAAAGTTGGTAAAATTGTTATGAGTGGAGTAAAAGTTAAATAGTAGGGGTAGTGGTATTGATAAAAAGGTAGTGGTATTGACAAAAGGTGGTGATAAAGTTGTTGGGTGGTGGGTCCATCAATGGCAAATGAGTGTAAATAAATGAGATTTTTTAGAGTATATAAGTCCATAAAGTGAAATGAGGCATTTTTTGGTGTACACTTTAAATGTGGTAAGTATGATATTTTTTCGTGTACGAAGGGAGTATAAAATATTACTCCATCCGTCCCGTTCATAATACAACGTTTCTTTTCGGCACGAGTATTAAGAAAAAGAGTATTAAGAGTAAAGATGACGATTAGTAATAAAGTGATATAAAATATTTTTAAAGTAAATAAAATGTTGTTGATGTGATATAAAGTGGTTTCAAAGTGAAGAAAGTATTACTGATGTGATATAAAGTAGTTTTAAAGTGAATAAAGTAGATAAAGTGATTTTCTAAGACAAAAACTTGGGTGCAACTGTTGCACCGTAGAACACCCGCTCATTTGACCCGACCTGACCCGTTTGACCCGGTCAAACCCCCCGAACCAGTTTTTTTTTTCAATTTTTTTTTGCCGCTTCTATAGTCAATATTCGAGCGAGGGGAGCCGAAGGCCTCGGAGCGAGCCGAAAAAATTCAAATTGTTGCCCGCCGATTATCCTTATTTTAGTAATCGGAGCGAAGGCGGAGCCGTAAAATCGACGCTCAAGGCTCCGTCGAAAAAAAAAAGTGGGGCGCGTGAGGCCCACGCGTGGGTCGGTTGGGCGCCCACGGGGCGGGTCGCGGGTTTTTTGCACGGTACATACTTATGTACCGAAGACTTACTCATTTTCTAATTATTTCTATAAAAGGAAACGTTGCAAGATAAATGAGACACCTCAAAAAAGAATACGTTGCATTATGAATGGAACAGAGGGAGTACTATTTTACAAGCGCTGAAGTTTATCCATAACGTAGCATAGCTCGCCAACAAAACAGAACTCAATTGAAACATATCTGCAGTTGATTTTGTACTTCCACTGGAGATAGAGTTTGAATTCAGATAGAATTCATGAGAATTAATTACACTACTATTTGTGACGATCATCAGAAAAATAGTTTAATAGTGTCTAAACAAAAATTTCTTATAAACTGCATATACTATGAGAAAGCAATTTTGTTAAATAACCTATAAAGGTAGTTATGAGTTATCGCCAATATCACTGAATTTATTATTTGATCATGATTGATTGTAGTGATTGACACTCATCATAGTTACACGCAGAACATAACATTTAAGTTAAGTCATAAAATTAAATGCATTAACTATATGTCATTGGGAGTAACACTTGGGTGCATACGTATGGTGCATAATCCGCCCCTCCACGTGCCGCGCGTGGGTTTCACGCGCCCCAAATTTTTTTTTGTTAATTTATTTCCAATTTTTTTTCCGGCGGAGCCTTCGGCTTCGCCTTCGCTCCTATTACTAAAATAAGGATAATCGGCGGGCAATAATTTGAATTTTTTCGGCTCGCTCAGAAGTCTTCGACTCCCCTGGCTCGAATTTTGACCAAAGAAGAAGTGACAAAAAAAAACTGGTCAAAGGAGGGTTGACCCGGATTAAACGGATCAGGTCGGGTTGGGGCGGGTGAGCGGGTGTTATATGGTGCAAATGTTGCACCAAGTTTTTGTCATTGTGAAAATGAAGTATAAGCATCATGGTCGTCTCATTTAATTGATTACGACTAATTGTGTGCTTAAAATCTGAACACAAAGATAAAAGTAAAAACTACTAACTCTAAAGGACAGTGCAAAATAAATAAATAAACTAAATCCATACACAGTCCAAATTCAACCTCGACCATGTGAAAAAGTTTCATAACCAAATAGGTTTAATGGTAGAAATTAACACAAAGTTTTAATCAAATTTATGTTACAAACAAATTAATACTGTAAAAAGATAGTGTTGTGATTACTATGTTAGATATTGTGGCCCGACATTTTCATTGTTGATTGTACCATGCATGACGTATGAAGAATTACAATGGTACTTTAATGTATATGCCAAAACAAAAACAAAAACAAAAAAAAAAGAAAAGAAAAAGAAAATCATCAACTATATCATTAAATTTTGGGAATTGAGTGCTTCACTAGTCACTAAACATGCCGAAAATTATTTGGACAAACTCCATCGCATTTTTCATGCCATTGTCCAACTGGGTTATTGCGATTATAATTTTTCCATACAATACAATTGTGACAAATTAAGTGTAAATGTTGGGGTAGAAAAATTATATTTTAGTTTTTAAATTTGGGTATATAAATTCCTTAAAACTTTATAAATATTATATTTTATTCAGGAAAATCAGAGTTAATTAATTTTGCAATGATTATTTATTTTTTGATAGTGACGGTGGAATCAAAATTTGTTGTGCTGCCGTCTAGAAGGAAAGAAAGTGGAGTATAAATAATATATGTGGAGTTTGTTAGTAGTATATATATATATATATACGGCTCAAACTACTCTCATCTGTAACCAACAAAATAATACTACTATTTTGTTAGACGGACCACAGCGGGTGTCTCGTCGCCGGTCTCGAGACACCCCGGCCGATGAGACACCCCGATGCAGGAGGGCGGAGCTCGAGACCGTCTCGCCGCGACGAGACAGTCTCGAGATGGCGCGTGGCCTTCACGCGTTTCCGATTTTTTATTATTATTATTTTTTTTAACAGGCGCGTGCAAAAATTAAAAAAAAATTAAAAAAATTGTAGAAACGGTAATATCCAACGGGCAAAAAATTCAAACGGCTATATAGCCGATTTTCCATTTTTTTTTTTTTTTTTTGCAATTCATCCCTATAAATACCAACCTCCATACCACAAATTATTCCACACCAAATTCATCTTCCTCCTCTTTTTCTCTCTAGTTTTCGCTCAAATTTCTTGCAAAAAAAAAATGTCTTCGTCGTCCGACTCCTCAACCGGCTACTCTTCCCATGGCACCGACGACGAGGTTATGTCGATGGTGACCAACCTCCAAGCTGCTACGGCTCGGCTCATCGCCAAAAAGAAAAAAAAAGAAGGCGAAGAGGTCGGTCGTAAACTGCGATCGGGAGGCGGCCCTGCAGCAGTTGATGGCCGACTATTTCAACGACAACCCGACGTACGGGCCAACTTTTTTTCGCCGGCGTTTTCGGATGCACAAGCATCTGTTCTTGAGGATTTGCGAGGTGTTGGAGCAGAATGTGAGATATTTCCAGCACAAGCAAGATGCAACCGGCAAATAGGGCCTCACGTCGGTGCAAAAGTGCACAATGGCCATTCGCCAACTAGCCACCGGTGGAGCGTCGGATGTTTTCGACGAATACTTGAAGATCGGTGATAGCACAGGCCGTCTTTGCCTCCGGAAGTTCTGCCGAGGTGTCATCGACCTATTCGGTGACGTGTATTTGAGGAGGCCAAACGCACAAGACACGACTCGGCTGCTGCGGATGCACGAGGAGCGGCACGGCTTTCCGGGGATGCTCGGTAGCCTGGACTGCATGCACTGGGCGTGGAGGAATTGTCCGAAGGCGTGGTCGGCTGCCTACACTCGAGGAGATATAGGCGTGCTTTCCTTGATTCTTGAGGCGATGGCGTCTCAAGACTTATGGATCTGGTACGCCTTTTTTGGAGTAGCCGGCTCCAACAACGATATCAACGTCCTCAATCAGTCGCCCATATTTTCGGACGTGCTAGAAGAACGTGCTCCGCCGTGCAAGTACACAGTGAACGGAAAGCCCTACGACAACGGTTACTACTTAACCGATGGGATCTACCCGAATTGGGTTGCTCTGATCAAGGCTCCTCCGATTGCAACGGATGACAAGGCGGCGCGCTTCAAGAAGATGCAGGAAGCGGCGAGGAAGGATATCGAACGGGCATTTGGTGTTCTTCAGGCCCGTTAGGGAATTATCCGGAACCCGGCGCGGGGCTGGTACGTACCGCACCTCCACAACATCATGTTTGCGTGCATTATTTTGCACAACATGATCATTGAAGACGAGAGGGAGGATGCCGAGAACTGGAGAGAGGACACAGAAACAACGCCGAGTAGTAATGTTACTCATGTCCCCTACCCGCAATCATGGAAGAATTTCATCAAACGGGACGCCGCATTAAGAGATGTGAGGAGGCACCATCGGCTCACAAATGATTTGATCGAGCATCTTTGGAGCCGATTTGGAGCAGTTGACGAGTAGGATGTTTTTTATTTTTTTTTATTTCAATTAATTTAATGTTTTTATTTGTTTTATTTCAATTAATGTATTGTACTAGTTATCTGTTTAAATTAATGAAAATTTCAATTTTTCTTATTAAAAATAATGCAAAATAGAAATTCAGAAAATCCTTAAAGACACCCCTTAGAGACAGCCCCACTGCAACTCACTGTCTCTATCTCCAAAAAATTCTTAGAGACACCCCTTAAAGATACTACCACTGCAGGTAGTCTTATAAATGGAAAAATAAAATGAAGGTAGCATCGCGAATAATTTACCTCCTTTTCTCAAAAAAGAAAAGAAAGCGAAAGAAACAGAATAATTTTAGTTTCAAACTCCACTAAATTTCAAGTAGATCGATCGCTCTATAAACAAAAATCGTTATAGATCTACTATTACTCATTTAAAATTGTGGGTTTATTAGAAAAGAAAATCGTGTCACTGCTAAATATTTTCAAGCATCAGTGCATCACTGATAGTGTGATTAAGTAGAGCATCATCTCACGTGAAGTGTGAAATATTCCCCCAAATTAACACTTTTTTTTTTTTTATTTATTTCTCAATCATGGAATCAAATTTGTGGTAGACTTCGTTCAAACTTTTAGTAGTGCTTAGTATTATGTCTAGACAAAATGAATTAGACACGGAAGTCCAATTGTTGATTCCTCACTAGTCATTATAGGCTAAGGCTAGCCAAATAATGAGAACGAGAAAGAAAGTAAAATTGCTACTTGGTGCAAAAAATAAATATTTTTTCTTCATATTGGATTAAATGGGCTTCAATAAAACTAATGCTGCAACACTTTTTTGCAAGTTCCTAAACATCATAATATTATATTTAAACAAAATTATAAGAAATTACATCCAACTGCTTTTATGAAAAATGCTGATTTAGTCTATTAGTCGAGTTCTATTATGAAAATTAATTTTGTAAACGTGTAGTACTTTAGATAGTATTTAGTTATTTAGTAACTAATGCGAGTCTAAACTATGTCAGGATTGTTTGAACAGTTCATACTAAAAAAAAAGAATGTATTACAATCATCCTTTAATGTATATCCAAAAAGTGAGTACATTTAACTAGTGGAATATGTGTGCTAATGATCAACGTAATGAGTTCGGACTACACTTCTATTTTTTAAATCTATCTATATATTATTAAAACCAATGTTGATTCAAGCCCTCCCTTTAATTTTAAGTCATACGTGGCGCTACCACAATTCGAGTAGAGGCGCGCGCATGAACCTCACGCGCCGGGTCTAGGCGGGTCGGAGCGAGTCCGAGTCGAGTGTTGCACGCGCCGTGAGTAGAAGCGCGCGCATGAACCTCACGCGCCGGGTCTAGGCGGGTCGGAGCGAGTCCGAGTCGAGTGTTGCACGGTGCATATTATGCACGGAAGTTTTTGTCAAACAAGATCTACAAAAGCACACGGATAGATATTAATCGCAAATGTATCCAATAAAATTGGAACGATCCGAACACCAACTTAGATCATTCCTCATAAAAGAATGTAAGAAACATAATTAAACTTAATATTACATTAAAGCTTTAAAATATTAAATTAGGTCGAACCCGTATAACAAAAATCCGATTCGGCCCATATGAAAAATAAGCCCATAAATGAAAACCCAATACTGTATAAAGTAACGTATCAAAATTCTTCTCCGATTCTTTTCCGGCCACCGAGAAATCGAGAAGAAATGGCGATTCGTACACTGAGAAGAACGTTGTTGAGAGCTTTGAGCCCTTTACAATCCTCTTCTACTTCAATCCCAGCAACCCAAAATTCGTCGCTGTTTTCTCTCTCTAATTACTCAGCTGAACCCTCAACTTCTGCCAATTATTCGCGCCCAAATTCTCCGTGCAATAGCATCTTTTTCCGCCGTATCTCCTCTCTCACTGAGGAGGAGCCTCATGGACCCACCGCGACTAATTCATGGTGAGCGTAAATTATTTGATGTGGTGTTGTTTATTGTGGAAAAGTTTTGAAGATGATGAAGATATTTTGAATTCTTTCTGCGTTTCTAATTATTTGATGAGAGGCGTTTGAATAGGAATGGATATAATTATTGGAATGTTTATTTTGATGCCACCCTTTCGATTTCTTGTTGCTTTAAGTGAAGAAGCTTTAATTTTTTGACGTAGAAGAGCTAAATTTTGTTTAAGTGTTGAAAATTTTGTTTGTTTAGTTCAAGGCATTGAGAAAATGGAAGCTCGTTTTGGTTGAGATATCAATGAGATTATATTCTAGCACTAAACTGATTGATTTGAATTGTGCATTCATACTTTTGTGCAGCTCTTTGATGCCGGAAGATGAGTATAACAAGCTGGCTAATTCCACCATCCATGATCTACTTGAGAAGCTCGAGGTAAATATTTCCGATGAAATTTGGATCAAATGTTACTGAGTCTTATATAGTAGAAGGAGACAAGAAATTAAAAGGTTAAGGTTATATTCACGTTGGACACGACCAGGAAGTACATATGTTATTGTCAAGTTGCAGCATCTGCTATTGCAAAATTGTTGTCTTGCTTATTTGTTGAGATTTTCATTTTCAAGTGTTTATACTCCTTAGTTATCTTCACTTCACTATATGAGTTCACTGGTCGTTTTAATGGTTTCTTTGGCTTTTATAGGAATATGGTGATTCTGTGGACATTGATGGATTTGACGTCGACTATGGGGTGAGACAGATGAATTTTCAGCGAAGTTTTAGATTTTGTAACATCTTTCTCAGTGTATGATGCAACTATGGTTTAACTTTTCAGAATGAGGTCTTGACTTTGAAGCTTGGGGATTTCGGAACTTATGTCATAAACAAGCAAACGCCAAATAGGCAGATTTGGATGTCATCTCCAGTGAGGTACGGATCTCTCCTACTTAATCAGACACGATCTTCTGATTTTGGGATTCGGTCTTGATGTGCGTTCTTGGTTCCTGAGAAAATGTTCCTTTCTTTTATTGTTTTAGTTATGTATCTTGTCTTATCGTGGACCATGCATGTTCATGCTGCGAGGAGAATCTGACATTTTATGGTGTGACTGTAATGGTCTACCATATACATAGGTTGAAAATTAAACACCATACAATTCTTTGCTATAAATTTCATGTTTATCCGTTGTTCATAGCTAACACCATGTTTGATCGAAGTGGTGTTAATTCATATGTTCCATGGGCTCTCGGACTCGGCCA
Source organism: Schizonepeta tenuifolia (assembly GCA_029490685.1). Classification (NCBI taxonomy): domain Eukaryota; kingdom Viridiplantae; phylum Streptophyta; class Magnoliopsida; order Lamiales; family Lamiaceae; genus Schizonepeta; species Schizonepeta tenuifolia. The sequence continues at coordinate 113,479,528 of CM055956.1, forward strand.
GTCACAAACAGAATACCCCCTTTATTCTTAGGAATGCCAAACTTTAAGAAAAAGGTTTATACTGAGAGTTTATCTTATCTATAAGAATTTTCTTTATTTGTTTGATGGTTATTTGAGCTTCTACTTTCTTGTGCCACTATGAGTTTGACGATAAGCTGACGGCAATAGCCAGATTTGATCTTGACATTGGGTAATTTGTTATCATTTTTTTTACTCTCTGCCACTATGAAGAATAACATGGGATAGCAGCTGCAATTTGGAAATTGATAAAGTGAAGGAGGTGAAAGATGTAACTGTTCAGAAACCATTTAACTTAAGATTATTATTGGTATCAAATAATGATGGCCACATTAAGTATGTTTTAGGTATATTAATTAATAATATAAAGAAATCGAGTTTTGGGTGGAAAGTGGAGGTCATGCCAGTATTTGGTTGATATATTTTTCAAGGGAAAGCTTTCGTGTGCAGAAATTGGTATTACATTGTAATCAAATTGAGCGAGGAATATATTCGGTTCTAATTTATTTTTAATGAATCTGACATGTTTTTCTAGGATTAGATTTTATTAGTTTGCATTACTAGACGAGATATTTTTTTGCTTATAGTCATTCTTGCTTAAGACACAAACACCCTGCTCCACACTGACCAAGGATGTGTTTACATTGGGTGATAGATTAGCAGACAAAAATGATATAGGCTAATTCACATGCTTCGTTGGTTGAACAATTTTGAGCATGTTTAATTAGTAATCCTTCAAATACTCAATCCCCGAGTATTGTCAATCTTATCTATCACTCAAAGTAAAGGCCTTAAAATAAATAAGTTCTGTCTTCATTATGAGGATGATAATTCTTTATTTTGTGAACTTCTCGTTCAATATGTATCTTGCTTTAAGTTTTTTTCAGTTCTCTTCTACTTTAGTTCTTGATGTCTCAATTGCTTCTGCAGTGGCCCATCTCGGTTTGACTGGGATACAAAAGCTGAAACATGGATTTATAGGCGAACAAAGCAAAACCTTTTCAATGTTTTGGAAACTGAGTTAGAAAAGTTGTGCAAGCAACCCATCAGTCTTTCCTAAAACAATCTCTACATGAAACATCTTATTTCACTTCTTCTCGTCTCAATCTCCTCACTTGGTTTCCCATTACACATGGCGGCTCCTCATCCACATAATAGTCACAATCTACGTATGTAGTGCGGCAAGTTATCTGTGTTGGCTAACTCAATGGCTTGCTACATGAGCACGAACACGGTATGCGTTCTATCCTACGAGTAAGGTCCTACTACGGTGATCATACATGCTGTGTTAGAAACTTTGAATTTTCTGCTGCATTCATGAAGTTTCTGCAAACTGAGTCAACTGGCTCGTATTTGTATGGCATATGTGAAGCCATGCTCTTGCTTTCTCTGTTTATCATCACTCACAAAAAATGTTTGCAAGCTTGTAACATTTTGATCAGTCTCATGAGATCATATCAATGTTTTTTTTTTTTTTTTTTTTTTTTTTTTTTAACCTTTTAATTAAGTAAAAGTTGATATTGTTGCCATTGAGGTTATGTGATTGATTTACTATGAAGAAAATGATTATTGTTATTATGTGTTAAATGTGTTGAATGCCGTTGTTCGTACTTTAGTCGTTTAACATGTATTGATGTAATGAAACACGAGCGACGATTTGGTTTGGGCAATTAGGATTTTTGCTTCTCATCATATATTTATATTCAATTAACATGATTCTTCCTCTATGATTTTTTTTAAACAATGTTCATGTTTTCGAGCTTTTAGTTGGACTTTTGGGAGTCATCAGATTTCCATCTATACTTTTTAAAATTTTAACTTCGGGGGAAATTTTTATTATTTAACAATGCTGCTTAATAAGAGAGTACTGCGATAGTACAAAATTCTTAAAAGTGAACTCTCCAAAATAAATACAATTTAATATTAGTACAACTTTGTTTTTTCTTATTGTAAACAAATACTCTTACGGATCCATTCATATTGTTATCATTTCCTTATTTAGGTGTCTCATCAATATTGTAATCTTCTAAATAAGAAAAAAAAAATAACCCTTTCAAAAGTGATAGGATTTGTCCATTTTTTTTTTATCTTTTTACCCTTATTTGTTATCTCTGAATCGAACAATAACATATAATTTGAGTGGATCTGATGGAGTATTTGGTTTATACCGAATACCATGGCCTTGTGCCAAAAGTCCCGACTTTGAGGTATAGGCTTGTTATACCCATAGTTTTTTTTTTTCTTTTTTTGAGCACTTTTGTTATACCCATAGTTGATAGCTCGGTTGTTTTGCCTTTTCTTTTCTTTAATAATCAGACCCTTTATTTGTCTTACAATTTTACGGGAAGAATGATTTTCACCAGAATTTCTCTATATTACGAAAAAAAAACTGCAGCTTCGTGTTTCATATGTGATGTTACAATCTATCAAATTATTCATTTAGCTACATCGTAGACTTATTATAGTGCAATATTTCCTTTTTATGAATAAAAAAATAATGACCTCGACATCAGTTCTCGTAAAGATGCTAATGCAATAATCATACGAATTAGTTTAGAGGTCGCTGTCGAAAAAAATAACAAACAATTTGAGTGCAGGAAATCGAATTTTAGATAAATGTGATTGATGGCAATCCATACACTCAGGAAATTTTATTATTAACAAAGTATTAGTACTATATTACTATATCATACATTATCATGTATACAGTACAATAAAAAAAGCGCTCACTAATTCAAAATGGCACTAGTCTATTCATGCTATTCTTGGAGAAAATACAAAATGAAAATAGAATTAATCCAAATTGATTCTCAAAAAATATCTTGAAAGTTGTTGAGATGTCTTGAATTTAGCCCACACAAACCACAACCACCAATCTACCATCAAATCACTAAAACGAATTTCCACCACAAGATAAGTGGCCCAATTTCATTTTGTTTTTTACTTTTTCTTCTTCATACTATTAAATTTCTTTGATTACACTCCAATAAAACTGATATAAGTACGCAAATGTACTGCTTTAATTTATTGAGATGATATAGGCAGGTGGGAACACCAAGAACCTTTTCGACCACACCTTTTTTTTGTTGGGGTGAATTTCTACTAGGTATATATAATTTCAACGGATGAGATACGGTATGATTTTTTACTTATACTAACAAACAATAGGATAAAAAAAAAAAAAAAAAAAGAAAGAAAAAAAGAGTTGCACTCCTGTGTAGACTTGCACTGTGCAGATCGGGCCAAGCTGCCACGCCCCGCCCCGGGTTCGACCCGCTCAACCCGGCCCGTTGAATTTTTCAATTTTTTTTTTATTTTTCAGATTTCTTTTTCAGCTCAATTACTAATATGAAGATTATCGCAGTGACAATAATTTAGATTTTACGGCTCGCTCCGAGGCTTTTGGCTCCCATCGCTCTATTCTTAACTAAAGAAGAAGAGGCAAATAAAAAGAAGAAATGACAGCCAAAAAAAGGAGGAAAAAAATCTGGGGAAAAAAATGAAAAAAAAAAGCCGCATGAGATATACGCGCAGCGCGTGAATCTCACATGCGGGTCAGCGGGGCGCGTCGGGCAGGACGGGTGCAGATCTTCACGGTGCAGTCTGCACCCAAGTCTTTGCCAAAAAAATTGGTAGTTCCTTCAATTTTTAAATAGTTAATTATTTTTTATTTTTCAAAAAGAATTATGCTAATGAGACAGACAAAAAAAGGAAGTAAAACCTTAACCAAAAGAATATATACTTTTATTACGTGAAATAAAGTACAAAATATACTATTTAAATGAATAAATGTGAATGTACAAAAAACGTTACTTTAATGCGCCATCATTTGAATGCATAAACTCTATTATTTTAATTCATCGACTAATTCAATCATAAATCAACAAAAATCAATAATTCATATTTATTCGTATTTTCTACATTAAAAAATTAGTTAGTCCATATTTATCCAAATTTGATAGGACAAATCTGAGAACTCTAAGTGGAAATTGAACACTTGAATGATTTCGAAGAAAATGATATACAGTTATTTAAAGTCCAATGCGCTCTTCAGATCTTATCTCCAAGTAATAGAAAAAATATACTATAAAACTAGCTTTATAATATAGTATCCGGCATTTATTTAATAAAGAAAAAATGCCATTTGAAATGAAGGATGAAAAATATGTTCTTAGTTCTTATATTTTTTGCTATATGTTTAAATTATTTAATTAATTTTGTTATATTTATTTATATTATGATTACAAAATAACAAAAAATAATACTAGTGCATGTACAGAAACATCCCCAAAAAATCTGTGAGCTCGTGAACAAGAGTGATACTAGTATTAATAAGTTCGAATTCATACTAACTCTATAAGGTAGACCCATCACAAAAGTCTTATCTTGTTCGATTTATCGCACCAATAAATAATAGTAGATGTAGATATTTATTTCATTAATTACTTGTTAAAAAATTATTATTATTATTGAGTGATCAATGGCCATAATTAAGTCGTACAATTCTTAAATAAAAAAGATATAAGCCGACATTTAAATCCTACAGCTAGACCTACGATCACTCTATCCACAAATAATAATAATAAATAAAAAGTCGATTGTTCAATAGTTGCAGCGAAAGTTTTAAGCCACTAGAGGAGATTGCCGGCCATAAGTTGCTGATTAAATTATTCTAAAGTTGAGATGTCAAATTAACCTAACCACAATCCCCATATATTTTCCAAGGAAATGTTAAAATAAAGCACAAATATCTTCCATATGATGTAGTAGTAACAAATAATTTATTAATAAAATCGACCAACAACAGTCAAAAAATAGGGTACACGCGTTTGAAGAAGCATGCGTCATCAGAATATGTGATTTTCATTCAAAGGGAGAATTGGTGGCTGTGTATATTAGCAGCTGCAGTTTTTTTAAAATATAAATAATAATAATAATAATAATAATAATAATAATAATAATAATAATAATAGTATAAAAGATTATTCCATCATGAAAGCGTTAATCTAAACTAATTTTAAGCCGTAAGCTCTCGGCTTAGTCACATCACTTGCATAAAATGCTTTTGGTTTTATTTAATTTAAAATTCTTTAAATTTGATATACCATGTAAATAATGATAGATTTGTTTTTCTAATGATTATACCATTTCTACCTATCATTTGACCTTAATAACAATTATATATACCTGCCAATAAAGCTTCGTTGAAATGAAAAAATTGAAACACCATAAAATTCTTCATAGGGAGAGAGATCTTATATTGAAGCTCTCATGTGTGCGGTGTAATAATATTCTTTACATTGTATGATGGTATAGAGATAGATAATTTGGTACTAGTAATATATACTACTACTTTATGTAATTCCCTTAAAAAAAATAACAAGTATACCCCAAGACATGCCTATACTATAATTTGTTTTTGAAATTTACAAATTCAACATTGAAAGATAATAAGACTAGCAAACAATAACACAAAATTCAATTTCCAGAAAGCTGGTTTTGTGCTAGAGGGTCGTCGGCCATAGACCGTGGGGTTATTCGAAAAGGAAATGATATTCACGCATTTTATTCCTAAAGTGATATTTTATATTCTCTCCCCACACGAACCGTTTGCTATGTTTTGCTGTTATGTTTTGACTGACACAGATTTTAATAATTTTAATTGATTTAATTGATAAGACATGTTGTGAGTAGAATAATAGTCTCACTCATAAAGTAGTATGATTTTGAATTTAGTGAAATATGTAAACCTATTAATATAAATGGAAGTTGTAAATAGTTTGTAGATATCCCGTTAAGGAAATTGTGACATAGGCAAGAAAATTGTGGAAATGGTTTGTGAAAGGTGGGAGTATTAAAGATGATTTAGTATTTTTATGCATTTTGACCGAATTGATTAGCTTTATACACAACGATACTAGATTATGTGGTATAGAAGATTGAAAAATCATTGCATTAAATTTTGCATGGATGTTCTTTTTGATGCAAACTTATTAGAAGAAGATGAGGGTTTAAAAAAAATTGTTCCCTTCAAATCCCCTCTTTCTTATCTCTCTGATCTACAAAAGAGACTTTCACACATTTCTAATATCTTTACTTTTCTCTCTAGATAATATTATCACATCAATAACTCATGATAATATTATTTATATTTTGAGTGAAGAATGAGGAATAACAAAGAGGGAATATTTTATTTTATAACATAGGAATACGCAGCCGTTACTTTTGGTGAATATTGGGTAATCTACGTCTCTATTTTTTATAGAAGCGTGAGTTGGGTTCCAACTTGAGACCATTGTAAAAAAGTTACTCCCTCTATCCCTGTTTTAAATTTCCATTTGCTCTTAAAAAATTGTTCCTAATTTAAAGTCCCACTTTATTTTTTGGACATTATTACCCTCTCTTATTTTTCTTATTTACTACCCCTTACTACTAAAGGACCAACCCAAATGTCATTAGCATTATCTTTTTCTCCTACTCATTTCACATTTTTCTCCCGCTCAAACGAAAGTTTATTTATTCTTTATTTTTCTTGTGATAAATTTATCACCACAAAAAAAAATGCTTTCTAAGAAGCAAAATTTTCGCGCTACACATTCAGGTTTGTTACAAATAATTAATTGATGAATGGGTTAACGCTGTGTAAGTCCAAAGTTATAAATGTTGGTGGACTGCGAGTTTATGATTAAAATTTTATGAATTTCGATTTTATCATATGACTTTTGTATGAAACTTTAATTATAAATAACTGCATGACATCAATTGTTATGTACTAGATGACATGCATACACCATTAATATTTGTAGTTTTTCACAAATGCTTTCTAATGTACGTGTGTCGCAATTATATTTTATACTATTTTTCTATTCTTTGTTATATATTTGAAAGTTTACAATTAAATGTAACAATTTTCTTCTATTATATAGATTTCCTCAAAATAATCTTCTATTAGGTAGTCAATAATGATTAATGAAGCTTCCACATTGGTTCATAGTTATCACATTTTATTCTACCGAACGTGGAAAGTTGTTTGGTTGTGAAGTGAGGGGAGCGGATCCTCTGGGATAGAACACAAATAATGTCAGCATTTTCTCTTTTTGCTTTTTTCTCTCTTTTTTTTTTTTTTTTCTTTTATTTTCCACCCCATAAAATGGATATGAGTAATTCATATATCTTATACCAATCCTCCTTCACAAATTATCTGAAATTGCAGAACATATGCTCAGGATGTCATACAAACTGAGAAAGTGTTGATTGTTATCTTCATCAATCTATCTCTCTCCCCTGCTTTCTCACAAATTAATTATAATTATCTATCTATTTCATACTCCACTCTTTCTTCGTGATTATCGCCGGCTGTAATAATTTGAATATATGAAGCTCGTCTAGATACTGGAGGTGATGAAAAATGAAATTTGGGGAAATAGATTTTAATTGTACTTTGACTCTTTGAATGAAAATTAAAACAAAAATATGAAGCTTGTGCTGTATTTTATCCACTGTAGAGGATCCGCTCCCAGTGTTTCCATGTTTGCACTTCGAAAAATCAAAAATGTCAATGGCTGCAAGTATAAATAAAGAATGCAAAGAATATTAAAAGAATAATAATATCATCTCATATTTCAATACGACTTTATGCTTATGTTTTTATTTCATACCGGATAAACTTATTTGTTTGTAATTAGTAACATGTTCCTTTTACTTATTTTTTCAGGAAATTATAATAAGATATATGTCGCTGAAATGGCGAGATATCGCCATTCCTCTCCGCCATTCAAATAGCTGCAGCGGACGCACCGTTCGGAAAAAGGGCGCCCCAGCGAGCGATATGAGGAAAGTGACACCACAGATGCTGCTGTAAACGTGAATTTGTGGTACTTCAATTAAACCACTAAAGTGAAGTCTTATCAAATTTTTTTAACTTTTTTCTAAGATATATGATTTGTCAATATTTTTTCGTAGTTGCATACAAAGTTGAATGCTATGGATTAAATGCATTATTGTTTCAATTTCAATATTTCCAAATTTCTTTCAGAAAATTGAAAAATTTAAGGAAATTGCGTTGGAACTCGTTATAACTTATAACTACTGTTGATTGTAAATTGAACCAAGGAGATGAAATATTGTTTCACACTATTTTAGTATTGAAACTACTTTATTTTAAGGAAAATAGCTGTACTCTAAAGCAGGTATTTTAAGTCTACATCATTTGGTGAAATAAATTGATCTTTTCATTTTCGTTGTCTTTTCATCTCCTCCTCAAACTTAAATTTTATTGTACATAAAATCTTGTTTGCATGAAATTCTAAATTAGCTCAAACAATTGCAAAAGAACATTCTAGATGGAATTATTTGTCTTTATCTTTCTCTGCTTAGCGAAGTCGAAGCATGTTTGAATGCGAACTTCCTATATGGAGATAATAATAAAAATAATCTCAACTAAATAAATGATAGTACTATTTTTTCTTAAGAAAAAGTAGTCAAATATGTAAATCTCAGCCGAAATTTGTGAAAAGAAAAAAGAAATTCTACAAACAAACAACAACATTCTCAATAATTAACTCGTGTAAACTGGATTAAAGCTAATCCTAATCCTAATCCTAATCCTAATCCTGATTCTATTGTCAATCCAACCAATCCAATCTCAAATCTGGACACTAACCCCAGATTACATCCCGATTAAGTTTGTCGGTAAATGATCTCATTTGACAGTAACACATATCCAACGGCTTTAAAAAGTGCCGATTAATTTAGATCGACGGTCCCGGTGAATCGCAGAATTCGGCCATTTCTTGACCCGAACCCGTTTTTTCCCGGTGAAATCTCCTCAGCGAATCCAAAATCCCCGATCCATATACATTAACACGACCCGAATCCATCATACGAAATTGCTGCAGCGACGCCGTTTTAGTTCTCGACAACGCTTCCGACGTATCCATCGCCGCATAAGGCGGAGGAGCACAGATATTCAGACGAGATAAAGCGCAGCACCGATCCGGCTGCAATTATCAAAACAAATCCATCATGATTGACGAGAATAAAGTTAATTTTTCTCCGAATCCGATTTCTCTAAAAAATTAAAAACACAAACCTCAATTCTGAACCGCTTCCTCGAAAGGACGACGTCTCCACCGCCAAGCGACTCATCGTCGCTGGAATTACACTCGACCGGCGGCGGCGGCGACCAGGGGACGACTTGACTCTCCTCCTGTACTACCTCATCCTCCTCCTCCGACTCTTCTCCGCCGCTTTCTTCGCACTGTTCCTGACCGACGCATTGTTCGCAGACGGAGACGGTGGGGCCGAGCTTGCCGCCGGAGGCAGTCCACGGCGTCGGCGACTGGCAGACGTCGCAGAGCAGGTTCCTGGAATGCCGCGCTACGAGGAAGTTGGCGGAGTGAACGGCGGCGTCGCAGTCCCAGCATAAGCTCGCCCGATCCGACGCACAGTACATCCGCGCCTTCGCTTGGCACAGCTCACATCTCCTCATCGCTCCTTCGGTTTCTGCGGAAGAAATCGCTGATGTTGCTACAGATTAGGAGATAGGGACGAATATGTTTCTAGATATCCACGGATGACGGATGAAAAGGATGAAAATAATTTTCCGGTTGCGAGAAGATGAGAGAGAAAGTAGTTACTGATGAGAGAGAGAGAGAGAGAGAGGAAGGAAAGGAAAAGAATGTGTGTGGGAAGAAGAAGAAAAGAAACATTTCTATATTGGTTGAAGCCAAATATATCATGATTTTTTATCCTTAAGTTTAATACTTAATAATTACTATATTCATATATTTCAAAGTAGGAGTATAATATATGAGTGTGATATCGAAGCAAAATTGTGCGGTTAATATTAATGTTGGTTCAACTCAAAAGAAAAAGAAAAAAAATACTAGTACTAGTATAAACTTTTTTATTATACGATGCGGTACTCAATTACTACTCCGTATTATTTACTTATATATACTTGTTTTTCAGAAAAATAGATGTGAAGAACTATTGACATATTTGTTGTTCACTTCAAGTTTGAGTCAACAAGTACAAAATGAACAATTTTGCAATGACTAGACTACCCTCCAAAGGCTCCAATTCTTCATAATCCCAAGTATAGTAAACACTTTGTAATCAAATTAACCGTTGGGATCTTCTAAAATATTGTAGTAGAAGACATTAACTTTCATTTCCTCTATAACACAAATAGGGTTTATAATATTTTTCTTGAATGGGGAAGGGGAAAAATGGAATTGAAACTTAAACTTCACTTTAAATACATGATGTTTTTATTACTTGAATGTCCTCGACGGAACATAGAATTTTATTATTAAACATGTAATAACAAAAGTTCATTATTTGTCATTCATGATAAAAATCTATATTACTAGACACTCATCTTGAAAGTCATTTCGTACAAATTAAAGTCGCATTGTTACAATCCAACCTTATGAACAAAACTAAACACTTATGATCAGGGACGAAACTGTGTTGGGGCAAGGGCCCCCCATTTTTATTAAAAAACTTTAGGGGTATTTTAGTAATTTCATATTTATAATCAAAATTTTAAAAAATTGAAATGTATTGCTGTCACACCCCGACTCTCGAGGTGCGACTTACGAACAACAACACAACCTAATCAACTAACCATCAACTCAAATACGGGGAACATGCTCGGGGAAAACATTAATGAAAGCAACAGCACTCGAATAAGACTATCAAAGACATAAAGAAGCAATAACCGAGCATTTCAAAATCACATACTAACAAGGATATAATAAGTATTTCAAGTCAAGAGATTAAGAATTCAACAAGCATTTAAACCATCGAGCACATTGCTCGGAATAAAAAACATGTATCAAAGTATATATCAACAGACATTCATTTCAAAAGAGTTGCAGCGGAAACTTGACTCAAATCCCAACATTCACACGTATGAAGACGTGCAAATGCCAGTTCGACATCCGACTCGACTCAACCAAAAACACCACACCACCAAGCGTCCATGCCATCACCATCCTGTCAACCTGCACGTTTAGAAACACACGCAGGGCTGAGTACTTCGTACTTAGTGAACACATGCCGAAAATATTTGGGAAAAAGATGCTCTTAAAGCTATATCAATTGAACTTGCCTTGCCGAAACATCACAAGTACTTAAGCAACTTAAAACGATTTTACTTGTGCATGCTAAAAACATTTTCTTTTAAATAGACTGCGCAGTCAAAACATAATATATATCAACAGTATGCATCATCTGTCATAAATTCACTCACTGTGCCGAGAAGTAGGCCTCCTTCTCAAACACTGTGACCGGCCTAGCCGAAGCAAGGCTCACAGTCACCTCAACATTCAACATACCACACGTGGGTTCCTGTCTTCTTACAGGATAATAATCTCAAGCAAACAGATGATAACACATACCAAACTCAAATAAAACGGCAAGTCAATCGCATTTAAAAATCATATAATAATACTCAACATCATAATAACTTTCATCGATAGTTTTGGTTCAGAAAAGCCCACCTGACTTCCGAAGATTCTAGCTAGGCGATTTAAGGGCTACTGTCCTCGCTTATCTTTCCATCCGGCTTGATCCTTCACAGATCGACATCGATAAAGAAATAAGATATTAAGCAAGACGGATAAAAGGCGTTGGTCTCGACTGTAGGACTTCTACTTGAGTCGTTTCTCTCAAAGCTATTCTTTTCTAAAAGATCTCGCATTCTCGTCTTTAAGCCATTAACTCTACTCGATGATTGGTTAATACTGCTAACCAATGTCTTGGCACTTCTCGTTTTAATTAAGAAATGCCGTCTATCTACATTCTATTACTCGAGCTTTCTCTTATAAACTTAATCAATTCTCGATTTCAATTAACAACTTAATAGCTCAATTATTTGCATACAATTAAACTCAGTAATTCTTCACGTTATAAACAAATAACATCAAAAAATCACATTTCAACAAGGATACGATCAATTTTTCAAGTCAACGAGATTAAGAATTCAACAAGCATGTCCCCGTATTTGAGTTGATGGTTAGTTGATTAGGTTGTGTTGTTGTTCGTAAGTCGCACCTCGAGAGTCGGGGTGTGACAATTGCCCTGCTGCGTAAATTGGGAATTCTGCCTCTACATTTATTGATGTTATTGAGCATGTGGAGGAGAATGGCAATGATGATTTATTGAGAATTGAAGCCATTGAGTTGTTCGAAACTATGAATCTTTTTGGGTTTGTCTTTGCGTTATATCTTATGAAGCAAATCTTGGGAATTATACATGATCTTTCTCAATTGCTACAGAAAAAAGATCAAGATATCGTTAATGCATTAAATCTTGTTAAGGTAGCAAAAGGAAGATTGCAAGTAATGAGAGAGGGATGGTTGGGAAAATTTGGTTAGTGAAGTTTCTGCATTTTGTAGCAGAAACAAGATAGATGTTCTTGATATGGCAAATGAGTATGTAGCTCGAGGAAGGGGGAGACGTAGAGTTAAGAAAGTAACAAATCTCCATCATTACAGACCTTTTATTCTGTGATTGACATGCAAGTTTCAGAGTTAAATCACCGTTTTGATGAGGTCAACTCTGTTGAAGTCAAATTTTGACTTCAATAATAATTAATTATTTTTGTATATTGTATTGTTTTGTCTTTCTTTTGTTTGTTGGCAAGAGAGAAAATAAAGGGAGGGGAGCAGCTTACGTGGAGCAGACCAAGTCAAAGAAAGTGGAAAGCTGCACATAAAAAGGAGTAGTTAGCGGTTGGAGTAAAATAAGGAACTGTGAGTGAGAGATGGAGCAGTTATTCATCAGTTACTATAAAGTAGCAAAATAGGAAGTGGAGATATGGTACAGAACGTGGGACATGTGCTTGTGGTGGAGTGCAGCTCAAGTTTTCAAAGTTTACTATAAAGAGAGATCGAATTTATGTAGATGGACAAGCTTCCAAGTTTAGATTTGTAGAGCAATTAGAATTCTTATTCAGCTCATAGTTTTTACCTTCGAGAATAGCAGTAAAAGCTTTAGTCTTGTAACAAAGCTTTACTCGTTTTCGTGACCCTCTTTACTCGAAGATTGTTTTTGTAATTCACGTTTTTATAGTGAAGTTTTTGCTCTGAGGCACTTCGCGAGATTATTATTTTATAATCTCGTGAAAAGTTTATTTCCATTGTGTTCGATATTTTCCGCTGCATTCTGTTTCAAGGTTGTGTGCTCTTTAAGCACAACTTTGTTCACAACTCTATCTATTCGAGTGAATCTGGTACCTTCAAACTCGGAATTACTAATTTTATGCATGATATGCTTTGATTCCAAAGATTCGTTTGTTGCATTTGATACACAGAAACTAGTTCGTCTTGCAAAGTTTTACCCATCCGAGTTTCAAGAAATTGCTTTGTATGAACGTGAGAGCCAACTAGAAAATTTTGTTTTTTATATGTGCATAGATGAAAGGTTATCAGAAGTATTATGCCTTGGAGGTCTTGCTTAGAAGATGGTTTCTACACGAAAACGTGTAGTTTTTCCATTGGTGTATTTATTAGTAATTAAATTGTGCTTGATACTACCGGTTGCCACTGCCTCAGTAGAAAGAGCCTTTTCAGCTATGAACATCGTCAAAAGTCCTTTACGCAACCGTATGGGAGACCAAATACTGAATGATTGCTTAGGAACCTATGTAAAAAGTGATGTATTTGAAGGTGTTACTAATGAAAGTATTATGCAGAGGTTTCATATCATGAAGAATAGGAGAGAAATGTTATGAGTTATGAGGATTGTTATTAATTTTTGTGTTTGAAGTATTTTTTATGTAACTAAACAGTACTTAGTATTTAATTTTAATATTATTTACTTAATCATGATCATATATGGGCCCCAATATCGAAAGTCTAGCTAGGTCTGTGCCTGATGCATGTAGCTACCCAACCATATTCTTGTATGGTTGAAGAGAAATATTTGTTGGGCACGCTGCATCAAATGAAGCATACAGCAAAAGAGTAATAATTTGTACTCAGCAAGGGCAAAAATGGAATTCGGATGTGTGAGAGGGGTTGGGGGGCATGAGAGATATTCCTTGACAAAGGGATTTGGTGGGGGGGAGTTGTGGCCTGTGGGGGCTTCATCAATTAGATGTGTGGCGGTGAGAAGGGGTGGGTAGTACGCGGGGGGGGGGGGGTGCCAGCTGTCGGAATATGAGGACCAAATTAGAGGAGGTGGGACCCATAGGAATCTGCTTCTTCCGATTGGTGGAGGTTTGAGGATATTTCTGATGGTCCTAAGCTGGCGTGTTGGTTTCTGATTCTCGGTGATCTGACGTGGATGCCGCTCGGTCCAATAGGGGGAATTTGACCACGTGGGCTGCATATGGTTGGTGATTTAGATTTCTTCAAACTTTGGGGCCCACTTGCAAATACTCTTTTTGTTATTTCACCGGCCCTACTCACTCTTTTGTTGAGTTCTTTTTCTCTTTTTGAAATGACCGATTTCGCCTTTTGATTTCGATTTCTGTATCGATTAGGGATCTTTGTGATCTGTTCTTCTATAGCCTTTGATATTGGATTGTGATATTTCATGGCTTTTTATTTTTATTTTTTATGTGTGGTGGTTGGAGCTTGTTTCTGGATCAATTTTGCTGTTGCGCTCTTTTATCATTGAATTTTTTTTTTATGATTCAGTTATTCAATTGATCTTTAAAGTTTTTTTTTTTTTTAATAAATTTTTTATCTTTAAAGTTAATGTGACATTAGTATCTCAACCGACAACTATAATATCAAAGAATTTCAAAAACCTATCTTGTATAGATTCAATTTAACTATTCATACTTTCTACGACGTCAAATTGAGTCAATTTACTTTTATTAAAATTGGGATACTCCAACATGAGGGCCAAATAAATCTACAAGATTATACTTGTTTGCCATAGAGTATAGGATAAGATTTGACACTATTAACTAAGATGTCTCAATAAGTATTAAGAATTAATATTGTATTTGGTATGATGTAGGTATGATGTATTAAATTATCTGTAAAACATATTAGTTATGGTAAGCTGGTGACATTCTAGTAATTTATTTATTTATTTTTATTTTTTGATGTCGTGGGAACCTGCAGCCGCTAACTTCGGTGCGCACTGGGTATATTGTATAGTATTGTTTATATCACATCGGATAATTCTAAACGTAGCCCCCGTTTTACTCTCTATAGCCCCTCAATTATAAAAATAATTAAAATTATAATAAATGTACGGTATTACCCTCCTAGCCCCCAAATTAAACAAATCAATACTACAGCCCAATCAATTTGATCTTCTTCTCGCATTCAAAACACACTCAACAAAAACAAAAAATTGAGAAAAGCAAAACGAATGAAGAATCATTACTGAGTAGATGAACATGTTGGGAAATATAATTGGCTGCCATAAACAAATCCCCATATATGACTCCTAATGTATAACCCCATTTCTTTCGAATCTGTGTGTTCTTCCAATAGTTTCCCGTCATGGCTACTCCTAATCCTTCCACGCATTAAGTTGATTCGTTGCTTAATTTAGTTGGCTTCGTCTGCCATCAAGACTAATTTGAGTTTGCAAGCTTCATTATATATCAAATGGAGTTATGTTGATTTTTATTTAAATAAATGGAGTTATATTCATTAGGAATCATTGTACAAGATTCTTGCCGGTTACCCAACAAATTGAATCTTCCTTCATGATTAAACTGATTATTCAATAATTTCAATTCCTTTTGCTTTTCTCATTTTTGATTATTTTTTGTCGACTACGTATGGATATGGGAGAAGATAAAATTGAAGGAGAGAAAGAATTGGGGAGAAATTTTGAACGATTAACCGACAAATTCTTTATGGTCGTCGGTCTGATTAATTTCATTTATATCTACTGTTTACTGTGCATCAATGGAGATTTGAGGTGTTTTATCACTGTTGTAATTAAACTTTGATTTCTTTAAAGACAGAATAGGAAAATAGTTTCCAGTGTTTCCTTAGTTTCTAGGGCTATAAATATAATCGATCGATTAAATAATTTTGAAAGGGGATGAGGTTTATATTTTAAATATATTAAAATTTAAGTTGGTGGCTTTAAGGATAAAATAGTACTTTTATTAATATTAATATTTATTTTTAAATAAGGGGGCTGTGAAGAAAATAAAGGGGGCTATATTTAAAATTACCCTATCACATCATACATGGTACTAACATAATAACAATAGGGATAATTCTAAATATAGCCCTCATTTTACTTTTTATAGCCCCTAATTAAATAAATTATTTAAATTATGTTAACTGTACAATTTTATCTCATAGCCTCCAAAATTAAAATGAACTAATAATTATAACCCTAAACATAAAAAAAATGTAAATGATCCGCATAACCCCATTAAACACGATAGTTTTAACAACTAAAACCACCAAATCCACATTTTTGAAGAAAATAAAATGAAGAAAGTTATTATCGAGTTGGAGGTTTTCTGCATTTTAACAATATTTGTTATCTCTACTGTATCAAATAACAGTAGAGAACCATGATAAAAGTTAAGAATATACCTTGAAAATTGGGGGAAATAATAATAGAATCAAAAATTGAGATGATCTCTTTAGACACCATCACAGGTTCTTCACTTTCAAGTCCAACAATCACAATTGATATTTTAGGGAAAGTGAGAAGCTCAACCCCGGCGGCGGCTACGGGGTTTGTACGTAGAAGACAAAAAATACAAATATTTCGCCAATTCACTTCTACTTTGCTGGCGGTAGGGAGAGAGAGAGGTGGAAGAAGATGAATCATAAGATAAGCTTATATTAAACTTAATCGAGGGCAATGAATAATATAATATTATTATAGTATTTATTAATCGAGGTGGAAGATGAATTGATGGAATAATATTATTTTAGTATTTATTTTGTAGTTAGTTATAGTATAATTTTGGGGCTATGAGGCTAAAATAGTACAATTATCGTAATTTAAATTATTTATATAATTTGAAGGCTACAAAGAGTATAATGGGAGCTACGTTTAGAATTACCCTAACAATAGGTATAACTTAAACGGGCCGAACTTAATAAAGTACCGCATACTTAGAGTGAGATTAATCTAATAACATAACCAAACCAGTAATATTTGTAATGTTATTTGTATTAGAAATGCTCACACGGGCCCGAACTTTGAACTTAATCACCCCTAGCATCATAATATTAATCTAATACAAATAACATTTACAAATAAAAGATATAAAAATAATTAATAAATAGAATTGATATACTAGCATTTAATTTAGTGAATATTTATATCTTTCAATTTTAAAAGAGAACTATATTTCATTATTTCTGCCACCATCATTACATTAATAGTCAGAAAAGATCAGATAAATGAATTTGACTAGATATAATACGTATGGGAATTATGGGCCTGGATAAAATGAGTGGGTATGGGCCTTGTGACCAAAAAGTTGACACCCTACTTCTGAAGTCAGATTTTCAATATTAAAAGGAAGAAATCAAGAATGTTGCTTCCAGATTCCAATTGAGAAACAAAACTGGATAAATGCAATTCAGCAAAGTTTCAAATAATAACAAAAATTTCCATTAAACTGAATAAATTTCGAATGCAATACAGAAAGTTCTACTATACTGTACAATATAGTGAGATAAGCAATCACCCAAAAGTAAACGCACTCGCAGTGGTGCACTACACTGTACAACATCACAGCAAGCATAACCGAGAACATACATGGACGACATTAAAAGGCACTCACGGAGAGGGAAGCATTAAACGAGTCGAAGAGGACTAGAATAGAAGCCTCATTCGATGTGAAAAAATGGACATGTAGCTACGGGATCGCGCAATACTTACTCTTTCAATGAAAGGCGTGCGTTTTGGACCTTAACTGAGAGCTTCAACTTCTGGTCTTCCATGTCTCTGAAAAGGGCGAGTAGAATTGCTCGATACACTTCACATCGTTGGTTCGTTTGTTCCAATTCAGCCGTCAGTTCATAAATTTTCCTCTCCTTCTCTTCCTGCAAAACAAACAGCATTATGGTATTGATCAAGTTAAGATTATGCTATTCAACTCACACAAACAGTGAAATACATTACGGGTGTGTTAACTTTTGGGTGATAGTTTAGATAAATATAAATAA
The DNA here is from genome assembly GCA_029490685.1 of Schizonepeta tenuifolia. Lineage (NCBI taxonomy): Eukaryota > Viridiplantae > Streptophyta > Magnoliopsida > Lamiales > Lamiaceae > Schizonepeta > Schizonepeta tenuifolia. The sequence goes on from CM055956.1 coordinate 113,497,677, forward strand.
CATGAGGCTAAATCCACAATATATTTTGATGGATTGAATAATTATGAGCTTGCTTGCTTGTCTAATCCTTCAAATACTCAATCACATTGTAGATCTAATCTATGGCCCAAATTAAATACCACCATAAGTATTGCTTTTGTAGAACAAAAGTACTTTAACGAGAACACATGTGAAGAACCATTTGTAACCTAAAAATAATGAGGAAGGTTGGTTATGTGATTCTGTCAGCTTCACACACAGTTTAGTTTTTTTTTTTTTTTTTTTTTTTTTTTTTTTTTTTTTTTTCTTTTTGGTAACATTGGTATCTTGATTTCAACTTACATCATAAATCAAGTAAAATGGAAACACCATAATGGAAAGAGATAATAGTCAAGAGAATCTAACCCTGGATAAGTGTGATGAAGATTGATTCACCGTCGCATGCATCTCCTTACTTCCTCCATTTGCTTCAATGGTCCTCTGTGCGGAACCAGAGTTTCTCTTTGCAGAAGCGACACGTTTTGAAGCCTCTTGCAGAGCCTTCATCGCCACATTATAGACGTGTATAGATTTCGCACCTTCTTCCACATACTTTATAGCCTCTTGGCGTAGATTATCATGGCGAACCATTTGAGATTCTTGATAAGTGCTAGGCTCTCCAAAAGCAGATTCGAGCATGGATTCTCCACAACCGGTCCTGGCATTTCTCGTCCAGCGTTTCAAAACATATTCAGATGGGAGCATAAGGACGTTTTTTGCTCTGAAAACCGAGAGTATATGTCTACAGGGGATACCAGAAAATTCAAACATTCGACAACTACATGTAGCTTTCATCTCAGACGCGCTGAATCTGACCGTGTGAGCTTTGTGCTCTTCACCAAATTTAGCTACTCGATACGTTGTTACTGCACCAGATTCATCAACTACCGTTGCAGGATTTGCAAGTGTTTCCACCAGTTCCCCTTGAAATTTCAAGAATATCCTCCGAGTATAAAGGTTAGCAGCTTGCTTTTCCATAGGAGACGGCGTCTTCAAAACGGGCGTAGTACTAGAAGTTTCAACATCATCCTTCATGACCTTTTCCTGCCAACTCGAAGCAACCTTTTCACACTGTTTCATCAACTGCTGAATCGTGGGCGAGCTGCTTAGAAACCCATCGAAGAAAAAACTCGAGGCATCACTGCAATCCATCGTGGATAACTCCCCAAAAAACACGTCTCTCAAGTAAACAGGAACCCACTGATCACGAATACTATACAAAGACTGCAGCCATTCATTATTCATCAAATAGTATCTACTCACTAGATTCGCCCAACACGACTCAAACTCCTCAACCGTGTCGGACTCATTCACACACTTCTTCAACTCAAAGTCAAAAGTCGGGTTAACTTGATACACATTAGCCAACTTCTCCTCCGTCTGCCTGAATATGCTCCATCTACAGAAACGATTACGTGCTTCTGGAAGCACTTGTGCCACAGCCATCTGAATGAGCCTATCGGGATCACTAGTGACAGAGACAGGGACGCGCCCGGACATTGCATGGAGCCATGTTTGAAGCAACCAAACAAACGAGCAGTCGGATTCATTCAGAAGCAATGCACAGCCAAAGAGGACAGGCTCAGCATGATGATTTATACCAGTGAAAGTGATGAATGGTATCTTAGAACAGCCCGTTCTATACGACGTATCAACCCTAACAGTATCACCGAAATAGCTATAGTTTGCTCGAGAAACTGCATCGGTCCAGAAAACATTCCCACGCACCTCATTGTCACCCTCAAATGCATAAAAGAAACTATGGTTCTCAGCCTGCATTCTTTTCAGATAATCCAGCAAATATTGAACCCCGGGGCCGGGGTTTCTCTGCCTATTGCTGCTATTATTCATTTGTATTTGTTTCCCAATTTCTACTGCAAGGAGGAATCAAACCACATTAACCAAATAAACCCTAACCACAACTTTATGCGAATCAAATAGAACAAATAATTATAATCAAACTCTATTCTGGTAATATGATAGACACTAGCTAACAGTCTACCGGGTGCTACATCATAGGCACATTGTGAGCGTAGATAACTGTAACCATATACGTATAAAATGATTGCAATAGAATGCCAATCCTCGGGCTTTATTTGTAAAGTCTCTATTCCTTGATAATTAAAGCCCAAAGATCTATGAATTATCCCATGCTTGACTAGCCAAGCATATAAACGACCCAATTGAAATGTTGCATAATCACATCAAATCAGCGGCAATTTAGATGAATTAAGAAAAAACTATATGAAAATGCAACAACAGAAAGATACACACTTGCTCGCATGTATGTGTATATAATTCATCAATAGGTAGAATCAAGTTTTCGGGTTGTAATAACAATTATCAAGGAAGACGCAGCAAAAAATTATCAATCAAAGCGGTAAGTATCAAAATCATGAAAAGAGAAACAGAAACGAAGGAAAAATCGCAGCGAAAGCCATAGTTTAGCTGCATATTAATGCTGCTCAGAAGCAGATTCACCCCCAAAATGATGAAAAATTAAAACTTGTAGCAGTTAATAGAAGAAACTTAATGCGGACAAGAATTTACGGCAAACGTACAAGATTGGCGCCGATGTCGGAGTTGCGAGTAATAGGAATTCTTCAAATCTTTCACTGAGAGCGAGAGACTGAAAATTCTGAATCCCCTATTCAATAGATACAATATAAATTCAATAAATTAAATAAGTAAATATCTAGATAGAGATATTATAAAATAGAGTTATGCAATCCTAGCCGGCGCTGATTTGTTTTTTTTTTTTTTTTTTTTTTTACCGTTACCCATATGCACTGCAATATGTATTTATATACACTACATTATAATATACACAACTAAAAGTATTGAGATACATCACCTTTTTTTTATAATTTTCTATTTTTTTTTACTTCGCCTTTGCTCCGATTACTAATATAAGGATAATTGTTGGGCAACAATTTGAATTTTTCGGCTCGCTCTGAAGCCTTTGGCTCCCCTCACTCGAATTTTAACCAAAGAAGAAGCGACAAACAATGTGCATATGGAAACATAACGTAGCGCATCTCGGTAAACATGATTGTGCATATGGATAAACTATGTAGTGCATCTAAAAAAATAGGGAAAAAAAATATTAATAAAAATTAAAAATTGGTGCATGTCAATATACTTAGTTGTGTACATCATTGTACAGTGTAGTGCCGACTGGGATTTGGACGTGCCGAATTCCAGCAGTCGCTGGCTAGGTCTCACAATGTGAAATCGATGTGAGACCGGTCTCGCACAAGAATTTGCCTAAAAATAAAAGCAAAAATAATTGCATAATCTTTTTTTGAGATAAATAATTGCATAACCGTTTTTAAAGATAAATAATAGCATAACCTTTATCTACTGCAGAATTAATTTCTGTTTGTGCACAGCTTCCTCCGATCTTGTGCTAAAAAAAATATTGTTATATCTTAAAAATAAAACTCCATCAATTAATTAATTCAGAGGGTTGTTAGAAATGCACCCAGGTTGCAGGGTTAATTAAACGAGATATGTGGAAGATTACAGAATTTGATTCGAGCAAGTGAAGAATAATTGATACTATGTGACATACATGCGTTTGTTTAACTTGTTAAGTTTCTCTTTTTCTGGTTTAATTCGTACATCACCAGAAAGTAGTGTGCGTGAAAATTAAGTTGCTGACCAAATTTATTTATATATGTAGAAAAATATAAATATTTATCTTGGTTGAGGTTGGAAACTTGGATGGATGAATTTTTGTTAAAATCCAATATCACCAGGTTAGTAGCTTTATATATATATATATATATATATATCCTACCTTATTCTATAAATTTAACTTAAATAATCAAACTATTTAACTTTTTATAATTGTATTCCAAACTTTTAAAAATATTAATTAAATAGTTAAATTATTCAAATTTTCACAATTGCATTCCAATTACTATAAATAACAATTAAATAGCCAAACTATCAAAAATTTAACAATAATATTCCTGATGAAATTTTTAAAAATACCACAACAACATTAAATTACGAAAATTTTTCAGAAAGAGAAACTCAAATGGACCTAAGAAAGAGGAACTGTTTTGCAGAAAGTTGTTGGAGAGGGTTATCTTTCCATGGCCGAATTCAAAGTTGCATGGATAATAGTGAGTCGTTTCTCGACTTCATAAGTGTTGTTTTGGAGTTAAAAGAGAACGAGATTAATGCAAAGGCGGCAATGATCATGTGGCAGATTTGACGGGATAGAAATAATGTTGTGTAGAAAGCAAAACAACATTTACCTGCGTCGTCAATAACCATGGCTACTACAGCTCGAATGGAATGGATGGATGCTCAAAGCAAATTAGGTAATATAAGAGTTTCTTCCACTTATTCTCAAATTTGTAATGGGTGGTACGATTTGAATGTTGGCTGGTTCAGATGTGGAATAGATGCTGCTTTCTTTGCAAGTGAAAATTCCACAGGGATTGGAATCACTTTGCAAGGGGAGAAAAGTGATTATGTCACATACCTGGTTTAATGAGAGTCGAGGAAGGAGAAGCAATGGGAGTGCATTAAGCTCTCTCTTGGATTAAGCAGTTGGGTTTTGAGTGGGCGGAGTTCGTCTCAGATAGCAAACTAGTGGTCCACGCTATATCTTCTCACGATGAAAATAGCTCTGATTTTGGAGCTATAATAGATAATTGTCGTCTTCTTTTCCAGTCTTGTCCTAATTTTTGAATAAAACATATTAGACGTGATGCTAACGCTATTGCTCATAGACTTGCTAGAATATCTAAAGAGTAAAGAGTTTCCTTATATGTATTTACGGAATGAACCTCCGAACTTTGTGGAGGGTCTTCTCTATCCTCCATGTGTATGTTGATTGGTGAAATATTGGTTTTCGAGAAAAAAGAAAGAGGAACTGGGGGTGCTGACATCTATCGATTTTCAACTTACTATTTTTCCTCTTATTTCTTTTGAGGAGATTTAAACTTACTCTATTGAGTAAATAATGATTTTAACAAAAAATTGAATTTTATACTGAAGTTCACCCAAAAAATAAAATAAAATTATAGACTTAAAGAGAGGCATGGTTAGAAGTTCAATTGGCTTCATATTTTGTTCATCAACTTAAAATGGGTGGTATATCTTATCAAAAAAATAAAAATAAAAACAATTATTAGAACTTGCATGAACATTTCGGTTGATATTGAATGATTTGAAATTTTGAAAGTCTAGATAAGCTTCCGGTGTGACAACTAGTATCTCCGTCATCAAAAGTTTGACCCAGAACATTATTGTAAAAATTTATTAGTTTGGCCGTTAAATGATATTGTTAATAGTCTAGAACACAATTGTAAAAATTTCAATATAGTTTGGCTATTTAATTGATATTTTTTATAATTTGAAATATAATTATAAAAAGTTGAAAAGAATAGTTTGACTATTTAAGTGAAAATTACACCATCCTATTTATTCAAATACATGTCATTTGTCTCATTAATTTGGTTGCATGTATGATATGATTATTTCTTTACAGCTAGTGTGCTATTAAATTTATCCCTCATGAAACTAAAACTACAATTTAATCACTATATATAAAATCGAAATATTGCATTTATTTTCACTATTAACTAATTAAAAATAATTGTACATTTCAACAGGACATGATCGACAAGTAATGTACGATATTGTAATTGTGGGAGATTTTGGAACCGTTGTAGCTCTTATTAGAAAAGATGGCAATCTAGCTTGGAGAGAACTAACAGAAGACTATGACCGAGCCCTCCATCTAGCTAGTTGTTTTGAGTTCGTTTTGGAGATGCTGAGATGAATTAATACTATATCTTCCCTCTTTCTTTGATGTCATCATCATCATCTAGTATATATATATATATATAGGGATGGGTTTGTATAAAAACATATCCTAGTATGAGAACGTGAGAATATGCTTAAACTAATTCATAATGATGCTTAAATTTATATTTTGGCATGCTTAATAAGATTCATGTTTTTTATATTAACATTAATGCTTACATAAAATCCTGCTTGAATCTATATAAATTTATGCTTGAAATAATCACAACCATAGATCATACAAAGATAATGTTTATATTAAAAAACATAATCTTATTAAGCATGATAGTATATTGATTTAAGCATAACTACATATTTAGTTAAGCAGGTTCTCACGTTCTCACACTAAGATTAGTTTTTATATGAACCGGTCCCTATATATATGTATATATATTGGTTTGAACTCAAGGATCTTTCTTTTCATTAGGTGTAGCTTTAAGAATATTGAAAAAGAATGGAAGTCTGGCGAAGATGAAGGGAGACAATGATCGAAAATCTCTCCATGTATTGGTTGAAATGGTTATCACAACAATTAGTTCAATTACTACCTATAATTTCTTCAAATGATCATGAACAATAATTGTTGATTGTTGATTTATATAGGGTAGATAGGAGCAGATGGGGGACAAGTTGATTTATGTTAATTTATGTTATGTGATGGATCAAATAGAAACCATCCATTATGTAGAAACTAGAAACCAATATACACCTTAAATTTGTTTTGATCTATGGATGTGATTAATTTCATATATTAAAGCTGATAAATGTGTATAAAGTAGATGATGGATAGTTTGGTAAGTTTTGTTGATTTGTAACCGTTGTATCCTTAATTATAGGATATGAACGATTATTTTCGGTAAATCTAGTCATTTTTCCAGTTTATTTATTTTGGAATAAATTATTCTCTCTCTATATCTATATCGTTTCGTTTTTTTTATTGAATTATATTCTCAAAACTTTCAGAGTTTATATTTAATTGGTTTCTTACATTTATTGAATATTTTATCGGTAAATTATTTATTATTTTTAATTATGTAATTTTAATTCTACCTACATGTATCGATCACCTAACTGCTAGTTATTAGAATTACTTACTCGATCTTGCTTTCGTTTAAGGAACAGTTTAGTTGACAGTTTGTCCTGTTGTGAAGCCAATATAAAATTGCAGTGTAAACCACGATGGAAATTAGAAGTATAAGAAATGTGTTGAAGCATTATGTGTGAAGTGTGATGACCAAAGAGATCGCGGACATGAATGCACCTGTGAAGAAGATAAAGGCGAATAAGAGAGCCCACAATGAATATTTTAAGATTTCCATCAGCATAAATATAGAGTAGTGCATAGCTCTCTCGGTGTGAACCCTTATTTGTTCCCCGTCTCTTGATAGGTTGATAGTACGATTTTTTTTTCTCTACCACCTTGAACCAAGCAACTGCTCTTCCTATATCAACATCTTGCTCGTGTAAATAATCTCTGATTCATGAACTTTATAGATGGATCTCCCAGCAGAATGCAATAGATTGTTACCATCCTTGTCAAGTGGGATTGAATATAAATCCATAGCATTTCATGCTTCTTGACCAGCTCAAGCTTCTTCTTTTTTCTATTCAGGACAATAGTGTCTACTAACATATGTGTCCAGAGCGCCATGAAAAATAACAACTTTAGAAATTATACATATTAGAAATGGATATTGTGTCGTTTATATGCCACTTTATCTAAAGCAATGTTGGACATTTTAATAATATGCATTGAGTGAGGCTAATTCTACTCAATGGAATCTTGATGAAGATTTTCAGCATCATTCATACAAATCAAACATTAGTATTTTTTAGCAGTATCACTCTCTCCTCCACTTGGATCAACATCTTTATTATAGCAAGCCTAAAAAGTAGATTCATTCAAAATGTATAGTTTTGTTCTTGACTGGGCGAATTCTAATTCATGAATCACACAAACCTGTATGTGTTCACTCAAAACGTACTTCTTACAATTTACATCAAGTTGTTTGTGTCCATTTTTATAAAATTAGCTCACTACTATGTACATTTACATATATGTATGTATGCGTGTGTGTGTGTGTGTTGTTTGTACATAAAATCCTGAATAAAGAGAATCACAGAAAATTACGTAACAGCAAAACCGAATCTATTAAATAAAAGTGGTAATCCATTGAAATACACCTTTTCACAATGCAAAAATGAAAAATACACCACCCTCCCAATAACAATGAAAAATACACCACTTTGAATATTTGTAATATAATATATCATCTTGTCAACCTCTTTATATCACATCTCTTACATATGTGTAAGAGATGTGATATAAAGTATATGACATTGCAATGATTTAATGATAATTATGTCATTATTTGTCAATCATTAGACAATAATATATAAGTTAATTATTTTATATATCATTATTCGTGATTAATTAGGGACAAATTTGAGTCGAAATTTTTTTAAAAAGCACTAAACGAACCTAAATGCATATCCCGCTCGGATAGTTTAATTTCAGGCTCGACACGTGTCAAATCCCGCTCGAGCGGGAACTATGATCCCGCTCGAACGGGATTTGACACGTGTCGAGCGTGAAATTAAACTATCCGAGCGGGATATGTCAGAAAGCTGGTCAATGTACAGAATGATGGCTGATTGGTGCATGGCATGGATTTATTTGCTTGTGCAGATATGAGACAGTACATTTTCACGTGAAATGCGGAAAAAAATATGTATAGCATTGACAACTCTATATATTTTACCATTTACATCGCTCTTTTACACACCCACAATATCATTCTTCCAAATTCATCACATGCTATAGTGGGCAGCAATCTTTGAAGTAACATCCTTTCAAATTCATAACATTCTATAGTGGGCAACAATATTTCAAGTAACATCCATTCAAATTCATTATTTTAGGTATTTTCCCTCTCTTGTATTTTTCCAGTAGTATCCACTTAATAATCAAAACTTTAAAATTTATATTAATGCTGTATAGTTTGCATAGCAAGTGAATTTTATCATTTCCCACTCGAAATTGTAAATTTTCGCTCGTGAATTTAAATCCCGCTCGAGCGGAATTTAGGCCTTGCGAGAGGAATTTTATATATTAGGACTCCAAAAAAATCTAGTATCTATATGTATCATTTCCCGCTCGAAAAAATAACTTCCCGCTCGTGAGGTTGGATCCCGCTCGAGCGGGAAATTGTGTGGTTGGCGAGCGGGATTTCGTATTTTTCTATTATTTTTATTAATTGTTATGTGTTTGTACTTATGTGTAGATGGATCACTATTTTATTATCAAATACGGAGGAACATGGTTTGGTTGTACGTACTCGAGCGGATATGAATTTGTAGATGTCGATCACTGTCTCTCCGGCCTAAGGTACAACATTGATTGTCAATTGAGTGCAAACTCCTTCAGCACACAGTACGAGTTGCATTATCTGTCGAAAAATTAGAGGGGACGTACTATAAAGTGCCCATTAAGCACCGACGTTGAATTTTATCGTTTGTGTGTCACGCAGCCAGAAGCAACTGTGTACGTGACTCACCAATACACGAACGTATACGTGCCTGAGTTCGATGCTGATTATTATGAAGAAATGGATCGTATCCAAACACAGATGCTTTCCTCCACTTTTAGTGTTGATGCATACCCCGCTGGTGGTAATTATGCATCGACATCCACACATTATTTCGGATCCACGTCGACTCAAGTTGCAGAGACAGCAGAGGGTTATGGCAATGATGAAGATGCAGATGGTGCTGAAGATGCTGACGATGATGAAGAGGCCGATGGTGATGACGAAGATCAAGAGGCAGTTGGTCCTCAGGATGAAGACTATGAGCTGCAAACCGACAGTGATGCGTCCGAAGAGATGGTAGAGGACATCATGATAGATAACGCTGTGTTGGAGCGTGAAGCATGGATTCGTGGGGAAGAAGATGACGAAGCCGGTGATTGGAGCAGTTGGTTAGTTCCAGTGATTCCCGTGAATGCAACGAATTCAATCGTTGTACATGAACAAGGCCCGCTAGAAGATGGTGATTTGTCTGTTGGTTCTGTTTTCGAAAGTAAAGTATCTCTAAATGTAGCAGCAGGCTTGTGGCACCTGGAGATTGGAGCAGAATACAAAGTTGATGCCTCTGATGGCCTACGTCTCAGATGGATATGCAGGCGTATGGAATCTTGTCCGTTCGAGCTGAAAGCAAGATCAAGTAAAAGATCAAAAGCTTGGAGAATTACTGAGTTTACGGGCGATCACGCATGCACACGCCAGCTCGGACGTGTTGATCGTAGAAAAGTTCGCATGAATGTGATTGCAGCCTACGTTGCTCGGAAAATACGAAGGGAGTGTAAAATAATAGAGCCAAAGGCCATTATGGCAGAGGTGCAAAGCGAATTTGGGTTCACCATTCGTTATGATTTGGCCCTGCGAGCACGGCACGCAGCTATAGAAAGCATATACGGGGGATATGTTAATTTCTTCCGGATGTTGCCAGGCTATCTTCACATGCCACAGCAATGGAATCCAGGTACATTTACTGATTTGCAAGTTGGTATTGATGGGAAGTTCGAACACTAGTTTGTAGCTTTCGGCGCATGTAGACTTGCTTATCCACTGAATATGAGGCCTGTGATTGCAATTGATGGCACTCATCTGAAGGCCAAGAATAGAGGTATCTTGTTTGTCGCTGTCACTAAGGATGCCAACGAGCATACCTTTCCTCTAGCGATTGGCGTTGGGCCTATTGAGAATGATATCTCTTGGAAATGGTTCCTCAGCCGATTTAGAATTGCGTATGGAGAATTGAATAATACATTAATTGTGTCTGATGCCCATCCCTCGATAGATAACGTTGTGAAGGAGGTTTTTCCGAATGCAGTTCATGGTTTATGCTACTATCACTTGCTGCAAAAGATTAACCGATACGGATAAACAGTGGTGGAATTGTTTAAAAAAGCTGCATTTGCATATCGCCCAACAATTTTTGATAAAGCAATGGACATGATCCGCCGAGAGAGCAAAGCTGCTTACGAAAAATTGATAAGTGTCGGGCCCGAGAAGTGGTCTCGAGTTCACTGTCCTTTACCGCGTTACAGTCAGCTGACATCTAATGCAGCCGAGAATTGGAATGGGCGGTTGGAGTGGGCACGACGGCTGCCAATATGTTCAATGCTTGATGCAATCAGACATGTCATCGAGGAGTGGTTCGAGGAGAGACAAAATGCCCCTCACGGCGATGACACTGTACTGATTGCTAACGCGGTAGCCAAATTGACGGCGGGAATGAATAAGGGTTTGACGTATACTGCACGAAAGGCCATGGGGTCGATCTTCAATGTCTGTGATTCTAGAAGACCGCATCAAGTGGACCTTACCACAAGGACATGCACATGCATGAAATTTCAAGCTGATGGGCTCCCTTGTTCTCATGCCATTGCTGCAATACTGTAAGTATTCCTCACATGCATTCATCTATCCTTTATTTATTTGAAAATACTAATGTTTTCATACGATTGTTTTTTTAAATGTAAAATTGCAGGAAAAATGGTGAAAGCATATACGATTATGTTCAGTATTACTATACACGAGAAGCTTGGAGCGAAGTTTATCAAAATTCTATAAATCCTGTTCCTCACATTGAAGATTGGACTATTCCTACTGCTGTTGATAACATATTGGTCTTGCCTCCAAAAATCACGCCTCTATCGGGTCGCCCGAGATTGAGCCGTCGTCGAGCTCACACAGAAAGCCAACCACGTAGGAGATGTAGTGTGTGTTATGAATATGGACATACTCGTGCAATGCATAATCGACATGTAGGATGAATGTATGTTTCGTGAGACTGTTGAAGAAATATTAGAAACAAACAAATATTACTGAATTAATAAAAAGTACTACTCAAATTGTTTTAAAAAGCTTGAAATTAAATATTCAATATTCATACAATACAAGATAAAATATAAGCAATCACCCAGCAGATGGTCTACGCATTTGCTCTAAATCATATCTGTACCTATCCGCTCCATCCGGTGCACGACAAATACTAAATATAGCCGCGACAACCCTCTTTCGATATTCCTTTATGTGTGTGTTGCCCCATGGAATAGATGGTGAACCACTAATTAGACGTTCAATCATCATCATTGCAAATACACCAATGCTGACACTGTCCTTCTGCTTGAATTGATCTACAGCTGGAATGATAGTGAGGGACATGGGCCTTTCATCAAACTCCGCTCCAATTGTGTTGTGCCTCCAGTAAAACGAGCATGTAAGAACTCGACTCCAAAGCTTCAGGATTGGCTCCAAGCTCCTGCGTCGGCGCGCTTGTGCCTGTCGGTCAATATAATGATACATGGAGTCGTAGAGCTCAGCCTCCCACTTCTTGCAATCAATTCGGAGGACGATGTAATGCAAGTCAATATTGCACAAAACAATCATCTGCATCAAAGGAACGATTAATATAAGAACTCGGAGGAGAATTATCAAGTAAATGTCCCTGTGCGTTCACTTACGTAGTTTGCACCAAAGAAGCTCGGTCGTCCACCTCTCGTTGCTCCATGCGCTCCATATAGTAGACTAACTGAAGGCTCATAATCAGCATAAGTGGCCCAGGTTCCCCTAAGTTCCCGCTCGATATCTATGGTCAAAATCTTATTGCACCAATCACCTCTGAGCTGAAGCTGCAATAAACACGAGACACACTCATAAGTTATACTATTAAATAATTTTTGTTATTCATTGAAATTGAACTTAAAAAGACATCGGTTTCCAATAACACAGTGTTTGTGCTTGTCACATCGGGCTTCACATGCACTCGGTCCATTAGTCGTTTTCTCAAGTAGGATATGAACAAATCTACGACCTACAAGGCAAAATAATAAGGTTGTTAATTAAATTTAAATCTGACATAATCGATAAAACAATGTTGTCTTTACCTCACAGTTAATGTCGGCGTTAGTCTGCATAATTTTCCTCCACCAGTGCTTGCCTACAAATCCCCCGCTTTCAGGAATGACCATGAATCCATCCCCATCACCGCTCATAAATAGTTGAAACGATTGCGTCAATCCCGGTGGAAGTGGATGTGGTTCTCTTTGGGCAAGCATGGACGTCTGTATTGCTGCAGCAGCTCTCCGAATTCTTTCCCCTCTTCGTTGCTGTTGTTGTTGCTGCTGTTGCTCCTGCTGCTGTTTCTCTTCCACAAACGGCATCTGATTAATTGGGACTGCACGAATTGGCGACGCCACCTCGTTTAAACGTGCTTCAAAATTCTGTCCCTGGCCCTGCACAAACAAAATAAATATCAATATCTTACGTAAAACAAAACAATGCATAATCTAATATATGTAACATAATTACATACCGTAGTAAGAGAGTCCCACAATGCATTGAAATTGGTACTTCCCTCTTGCATAAACGAACCGTACTGATCAAATATTGCACTCGATGGTCCAGGCTGGTAACCAGGCTCGTACATGGAATGACGAGCTGGACAAGAGGGCGAAAAAAAACGTTCTGCTTGCAAGAAATGACGAGCAAGACAAAAGGGAGTGCGCTGGCCTTCCTGGCTCTGCCCCTGTGCAGGGTCTCCCACTGAGCGGCGCTGGTGTTTCTGGCCCTGGCCCTGTGCCTCTCGCACTGAGGAGAGGCGCTGGTGATCCTGGCCCTGGCCCTGTGCAGGGTCTCGCACTGAGGGCCGTGGTGACTGTATAGGCATGGATCACGGGGTGGGCTGACGTCCAGGGGATCGGCGTGTAGATCCACATCGGGCTTTGTCAAACAAGCCTTCAATACAAGATTTCAGCTTGGGGAACAGTCTCCGCTCCACTTTCTCTACAATGCGATCCTCTGCTAAAGCAATCTCTGATCGAATCCAGCGTCGATCACTGGACCGTAGGACGTGATCGGCCCCACCACTGGAGGATGAAGATCCTGCCTGACGAACACGCTTCCCGTGTTCTGGACGGCTGGGTGGCTCTCGGTACTCAGGATCACGATCCTTTGCCTTTGCCTCTTCCTCTGCCTCTCCTCTGCCTCTCGCTGGTCATTTCTAACAGGCTGCCTCTGTTGACCCCGCTGTCTCTGTGCTCTCCTTCGAGAAGGTCTCTCTTCCTGCTCTTCATCTTCAATTACTATGGACTAGCGTGGCTGATGGGGGAACTGTTCCCCTGCACGTAATGGATTGCGCGGCACTACATAGCCCACTCCAAGTGCATTTGGATACTAACTGGACCGGAAATAGAAAGTCTCCATTTTAGCGTCATCCGGTACAAAAGGGTTGAATCGACCAACCTGCAGCGCAAAACATTTTATCAAACACAAATAGAATTATGAAAAAAATACTTAAAAATATATACAGTGCAAAAATTAAAATTTACCTGCAAGGAAAATAATAGCTGCAGCTCTATTCCACTTAACTTCTTAAACTTCCATTTTAGACATCTGGGCTGCGCATCCGGGTTATCAAGGACCGCAACTGCAGCGGCTAAGTCTGGCAGTGCCTCCAACGACCAAACGTGGAAAGCCCAGGCTGCACCGTAGAAGTGGTACTTTCTCGTCTGCTGCATATTGTCCATGTAGTGCTTCAGATGCAAATACGTGTATGCGCCCCAAGGAAACCCAGAAAATGCATCCAGATCGTCTACCAGCTTCCACACCCAATCCGCAACAAACTTCTTCTGCTCAAGACCAAACAACAACATATACAGCACTAACACGTGCGCGACCTGCAGGTACAACTCTCCACTCTGATCTGTCACTTGCCTCAGAGAAAACCGATCAAGGAGGTCCCCCACACTAATCGGCACGCCGTTGGCAAACCGCCGATACACTTGCACACCCCGTAAGTCGTGGTCGTCTGAAAGTCAGAAATCAGACGAGCCGAATGACAATCCGGTAATCAGGGCATACTCCGTAGAAGAAAACCGAAGGTTCGCTCCGTTGATATGAAACCACATGTTGTGTGGCTCGCCCCATTGAACCGAAACCTGCCGGGGCAATACGTGATGCACGCCCATACCGCACTTCTGCCCCGGCTGCTAGTAAGTAAAGTGGCCAAAACAACCTTCAAGCCACCTCTCCAGGAGATCCTGTCCCCCAACCGCCATCAATGTAGACTGCACGTCTTCTAAAACATTGTGCCTGTAGGACGTGCTAACCGTGGACTTCCGGTCAATAGTCTCAGGCCTCTTAAAAATAATCTGCACGATTAAATATTTGAATTAAACTACAAATAATAACATCAAAATATACACGGTATTAAACAAGTTCACTAAACATTTCCCGCTCGAGATTAGCAAATCCCGCTCGAGCGGGATATCATGCCAGATATGACAACAGCGAGCGGGATATGACATACAAAGCATACACAATAATTATCAAGTTAAATAACAATATCCCGCTCGGTTAACACATATCCCGCTCGGAAAAACTATATCCCGCTCGAGCGGGATTTATGTCTATTAATCGAGCGAGATTTAATGCCATTGACATGTGAAAATTAAGGGAATATTTACGAGTAAATTACGCATGCGATCAATTCAACAGTTTTCGAAATCACAATTATTAGTATAGATTAAACATCAAACAATCGAATTATGAACAATTTAGCAAATTAGGGATTTAGGTGAGGTTATACACTATTATTATTAATTAAATAACAGAACAAAAGCATTTCCCGCTCGTAGAAGACAGATCCCGCTCGAGCGGAATATACCTATATCTAAGGTTTCTCGAGCGGGATTTTACATAGATAGATACTAAATAATTTTTGCAATTAACAGATGAAATTTCAGATTAAAATTCAAACGTATGAAAAAAAATTAAAATACTAACCTCTCCATAATTAGCCATATTGTGAAAAATAACAAGGAAAAATCACGCCGTCGACTGCAGAACGGTATTGATGTCGGAATTTTTGGTTTCACAAAGCGAAGATAGTGAGCGGGATTTCTTAACTTAGAGAGAGAGAAGATAGTGCAGCGGGAGGAAGGTGTGAGCAAGATGTAGAGATTTTAATATTGAAAATGAGAGGTGGGGGTGTGGGAGGCGACAAAATAATAAAGTAGGTCAAAAAAAACTGTCAGCTCGCATGATGGGCCGCGACAAAACCGGAACCAACAAATTAAAAAAGATGCATGGGAGTCAACAAGATTTGACTCAAAGTATGACACCTTTTCAGTTTTTGTTCCCCATGATATATATTTCATTATTTTTTAAAGTATGATGTATTTTTCATTTTGCAATCTTCAAATGATGCATATAAAATTTTCCCCCTAAATAAAATCGGTTTCGGCTTCATGCAAACTTTAAAATTGAAGTTTAATTCCCAAAAAAGAATGAATGAATAAATAAATAAATAATTTGTTAAATAACCCAGGCCGATTATTCCAAGCCCATTATAATAACTAAACGTAATCCACCGGCTACTGGGTCCAATCCATTATGAATCTTAGGGAAAAGGTTAATAAAATTGAACTTTCAGATTCGGTCATGGATGGAATTTATTTTCCCAAGATGACTATTTGTGTGCTTATGAGAGCGAGTAATGTTATATTATCATCTTTTCTCAAAAAAAAAAAAAAAATGTTATATTATCATCCGTGTGGTCTGGTGAAAGTTTTTTTTAGGTTTTTCTCTTCTATCTAATATAAAAAAGTAAAATATTATCACTGCTTATGAAAATTGAGAAGAATTTTTTTAAAGACTAACGGAATTAGTAAGTAGTGAAGTATTGCTTATTTTCTATAAAAATATTGCACATACTAAATTGTTAGGTATTAAAAATATTGAATTATTTTAATACCTAGCGTACAAATATTGCTTACTTTCTACAGTAGTATTGCTTATTACATGTCTAAGTACTGCTTAATTTCTATAAAAATATTGCATATAGTAAATTTTTTTAGTATTACAATTATTGAATTATTTTAATACCTTCTGTTCAAATATTGCTTGCATTGAGTAAAAGTATTGCTTATTAAATGTCTAAGTATTGCTTAATTTCTATTAAAAGATTGAATAGCAAATTATTCACTACTAAAAATACTGAATTATTTGAAGGCCTGCTGAAAATCAACTAAAAATCATTATTTAACAAAATTATGAGAAAAATATTGTTCCCTAATTATTCTAAAGTTTTTTTTTGGAGGTAAATCCATTATGTAGTTTTATAAATAAATTTTATATATATTTGAACATGCATTTTATGGAGAATTTCAAAGCTCTATTTCTTCTCAAAATTGATGTGGGACAAAAATATATTTGACTCTTTGTCCGATATTGATTTAGAGAAGAAAATTAATTATGAAGATTGTCTATAAGAATGAAAAAAGTTGAACTGCTGGCTTGGAATCGGTTGATCTACCCCCACGGTTTGGGGTTAGAATCGACCCGTCAATCACAATTTTGATTTTTGTGGGCACCTCTTCCTCTAGTATCAATAATTAAAAATATAAAATTAAATTGCAAGTTCCCCAACTTTATCAATAATTTTCAAAGCTATCTTTCTTCTCAAAATCCATAAGGGACAAAAGGCATACTTGAAGTTGATCCTTTTGACAACAATATATTTTTCTCCCACATTACTTTAGAGAAGAATAATAATATTAAATGTTGTCTATAACAATGATAGTGATCATAAATATCTTACATTATGAGTTCAATATGAAAGTGTATTAAAAAAAGTAAATTGACGTGTCGGTTCAGAATCAACCCGTCTACCTTTACGGTTCAGCGAATATATTTTTCTCCCACATTACTTTGTCCACCTCGCTTTTGTCTAGAGATATTTTTCTCTCCTCTTCGTTTTGGGTGGTTTATAGGATGAATACGCCAGAGCCTATTACACTGCTTTACTTAAGCTCTATCATGAAAAAAGAAGAACAAATCAAGAAAGAATCAGAATAACCTAATAATGTTATCACCAGTGAAGTCTTCAACACACCTTCCGAGCGACAAGTAGGTATGAAATCGAATTGGAAAGATGAATTTGAAGGAGATGATGTCGAATGGGAGGAGGGCCATCTACAGGTAAAATCATATTCTCTTTAATTTACTTGTGTTCTTCTGAATTTTATTTTGATAGAGAAAAAGTGTCATATACCCGGCATTTTGAATAATTACGAGAAACATTGATATAATGATGTAAATTGCTTGTGACAAATTTTTGTCATATGATGAAAGATATAAAGACTACAAAGTTTCAATTGATCATTAGCAGTATGATTGAAGGTTGCTCAATAAATGTTATCTTGATAAACCTTTTACAGTGGCTGAGAACACTTGAGAACAATTTAAAGTTCACGACTTGAACGTAGAGAAGCAGAACCTACTGAAGATGACGAGGATGAAAATGACTGGAAAGATGCATGGGTAAAAACCAACTCGCCGTAAGTAAATGGCTTGATTTTCGAAGCAAAATATGGCCCCCTTGAGTTGTGTTTGATTAATTCTGTTGCTGATGCTTTGATGGAGGTATAATGAAGAAGACCAACATAGAAAAATATGATGCCATCCACATATATTAATTCACCTTGTTTGTTTGGGTTTTTTACTTTGTTTCTTTTCTTCTTAATTTTTATTTATTTTTATATATATATATCATCCTTTTTGCAGCAAGAAATGTTGTAAACAAAAGGATGATATGATAGGTGAGTTATGGTGTTAAGGGATTCTCTAAATTTTTTCTTCTCTTACATTTTATTTTAGTCTTGAACTTGCCAGATATATATACTAATTTCGTTTTTTCTTTCTTTCAGAAAGAATATCTCAGTTCTATGATATGTAATGTATAATAATCTCAAATTAATAGCTTCATGTTATGGGATATTTTCAAAAAGGGTATCAAACATTAGTCTTTATACAAGGAAAAAGGTACTACTAAACTATAATATTTACCAAAATGGAAACTAATCTGTATTGATCCCTTTTAATGGAAATGGTAATTATATTGACATTATATATCCGTTTTTTCTCCTAAAAAATAAAATACATAAAAATAAAATCTATCCGTTTTTAATTTTTTTAAAAATATAGTCGATGCATCTTCATTTTTGAAGATATCCTAAATTTCATTTTATGGTGTGTAGTGAACATGAAACAGAGTGTGTTAATATGACATATGTAACTTTTTTCTTTTTTAAAATTTTGATTTCAGGATATATTTCTTGCTGGAAGAAGAATATATAACTTCCATTTCTAATTTTTGTTCGGCCAAATAAATAATCTTTTTGGAAGTCTTGTGCACTAGGATAATATTAATATCAAATACTGTATTTATCAAGTAATTAAGAAACCAAAATTCAACATAATAGAAACCTAGTACTAATTTCGACAGAAGCCTATACATAAAAATAGTATCCATTTTGATAAAAAAAAAAAAAAATAGTTTGTTATGCAATTTTCTGCATAACCATAGTCTAGTGGAGTACTTAGTAAATGTGAGATTTTTTTAAAGTCTCGGATCACTATTTTAATGGATCACCACTTGCATATTCTTCTTCGAATCTATCATAGATTTTGAATAAGCGCGAAATAGAAATGAAAAACTCACAAAATTCTAATTACTCGTATATTTTTATTCTGGCAAGCAAAATATCACAAATAAGTAAAAAAAATATAAAAAATCAGATGGAAAATATAATCTTTTATTTATTCTTTTTCTTGGAGAATGGTGTGAATATAGTAGTACGGTCTACTATGCATGTACAATGGCCTCCCAATGAAGCCAAGAGAAATTCCGCTTCACATTATGCCTATAAATTCCACCTCCACCACCACATTTGCTATGCTTCCGCCCTCATTAAGTCTCCAGAAATCATTGTTTCTCTTTATCTGATCATAAACTGTTTGTTAAAATGCCGAAATGGGCTCTGATAATAGGGATTCTAACTGCATTTGCATTAGTGGATTCTGTTACTTCATCAAGATTTGATGATCTTTTTCAGCCCATTTGGGCTTTGGATCACTTCACCCACGAGGGCGATCTTGTGAAGATGAAGCTTGACAATTACTCAGGTAAAAAACAAGGGGCAAAAAAATAGCTCATCAAAGAAATCTTGTTCTTTAATGCACTTAGTGTGCGTGTGCGTGTGCGTGTGTGTGTGTGTGCGTGTTCAGAATATAGAAGTGAATCACTCTGTTTGATGATGGCTACAGTTTGATTGTGTTCATTTGTTTATATGTTCAGATTCTTGGAAATTGCAACTTTCTTGTTCCTTGTAAATGTGTGTGTGTGTGTGTCTGTGTGTGTGTTTGATCTGCTGTTTTTTTGGGAGAATGTAGGAGCTGGATTTTCATCAAAGAGCAAGTATTTGTATGGGAAAATCACTGTTCAGATTAAGCTTGTGGAGGGTGATTCTGCAGGAACTGTTACTGCATTTTATGTAAGTTAATTCTTCATCTCATTCAATCCATTTACCTAATATTAATTCTCAAATGTCATTCAAGATTTCATATTTGATATTGTATTTACATTTTTGCCTCATTTGAGAAAAGAATCAAACAATATGCATTGAACATCATCACTTCAAAGTCACAGTTGGCTTTTCCTGTGAGTCTTGTGAGTGATTATTACTTGAAAATTACCCTTTTTATTTTGGTCACACTTTCTATGTACAAATCCCATCAATCTTTTTTTCCCTTGGAAAAAGCCAAAAAGTTGTGTAATGGACTAAAAAGTTGATGATTATTGAATTATTGTTGTTTGGAGATGTATGCAGATGTCATCAGATGGAGAAAATCACAATGAGTTTGATTATGAGTTCTTGGGCAACACCACAGGTGAACCCTACCTTGTTCAGACAAATGTGTATGTGAATGGAGTTGGCAACAGAGAGCAAAGGTTGAATCTTTGGTTTGATCCCACTAAGGATTTTCACTCCTATTCCATCCTATGGAACCAGCGCCAAGTTGTGTAAGCCCCTCTCTCTCTCTCTCTCTCTCTCTCTCTCTCTCACACACACACACACACACACACACACACACATTTATATTCATGATCATCATACTGTGGGGTATGGTCCATGCAGTAGGAATTTCATGTACTAGGAAGTGAAAAGTTAGCAAAAAAGCACCGTGATCAATTTTTGCACCCCATGTGTTAATGTCCATTTCAATGCATGCATAAGCATAATGCTGCTATACATGCATTGTTGTAAAGTAGATACTGGAGAAAAATAAAAGAAAAGATGATCGAAGACATAAATCATTCACATATTAATTACTTTAATAGGAAAAGATTGAGAAATGAGGAAGGTCTATTACTTTCGTATATGTATAGAACAAACATGCGCGTTCACACCCCACTTGAGGAACAAATATATATCCCTCCCTCTCCTCTCCTTGAGACAAATTTGAAGATTTTTATTATGTAATTAGTTATTTATTACTAAATTTGACAGATTCTTGGTGGATGAGACGCCGGTGCGTGTACACTGTAATATGGAGCAGAAGGGCATACCATATCCAAAGGGGCAACCCATGGGGATTTATAGCTCAATTTGGAATGCTGATGATTGGGCCACACAGGGTGGTAGGATCAAGACCGATTGGGCCCACGCCCCGTTTGTGGCCTCCTACAAGGGGTTTCAAATAAATGGATGTGAATATTCCGATAAAGAATCGGTTGCGGATAATATGAAGTGGTGCACTAGCACCGGCAAGTGGCACTGGTGGAATCAGCCGGCCCTATGGGAGCTGACCCCCCACCAGCGCCACCAACTTAGGTGGGTCAGGGCCCATCACATCATCTACGACTATTGCTCCGATACTACAAGATTTCCCGCCACCCCGGAGGAGTGCATATACCACCACCACCACCACCACCACCACCACTAGGTGTCTCGTATCTGTGGTAGCCGACAAATCAAGTCATGTGACGTCGACTATCTACATGTTTTGTGTGTATATATATTATGTTTGGGAAATTACATTAACTATCCTTGCATGCTTATCTATTTACAAAGAATTTATAGGTTTTGAGAACAAACTTAGATGGGACTTTACGAAAAAACTCAGATTACAAAGTCGTAATTTAATTCGGATCTTGTGAATTGTGATTATCATTTACGTTGCCAACCCAAAATAAATAAACAACGGGGGCAAGAAAATTAAAACAAAAAATAAACATATCTTATTTTTGTGTTAATAATTCTTAGATTTTTTAGGACTTACCAATAGGTTGACCATGATTAGATATAACACCGATTTATTTTTTATAAATTAATAAGATGGCAAGTAATATTTTATCAGACATGCTACCAACTTTTGAATAATGCAACAGAAATGAATTAACGGATGAAAGTGATATTTCTAATTGAGTCTAAGTAAGTGAAAGAGTGCGAATGGAATAAGAAATGTTTTGCAAAATCAAGAAATTTCGAAGAATGAGTTATTTGGGGAGTAAAAAAAGAGTGGCATTTCCAACAAGACATGTTTGGGTTGAAGATTTGTCACAGCATCACACGATACCACAGCCTGTGTAGGTATCAGTTGATTGGGCGCGAGATTTTCTTATTCTCATACTATTTTAGTAAAATTATTGTATGTTACGTGTAAATAATACTTCCTCCATTCACAATAACGTGATGCATAAGATTTGATACGAGTTTTAGGAAGAATTTGATAGATGTTTATTGAGTGAAGAAATTGACCCGCTTCTTTTACTTTGTTGTGAGGTTTAAAATATAGTAGTAGCAAGTTAGTGGAGTGATGTACAAAAAAGAAAAAAACAGCAATTTCTATGAATAAGACCACACCTATCGTGGACGAAGTGAATAACATATTACTATTATTTTGGTAATAATAGAAAAAAATACACTCCATACGTCAACGAAAAATATATCAAGGATGGTGTGACACGAGTTTTAATAAAATCTTGCAAAATGTTTGAGGAATGGAAAAAAGATCCCACATTAGTAATGTTTAAAAATGTAAGGGTGATGAGTGTGGTATAAATTGCAAATAACTTGAAAAGTAAAGGTAATAAGTTGTGGGTAGTGTTTAGAAATGGAAAGTATTGTTTTTTATGGACGGACGAAAAATAAAAGAAATGCATGTTTTCATTCACAAAGATTAAACTTTCTTTTTTCAATAATTTCATGTTCTCTAATCTTTGACAAATTGATTAAAAAAAATCAATAATGTCACAAGACACAGATGTTAATATCTAGGGGTGGGAATACGGGTCGGGTAGGGTATTCTACCAGAAAAAACTGGGTACCTGACCCCAATTTTTGCCTAAATACGCTACCCGCACCCGGCCCCATTTTTTATATCGGGTATCCAAAAATTCGGCTCGGGTTTCCCATTCGGGTATACGGGTACCCTTATACTCAATTAAAAAAAATCATATTTCTAGCACTTACCCACATAGCATGCATTAATTACTAACAAGTTACCAATAAAATTTGAAATAAAATATATTGGAAAATTAAACTCTAATAAACATTCAAATATTGAAATAAAAGCATCAAAATAACCACTAATAAGTCATCAACAAAAAAACGAGTTAAGTTTATAGCTCATCGTGTTGTTCTATATAGGCTAGGATATGACTTATCGCAATAGATGAACTTTATATATAAGTCTATTTTCTTATTTCCTACATTATGACTAATTTTAAGAGAACTTAAAATATTAAATATTAGTATTATATTAATATTAATTCTAACCTATTTTAATTTAGGCAGGCAATTGGATGGGTATCCGACTACGGGTCGAGTATACCCTGTTAAAATATAAGTAAACTTGATTTTTTGAAGGAAATATTTTGTAAAGAACTATCTAGAATTGTAAAGAATTAGGGAGAAAAGATTAGAAAAATCTAGAAATTAGAAATTAAGGAAAGGGGTAGAAAAAACTAGAAAAGGAATTGTCTAGATTAACTATTCTTAACCACAAATTATAGTCGGTCATAACCGACATATATATCTATAAATATGATGATGTAAGCTTAATTATGTAGATGAAGTGAATTGAATTGAATTGTGTTGGCAAAATAAATTCCTCCCTAATTCTCTTACACACGCACACACGTCCACTACAAATATAAATATTATTGTCCAAACATTAGTTCTCCAAAATAAATTATATATACATCTTTGATTCCAACAAAAGTGGCATATATCAGAGCCATAAAATCCTACTGCGGGATGGCAAATTTGTCGTCGTTTCAAGTCCCCGTGCTAAATACGAGCAACTTCGACAATTGGAGTATCAAGATGAAGGCGTTATTGGGAGCCCACGACGTCTGGGAGATCGTGGAGAGTGGCTACAAGGAGCCGCAAGACGAGGCCGCACTATTCCAACAACAAAGGGATAGATTGCGAGATGCGAGAAAGAGAGACAAGAAAGCTCTATATCTCGTTTATCAAGCGCTAGGGGACGATGATTTCGAGAAGATCTCGAGTGCGAGCACCCCCAAAGAAGCATGGGAGAAGCTCCAGATCTCGTGCAAAGCAGCAGAGCAAGTAAAGAAGGTACGTCTCCAAACTCTAAGAGGAGAATTTGAATCTTTACATATGAAAGAGTCCGAATCAGTCTCGGATTATTTTTCAAGAGTTTTGGTGGTCACTAATCAAATGAAGAGAAATGGTGAAAAATTGGATGATGTTAGAATCATGGAGAAAATATTGCGTTCGCTAACTCCAAACTTTGAGTATATTGTTGTAACTATAGAAGAAATCAAAGATTTAGAGAAGTTGACTATCAATCTCTTGTTGGAATCGTTACAAACATATGAGGAAAAGCAGAAGAAGAAACAAGAAATTGTTGAGCAATTTTTAAAGTTGCAAGTGAGTCCAAAAGAGAAAGAAGAAAGTTCGAGAAATGAAGGTGGCCGACAAGGAAGAGGTCGCGGACAACGACAAGATCGAGGTCGTGGTCGTGGATATGGACGTGGACGTGGACGGGGATATTTTACGAACAATGAAGACAAAAAGGAGTTCCAAAGTAGCGGACAAGGGAGGAGTAACCCACAATCGAGGTACAATAAATCTTTAACAAAGTGTTATAATTGTCATAGATTTGGACACTATGCTTCCAAGTGCAGAGATACAAAATCGAAGGTTGAGGAGAAGGCTAATTACGCCGAGAATACGAGTGAAGAAAATGGGAGTGTACTTCTAGCATATAAAGGAGAAGTTGGAAAGCAAGATGACACGTGGTACCTCGACACAGACGCAAGCAACCACATGTGCGGAAAAAGAAGCATGTTCGTGGAGCTCGATGAGTCGGTAAACGGTAATGTCTCCTTTGGTGATGAATCTAAAATTCCTGTGAAAGGAAAATAAAAGATTTTAATTCGGTTGAAAAATGGAGCTCGTGATTTTATTTCTAACGTTTACTATGTGCCTAATATGAAAAATAATATATTGAATTTGTGACAACTCTTAGAGAAAGGTTATGATATTTATATGGAAGATTATGCCTTTCAATAAGAGATGACAAAAATAATCTAATTGCCAAGGTGCCAATGTCCAAAAATAGAATGTTTTTATTAAATATCTAGAATGATGTGGTTAAATGCCTTCAAGCCTGTTATAAAGATAAATCTTGGTTATGACACCTCCGTTTTGGGCACTTGAATTTTGGTGGATTAAAATTATTATCGAGAAAGGAAATGGTGAGAGGACTACCACTGATCAAGCATCCCGATCAACTCTGCCAAGGCTGTTTACTCAGGAAGCATTTCAGAAAGCCGTTTCCAAATGAGCCGCGTTCAAGAGCTCAGAGACCATTGGAGTTAATCCATGCTGATGTGTGCGGGCCAATCAAGCCAAGCTCCCTCGGTAAAAATAATTATTTTTTACTTTTCATTGATGATTTTTCTAGAAAAACATGGGTATACTTCTTGAAGTAGAAATCAGAAGCATTTGGAGCTTTCAAGAAGTGCAAGGCTGCCGTCGAGAAAGAGAGTGGGCTAGAAAAGTTTTTAGGACTGATCGAGGTGGAGAATTCACATCCGAGGAGTTTCTAGAATTTTGCAAAGCAAGCGGAATTCGGCGGCTACTAACAGTTCCGGGATCCCCCCCAACAAAATGGAGTGGCAGAACGTGTCACAATCCCAAATCCCGAGGAACGGGAAAGCCAGGGTGCGACTAGAGGTTGTATTAAAGAAGCGGGGAAGAAGGGGGATAAATAAATAAACAGACGCAATAACTAAACAATAACTGATATCTATGAATAGACTTTATTAAAAGAAAGAGAGTCGACCTTGAAGGATCGCTCGATAGAGTTGTTCTCAAAAGAAACTAAGTTCAAAGTACGAGATTTAGACAAAAGATATACATTGACACAAAAAATAGTTTGGCAGCAGAAAGCGTATAACTAGAACCCTACTGTTCTTCTCTATTCACAACCTTCTACTCAACCTCCGCCGCTCCCGTCACTCAACCTGCACATTTTATAAAAACATATGCAGGGCTAAGTATAAACATACTTAGTGGGCACATTTCCGAAAACATATCATAAGTATAGATTAAATCAAGCATCTCGATAAATAGCGCATCGGAGTTTTTCAATAAATGCCCATGCCTACTAAACATTTTCTTTCACTTTTCACAATATAGCTTGGCCAAGCCTTTACTGATGTTACGTTCAAACTTGCCCAACTTCTGTTTCAACGCTGGGGAAGAGTTAACTTCTTCCGCGCACGTTCTATTCACCGTGGCGGGCTACCCCTCAATAGAGTACCACACACACCGGCTACCGTGTACACTAAACCCTGGAAAACCCTTACGGTTAACTCAGCTGTCCGATCGATTAGTTAGACCCTATTTGGCTAACTCAGAAAGGCACAAGAGAACTCACATAAAACAAAGTATTTTCATGCCATGATAATCACTTTAAAACACAGTTATAAAGCGATAAGTAAACATTTTCGAGCATTGCTCATTTGATTTGATATATAGAAAAGCCCACCTTAGGCGAATTACAGAATTAAAACACGAGCTTCCGTCTTTGGTCTTCCATCCTATCTTTGACCTCGACTTCCTCCTTTTATCGCAAATAAATCAACTTTAGTAAACGGTCGAGATGATAAAAGAAAAGAAATTGAATTCGGTTAATACTTTTAGGCCTTTGCACTTTAACTAATCTCTTTCGATTAATGAAGAAACGAGACTCAAACATATCTCATTTAGAACTAACTCGGTTCCTTTACTCGACACTTAGGTCAGTTAATAACGGAAGTTGATAACTTATAACGACTTAGAAGTTCTCAAGGAACTAAGTTAAAAAGAATTCAACTTAAGAAAATAGGTTTTTGAACTTTTCTGCACAAGGCAGTAGTTCTGGAGTTCATACAGAACAGAATTCTGCGAAACAGGGGATGAATTTGGTACCAAAAGAAAGCTACGGATGTCTAGTTTATTTTCCAATTTACGGATCTTGATTTCGTTAAGCGAGCAGGAAGTTATGACAGTTTCCGTAAAGGGTCGCAAAACAGTCCGAGTTAACCCTAATGCTCGATAAAACTCGACGCACAATTCCCTAGGTTCGATCAATGCTATACAACCTTTATGCGCGTGAAACTACTATCATTTTACAGTTTAAGACACACGATCATTATCGTGAATACTTTCACGTCTCTTGATTAATGAAACGACGAGCACTTCCTCGTCGTTTTCAACTATTCAATTACTAAACCAAATTTAATTTCAATTCCATTTCAATCTTCTAACTTTTCATATCTCGAATGGAAATATCGTCAACTACAATCTTGTTCATTTATCAACATTTAAACACTAATATCAAATTAGTTTCCTCATTCGACTTACCTATCGACAATTAAGCTCGTCTCTTCGTCTCTTACTTAAAACTCGACTTTCTTAGAATTCATTCAAACTTTCCAATAATCAACCTCAACTACTAAGATTCACTAGTATTGAAACCATTAACTTATATCATTATCGAATCTTAACTTATCGACGATTCTTCGTCTCTTACTAAAAATTCAATATTCTTCGAATTCGCTCAAACTTTCCAATTATCAACGACAACTACTAAGATTTACCAATATGAAAACCATATACTCAAATTATTATCGAATCTTAACTTATCATCGGTTCTTCTTCTCTTACGATTTCCATTTTATTTTTAGAAAATTCTAATTAAATTATATAATGAACTACATACTTACTACATCTCATAAATCATATTACATCATCCAAATTATTACAAATTCTCATCCAACTACTCACTTCTTTCTCTCTTACAACTTGCTTTCTATTTTTAGAAAATTCCCTATAAATTCCCACATCAATCTACTAATACATAGAACACAAATCTTCATACCAATCATCTAAAAATCAACTTAATCTTCAACTATAAATTTATATAAATTTCGGTTATTACAAAGAATTAAGGAGGATGATTTCCACTTGATTTCTACCATAGAAATCCATTCCTAAGCATGAAATAGCATGAATTAAACTTAGAACATCATCCTATATCTACTTGAAATTTTTGAAAATAACAAGACTTGAAGGAATGAAATTTTGTTCGGTTCAAACTATAGAGGAAGCTCTTACCTTAACGATTATGAACTCGGAATTAAGATTGATCGGAAGATGAACAACTTGTGGAGCTTGAAAGCTTGAAGAAGATCAACAATGGTGGAAGAGAGAGAGAAGAGAGAGAGAAGAGAGGGGAGGCGGCAATGAGGTGGGGGAGAGAGAAGAAAATGGTAAGGTGTTATGATAGATATTACATAAAGTAGAAAAATATCTAAGAGTGGATGACTCACACCCTATAGGCGGTTTAGGAGGGGATTTTTAGTCGAAATATCTCGTTTTACGGATCTAAACACTGCGTATTAAATCGAGAAATTAATTTCCTAGATAACTACGTTTTTTACGAAATCTAATTCGACCATTAGATTAGAAATAATTTACTTACTCGGAAAGCATAATTCGTTTTTCAAAATCCGATGAAAAGTCGGGACATGACAGTCCAAGATTCGCCCGAAAAAATAATAAAAACTGACTTTCTCCAATAGACTCGTATCGCAGAAAAAGTGAATGTAAAGTCAGAAGGTTTTTCGATCTGAGTTCTCAAACGAAAATTCTATTGGACGCAAAAACCCTAATACAGTAGTCGTTCAACTGACTTCTGAAATTTATTTTCAGAAACGGATTTCACCGTTATTCTTAGAATTGAAAATCCTCAACTTAGGCGTGCAAAGCCTTAATTAATAATTAAATTTTTATTTTAGCGACGGAAGAAATATCTGGGGTATTACAGAACGAAAGAACAAAACTATCGTGGAGATGGCTCTAAGCATGCTCAAGACGAAGAATTTGCCCAAAGAGTTTTGGGTAGAAGCAGTGGCGTGCGCCGTATACCTGTCAAATTGGTGTTCAATGAGGAGCGTGTGGGAAAAGACTCCTCAAGAAGCTTGGAGTGGAAAAAAGCCGAGGATCGCCCACTTGAGAGTGTTCGGGAGCAAAGCATATGCACATGTACCAGATTAGACAAGGAGCAAGCTCGACGACAAAAGCAAGACAGTCATCTTCATCGGGTACGACTCTAACTCTAAGGGCTACAAGCTTTACAATCCAACTACGAAAAAAACTGTGATAAGTCGAACGTGAAGTTCGATGGAGAAGGAGTATGGGATTTCGGCTGCAACAACGACAATGACTTCACATTCATTCCTCAATTTGAAGATCAAGATAAGATCGAGCAAATGGAAGATGCACATCAAGTATCATCAACTCCACCCACATCACTTACATCAAGTGATGAAGACTCGCCACCATCTTTCTTAAATGAAAGAGCCATACAACGTGCAAGGAGTTTGGATGAAATTTATGAGGACACCGAAAGGTTAGAAAATCTTACCTTATTCTACTTATTTGCTGATTGTGAACCTGTTAGCTTTGAAGAAGCTACAAAAAGCAAAAATTGGCGAGCCTCGATAGACGAAGAGATCAAAACCATATAGAAAAATGATACGTGGGAGCTCACAACACTACCAAAATGGCACAAAGCTATTGGAGTCAAGTGGGTGTATAAAATTAAGAAGAACTCCAAATGAGAAGTTGAAAGATATAAAGCAAGGCTCGTCGTGAAAGGATATTGCTAAAGAGCCGGAATCGACTATGACGAGGTATTTGCTCCAAATGCTCGCTTAGAAACTATTACACTAATTCTCTCTCTTGCAGCCCAAAATAGATGGAAGATATATCAGATGGATGTCAAGTCAGCCTTCTTAAATGGATTTCTTGATAAAGAAGTCTACATCAAGCAGACTGACGGCTATGTGATGAAAGGACAAGAAGATAAAGTTCTGAAGTTGAAGAAAGCTCTGTATGGGCTAAAGCAAGCACCAAGGGCGTGGAATAGCCGGATTGACAAGTACTTGGAAGAAAATGGCTTCACCAAATGCCCACACAAACATGCCCTCTACATTAAAGTTAAACGAGAATATATTTTATGAGTGTGCTTGTATGTGGATGATCTCATCTTCACAGGAAACAATCTAATCATGTTCGAGGAATTCAAGAAGGCCATGACAAAGGAATTCGAGATGACTGACCTGGGGCTGATGGCGTACTACCTCGGTGTGGAAGTGAAACAACTTGAAGATGGAGTATTTGTCACATAAGAAAATTATGCAAAAGAGATTTTGAAGAAGTTCAAAATGGAGAATTGCAAGGCAACAAACACACCAGTGGAATACGGGATCAAGCTATCCAAGAGCGATGCAGGAGAAAAGGTGGACCCGACATTATACAAGAGCTTGGTTGAAAGCTTACGGTACTTAACTTGCACAAGACCAGATATTCTTTATGCGACATGGCTCGTGAGTCGCTATATGGAGAATCCAACCTCTACCCACATCAAGGCAACAAAGAGAATTCTTCGATATCTCAAAGGTACGCTCGACTATGGCCTATTCTATTCAAATACTAATGATTATAAGCTTGTTGGCTATACTGATAGCGATTGGGCTGGAGATAACGACGATCGTAAGAGTACGAGTGGATTCGTATTCTACATGGGAGATACTACTTTCACCTGAAAGTCGAAGAAACAACCCATAGTCACATTATCAACTTGTGAAGCTGAATATGTGGCTGCCACATTTAGTGTTTGCCATGCAGTTTGGCTCGGAAGCTTATTAATGGAGCTCGGGTGGCCACAAAAGGAGCCAACGACTATTTGTGTGGATAACAAGTCGGCGATTGCGCTATCGAAGAATCCAGTATTTCATAATCGAAGTAAGCATATTGACACCCGCTTCCACTACATTAGAGAGTGCATCAGAAAGAAGGAGGTTCAAGTGGAATATGTGAAATCACAAGATCAAGTTGCCGACATCTTCACAAAGCCACTCAAGTGCGAAGATTTTATCAGGCTCAGAAGTTTGCTCGGGATGACAAATCAAGTTTAAGGGGGAGTGTTGAAATATAAGTAAACTTGATTTTGTGAAGGAGATATTTTGTAAAGAACTATCTAGAATTGTAAAGAATTAGGGAGAAAAGATTAGAAAAATCTAGAAATTACAAATTAAGAAAGGAGGTAGAAAAATCTAGAAAAAGAATTGTCTAGATAAACTATTCCTAACCATAAATTATAGTCGGTCATAACCGACATATGTATCTATAAATATAATGATGTAAGCTTAATTATGTAGATGAAGTGAATTGAATTGAATTGTGTTGGCAAAATAATTTCCTCCCTAATTCCCTTACATACATACGCACACACGTCCACTACAAATATAAATATTATTCTCCAAACATTAGTTTTCCAAATAAATTATATATACATCCTTGATTCCAACATACCCGATACCCAAACAAACAAACTAAATTTATCCGTCACCCGATCTATACCCGTAAAATTCGAATTTAGGGTACTCACTTATCCATCGGGTATCGGGTACGGAACGGATATACCTATAAATTATAACCCGTATTCTCACCCCTACTAATATCGAAAAATTTACCTAATATGGCAAATCTAATGCGAAATGCACGTGTATATTAAAAAAATTAATATAGTATTACTAAATCCAATATTTTTTGCCTCGTGAATTTCCAGTTTAAAAATTAGAAAAAGAAAATTGAAATGTAATGCACCAATTAACCAATATAACGTATTAAAATAATGTTAAATGTCATGTCAAAATATGATGTTTTCCTAATAAATATAGATATGTCAAGTCAACATATCGGTCTGGACCAGCACGAGCCCATCAGGATAAATAAATGTTATGGACTGGTATGAGGAGATATCGGGCTTGGAATGAACTGGTCAGCCCATCTTAAAAACTGTAATTTGCTGCGGGTAATTTTAAATATAGCCCCTATCTTACTTTTTATAGCCTTCATTTTTAAAAATAAATAAAAATAATATTAATTTTACACTTTTATTCTTGTAGCTCCAAATTTTAAATGATAATAATTTTTAGGTGTGCCGCAATAATAATGTCGAGAAAAGAAATTGCATAACCCCCAAACAAAGAACGTCGATCCATCAAATTTTAAGAAACAGGGAAGTCAAAATTTTAAGAGAAAACTTGCAATTTTGTTTTATCATATTTTAAACACAATGGATGAATATTTGACATATTCACCAATTGGGATGATGGATCCATTGGTAAGATAAGAAATCAATTGATTTTTTTTTTTTTTTTGTCGAACTAGAAGATTGTCATAGGTGAATTATTAACAGATTATTTTGGGAAAAAGAAATCAGAGATGATGATAGGATGAAGAGGCGCCTTTATGACAATTTGCATAACTCAAGACAATTTTGAGAATTACAGTGAGAGATAAGATTTGTTTTTATCAAAGAAGGGGAAAAAATCATCCAAATAGCATTGTTTTGTATTGAATCAAGCGTGACAAAAGCAAAAATGCCAAATGAACAACCAAGTAGACTCCATGTAGTGGCGCCGCCTCCATAGCTCCGACGAGTTTATGTATACCATTTCTTCAGTTTTGATTGGGGGCTATGATTATTTATTAAATTATAATAATTTGGAGGTTGTAGGGGTAAAATAGTACTAGTAATTTTAATTTATTTTAATTATTAAATTGAGGGTTATAAGGAGTAAAAAAGGGGCTATGTTTAGAATTACCCATTTTTGCTGGTGTCGGGCTGAGCCCACGGGTCCCACATTTTGGCATGCCTTGAATGCAAGATGTCAATAACAATTATAGATATTTAAACTTTAGTTGTTACTCCTACTTAAGAAATTTGAGGTAAAAAAAAATTCTTGAGGTACCACTGTTTTAAAAAAATTAATTATTTTTATTTTTGGAACGGAAGTTACTAATAAGAACAGAGTGAATTTATGTGAGGGAGTTGGTGTAGGAAGTTGCAAATTTACCAATCCTCCCTCTCAATTATACTTGCTCAAAAGATTTTATATCTTACACCTCAAAATTTCTATGATCGATAATGATGTTCTCAGAAAAACATATTACAAAATGATAAAATTCTTGAGATGGGTCTAGTTGGTGGTACAGGTAAATTTAATGATATAATTCTTGATGATGCAAAAATTATGATTTGATCAATTGATGAGTTCGTAAAACACAAATGTGGTATGCTATATTCAAACAAATTAAATAAATACTACTAGTAGTTGTTACTTGGTTGAAAGCACGTGATTTACATGGATTATTTCGCCGCAGTGGCGGTGACGGCGGCATGGACAGTCTCACAGGAATTTCCACACTTAACTTCGTACAAGGCATGCACAAAACCAAATCTGTGATTACTCTTCTTTAATTATAACTAAAATAATAAAGATCTTCATTAAAATTTTCAAATATTTAACTAATAAAATTAAAATTTATTAATTCAAAGTCAGAATTGATTGAGTTTAATTAGAGTTCATTACTTTAATTAGGAATTTATTGTTCTTTATAATTAAAATTTATTACTCAAACTAAAATTGTTTAATATTTAGTCAATTCAAAAATTGATAAAAAAAAAGTTATAGAATAATATTTAGTCCATTAAAATTTTCGAGTTGCTATTCGGCAAAGAGATTAAGAATAAGAGTAACATGATAGAAAGTGGGTAAGTTCTATCACTTTTGAAAAATTTTAAAAGAGTGAAACTTTACTTATTCGGAGATGACAATGCGAGTGAGATATCTAAATAAAAAAAAAAATGATGATTGATGACAGTATATGAGTGATCGGAGGAGTACATGAGATGAAATAGTAGGTACTGCTATTAATGGTGTGCTTAATTTCAGTAAACCATATTTTATGCAATAACACACAAACTTCACAGAAAGAAACACAACGGTAACCCATTTCTCACTCTATGTATGCACATCTACAAACTTTTTGATGTAAAGTAACTAAGCTAATCTTATCTCAAAAAAAAAAAAAAAGTGACTAAGCTAATCAACAAAAGATTGAATTGCAATATTAAGAACAAAGTAAGGGCAAAGATCTACCATAACCATGCCTTAACATTCTTGATTTCCTCATCTTTGCAACTTGAGGAGGTTGCATTTTCATGCAAACCTCCTCGTCTTCACGCGAGGCATTGAGTTGCCTTGCGTAAAGCACAACTTCATCACACCCCTCGACTCTCCTTCCCATATGAGTAGCAGCTACGGGTAGTTCTGCATAATGGAGCAAGCTTTTCAGCTTGCTTCGCTGAGAGACGAGCGCTAGAGCTGCATATTTCGATGGAAAATTACCATTTCGAGTGAGATGCCTCAATTCTTCTGGTGACAGCTTCTCATAGTTCAAGCTGCAGCAGAGTTTTCTCCTTTCTTCCTGGGACAACCCCGGGTGCACCTGCATTCAGTGTGCTTAGCAAGACGACACAAAAACTCGAGCTCAACGAAGAAAATCACTAATTTAGATACCTCGAGATAGAGATTCACAGCATGATAAACTCCATCAAAAGAGTCTCTAGCTGAGTCAGGAATTGCCCTTATCACAGCCAAGAACTTGGACGGCCTCAAGCACGGATCAGGCGCAATCTCAGCTAGATACAAGTCGATCAAGCTTGCAACGTGCATCACTCGACTCAACGGAACAGAATCAACCCCTTTTCCGAGAAAGGAATTCAAGAAACTAAGAACAAGATTCACATTATACAAGTAGCACCTTGATGGTGAAGATGGAATGAGCAGATCATCCAACGTCGCCTGATCTAGCAACGACCCTATCGCGCTCTCCATCTTGTTCCTACAGCATTGGCTCACTCTCAGCTTCAATGCAACCCTCAGCAGCTCAAACAAGCTCTTGCAAGAGACGTAATTCACATCCAAAAAACCGAGCATCTCAACTACTTCTTCGATGATTTGAATCTTCTCATCAAATGAGGCAGATGCAAATCTTGATTTCTGGAAGTAAAAAAGAAACCTACTGATCACTCCACTGTCAAAATTTCTAGAAACCATCAATTTTACCATCATTTCCACCACACGGGTATCTAACGCCACAGCATCTTCGAACCACCACATTGCTCGAAAGGAGCTATTCTTGAAGCTCTCCGAGCTTCTAGTATCACACGACATTATAAATCCGGAGCTATCTGATGAGGAAGATGATGGAGACGGGCTCGTTTCAGAAGAGGATGCAATTCTTCCAACGAGAGAGTTCAAGAACTTATCGAGTATAACCAAAGAAACGCCTTCTACACGTTGATTTTGGAACTGCTTTAAGGCCATCACAACCTCAGACCATCTCCAATACTTGACCTCTTCCAATGATTTCTCAATTTGGTCACAGAGATTCTCTGTTCCTTCAACTGATTTGTCCATTTCCATAAAATGTGCAGCTAAGAAAAGGTGAAAAATATTGAAAGCATCGATTTTGGTTCTCCCGTTGTTGTAGCAGAATTGCGTGATGAGCTCAAAATTCTCAGCTCCTCCGGGAAAGCCATGAAATATCACCTTAAGATTACCGTCTCTCGATTTAGTGAGTAATTTGCTTATCTTTCTTGAATAAGATGATATAAGTCTCTACAAAAATGAACAATAGAGCAAATTTAGAAGATATCAATCCAAATTGCATTATGTAATGCGTTGCTTTTCATCAAGGCTAATCAAGAACACAACAAAAAAAGATTCAATTAATCGAATAACTCTTTAGCTAGAAAAGGAATCAAGAAGATGAAAGCAAGAACAATGGAATTTGTTGAGGTAGACATGAGTATTACTATCAGTGGCTCTAGTTAAATCAATTTATCAAAATTATGTTGATAGTGAACAGAAATTAAGAGGACAGGATTTGGTGAGGAGGAGAGATGAGAGGCCATTACAGAGCAATAAATTGGTGCAAGGAATTCAGGTAATTAAAAAGAGACTAGCTATCCCTTTCAGAGGGAAAGAGAAAGAGTAGTACAAATTGAGGCAGCAAAGCTAAAGTCAGGATCATTAAATTTCTATACTAACGACAATAAATGAGAGAAGAGGAAAAACATACAGAATTGGTGAACTATTTTGGTAAGAAATGATGACAATAAATGCTTTTCATAATTCATTGATAGGGAGACTAAAGCACAGAAGCAAGCACCACTTGTTAGCTATAACTACATTAAATTAAATTATCAAACACCTATAGCTATAGCTATCTAAATTCAGATGATTTTAAATGCTAATGATGAGCTTGTCCAAAACCATGCTTGTGATTCTTCATTCATCTCATATTAGATATCAGCACTGTCAAGAATGATTCAATTGTAAAAAGGGTATACCAATCCAAGCATACAAACCAGAGAGAGAGAGAGAGAGAGAGAGAAACATACTCTCTCACACACTATTAGAAGAAAATAATCTTGATGTAATGCAGAAAATTAAAGAAAATAGAGACTTAAAAAATCAAACAAACTTCAGTTACCTTATCAACCACGAAAACCTCTTCTCCATTGACATCCACCTCAAGATAACTATTTCCCTCCATAGCACACACAAACACACACACACCAAAACCAAAAAACAGAGAGAGAGAGAGAGAGAGAGAGAGAGAGAGAGAGAGAGAGAGAGAGAGAGAGAGAGAGAGAGAGAGAGAAGGGTAGGCCAGCAAATCAAGAGAAGGAAAAGGGCATTTTGATGAAAAGGGGGAAGCAGAAAAAGGTGAGGGTCAAATGAAATCTTGATTTATGCGAAAATGGCGTTGGTCAATTGAGAGGAGTTAAACGACACTAGTAGTAGTTTGTGAGACAGGACAGGAGTGTGCGTGAAGCAACGAGATGTGCGTGAGGACAGAGAAAGTAACGTTAAAATGCGCATGTTAAGAAAGATGAACAACATTAAACTAGAAGAGATGAGATGAGATGATCAGACGTTGAAGCATGACACATTAATGCAACAAAAATTAAATCACAGTCTCTGCTGAAACCCCATTTTATCTTTTCTCCTCTGAGATTGCAAGGCAAGAGAAGAGAGAATTTTGGATGCAGTCGAAATCAAGTATCTTTTGTAGTTTTGCTACTTAATTTCAGCTACGCAGTTAGTTGAGGATTTATGCCTTAAAATGGAGTACACCAAAGCTCATTTATGTCATTTATTTAAATTTCGTTTTGCATCATACTACTGTACTACTATTAGAGAGAGCAAATGAAATAGGTAAATAATGTGTGATAAATATAATGAGTTCAACTAGCAAGTGTTGCTAAACAACTACTATTAGGAAATAATGGGCGTTGCATATATATATTGAGCTTGCTTGTCGTACAGATTTTGTTTAATTTATATTCCGTATAAATCAACCAACAATTAAACAAGTAAGCATAATCAATCACGATCATATTCATAACTGTAAGTAAGAACTGGATTCTGCTGCTCATTAAAACATTAAAGAAAAATTAAAAGAGACACAAAGTTGAACCAAAATAAGTGGATTGACTTCTTCAACTGTGTTGAGCTGCTTGAGTTCCATTTTATCAATGTTGAATTTTTTGTAACGAGTTTGACTTGGAAGTGCTGGCAGACAAATCTAGAATATCTACTACTACTAAAAATTAAAATCAGTAACATTGTTGGACCATTATTATATAGGTTGACCCCAATATTTGATATTTGTTAATTGGGCTTTATGATATACCTAATAAAAGTTCCAGATAAATATTTTTTCAGGAGCAATGGCCATCTATTTGTGTGTAGTACTTAATAAATTGGGAGGGTAAATTTTACTCCTATTATAGCGTATATTACGTGGTTTTATTATGTCATTTGATGCATGATTGCAAACCTCGATTGTATTAATTTGTTGAAATCAATATTAATATTACATCACCTCAAAAAGAAAAGAAAATATTACATAAAATGTTTTATTTGATTAACTTCAATATATTAATAGTATCACAAAGCGTTACGATACTTTTTCATGCATGTACGGTTCTCGTGAAAATCGTTTCAATATTTATAGAAACAGAAGATGGTGCGCCTAATGACATCTTTAGACACACGCAACAACTGTCTGACATTTTATATTATTGTTAATGTTAATGGCAATGTTAATTAAGATATACTAATTAAGTAATAATCAGTGTACACTTTCTTATTTATTTTCATTATAAATCATGGTTTTTTATTTTTTCCGCGGCTATCGATTCAAAGTTGTGTTCACT